>OY986975.1:19908721-20020087 GCA_963920575.1 Narthecium ossifragum | reverse complement strand
GGGTTTACCTCAAAATCTTGTTTTTAAGTCTACCCAAGTTGGTGAATCCTTATTTCTTAGTTCACTTTCAAGTTCTTCACCGATTCTTGGGTTCTCTCTTTTGGTCCCACTAAGATTTTGCCATATAGATCCAGTGTTCCTTCTTTTCCATGATGTACTTCTCGACTTTGTTGCTTTCAAGGGATACCCATCAGTAGCATTGTTGGAATCCTTCATCTGGGGAGAAAAAGGTGCTATCTTGGTTACTTCTTCTCGCCAATCACCATACTTTGGCTTGTGAGCTTGTTCTATTGAGTCCATCACCGGTCATATTCACTCAATTAGTAGCATTTTTCGCCGGCAATAAGGGATTTTCCGATGGGAAATGGATTCACATGTGTGCCGAAGAAGGACTTGAGAGGCGGCGCCGTAGGTCGGAGCAAGAGGAACTCCAATAGCCAAAGAAGGCTGGTGGCAGAGGAGGCGCTGGCTATGGCGATCCACCAGCACCAGCTGTCGCAGCGCTTTGAGGGCTCCATTTCCCGGCGTATCGGTTCCACGAGCTCCCGAAGGAGGACCCTGCCGGATTCTGTAACTAATGGAAAGCAGGTAGCCTCCTTTGAGCTGTTCTTGATAGTATTTTGCTCTATTTGATTCAGCCTTTTAGGAGGTAAATACAGCTATTATCCTATTAAGAATGAAAGCAGACATTTTTGCTGCTTTTGATCCAAAAATGAGCACATCTTGAGTTCCACCAATGTCTCTATTGAGCTTATGAGATCACAAAAGATAGAGAGAATCACATGAAAATGATGTTGCTGTGACTTTGAGGAACAAATGATTTGGTTGCCATGGTTTTTTGCAAGATTAAAAGGTGAGTTCGAAATGGTTTTAACGGTCAAAAAGGTGGATTGGCGGTGATTCGTTTTCAGATCTTGGTGGCCTGGATTATGTCCAAGGCAACCTTTTTTTCTGTGATATAATTGTACCAACTTTGTCTGTTTGACTGTCTCAGACACAAAAAGTATTTCTTCCATCACGTAGGAGATGCTCATGGAATAGGTTACTGCTTTTTCTTCTCTTTTTCCTGTGGATTAGATGAAACCAATGTTAATTGATCGATGAACTCATCGTTGGTATTATGTTCAATTTGATTCCTGATTTTGGGCGTTTTTTCAAATGTAATATCGTTTCAGGATCTGATTTTTCTGGACAATCTCGAAACAAAGAAATTTGTGTTAGTCCATGGAGAAGGATTTGGAGCATGGTGTTGGTATAAGACCATTTCCATGTTGGAAGAAGCAGGGTTGAATCCTATAGCTTTGGATCTTAAGGGATCTGGTATAGATAACACAGATGCAAACAGCGTAACCACTATGGCAGAGTATGCACAGCCCCTTATTGAATACTTACAAAAGCTTCCTGAGGATGAGAAGGTAAAAGAGCTATTCTGTATACTCACATGCCCATAGTATTATCATGTGATGCTTGTGTCTATGCCCCTCCAAAGATTTTCAATTCTGTAAATAAACTTGCAAAACTATGAATGGCATATATAGCCTCCAAAATATTCTCTTTTGAGCATATGCCCTTTGGCCATTTTGACTTGTCGAGTTGAAATGACCAATATATCCTCGTATACGCAAAGTGATTGTTGCACCTATAATACAAGCAGAATTATTTTAAACGAGAAGAATGTAAAATGATGGGTAGAAATGACCATGTCTGCAAAATGACAGGATATTCTTTACTTCATGCGTATTTGAGATAGTTTATTCTCAAACAATGGCTTCTCAAATAGCCTCAAAAAAATTGAAGGGAGTATTTTGATCATGCTTCAGCCAAATAATCATAGTTCTTAAGGATAAGATTTAGTCAAACTAATAAAAGAGAATTTTGGGGGGTTGTATATGCTAATTAAGTTTTTTTAAAGGGTATATATGCAGAAAGCCCTATCATCATCTACCTGTAGTGCTTCTTGATAACATATTGACCAGTAAAAGTTTACAGGTTATTTTGGTTGGTCATAGCTGTGGTGGTGCAAGTATTTCGTATGCGCTAGAGCATTGTCCGAAGAAAATATCAAAGGCAGTATTCCTTAGTGCCACTATGGTATCAGATGGGCAGAGACCTTTTGATGTATTTGCTGAGGAAGTAAGTTCCTTTTATAACTCATTGCTTAAGCAACATATACTATACCCTTAAAAGTTCAGTATCTGGAAGCTTGTGTTTATGGAGCATATAAGCAGGATATTGGTTTCCGAAAAGTGAAACCCAAGTTATATGAGGCTTTATATATGTCTGTCCTAAATTTTCTATTTCATATCTTCCAGCTGAAATCTGCTGAAATTTTTATGAAAGAGTCACAATTTCTGTTGTATGGGAATGGAGGAGACAGATCACCTACAGCTCTCAAGCTCGACAAACAGCAAATTAGGGGCTTGTATTTCAACCAGAGCCCTGCTAAGGTTGGCTCTATTAGAATTTTCTTACTTGAATACATACAGCAATTTATGATTGTTTGACAAATTTTATAGTTCTTGTAGGAATGGGAAAGAAAAGACTTCTTGTAGGATATGCCCAATTTGTCGTTCATCAATTGTTGCAATATTAGTGGCAATCACAGATGCATCCAAGATATTTTTGCAGTATATGATTTGCTAATGATTTAGGGTAAATGGAAAAATGCACTAAATTTTTGTAGCTTACTGGCCAATGCAAAAACTTCAGCATGACAAGCATGGTTATATACAGGATTTACTTGTAACTCATATAAATTGAAGGCCATGCACTCAGATTGCGAACAAATGCTATCTTAACTACCACTGTGCTGAACAAAAATGCAAATTTATGTAGTGCTTTTGCTTGCTGTAGATTTGAAGAAATTTTTGCCTCAATTAATATTCTGCTGTACATAAATTTAATGTTGCATAATTTATTTCTAAGACTTATCAATTTGACATTGATGCAACTCGGCCAAAGTACATAGATATAATGTTGCATGGTTTAATGCTAAGACTTGTCAATTTGACATTGATGTAACTTGACCAAAGTATGCGAGTGGTGATGTCTGACATGCATCTCAATCTGATGTTAAGTGATGAAGGGTTTGATAATGCTCTTCTTTTTCGCAGACTGTTTCAGGATTATCTGTTTCTCAACTTATTTACCTGCATTCAATTTACTATTTTTCTCATCTGATTGTAACTAGAGGACCACTTTTTCATGAAGATCAAAGCTTTACATGAGACATGTATAAATTTTAAATTTTCGATGGCAGGATGTCGCTTTGGCCTCTGTTTCAACAAAACCAATCTCACTAGCACCGATCATGGAAAAGCTCTCCCTCACCTCAGAAAACTATGGAGCTGTTCGTCGGTACTTCATCCAGACACTCGATGACCACATGCTCTCGCCAGACATCCAGGAGAAGCTAGTCAGGGAAAACCCACCTCACGGTGTCTTCAAGATCAAAGGCAGCGATCACTGCCCCTTCTTCTCAAAGCCGCAGTCACTGAACAAAATCTTACTGGAAATTGCGCAGATTTAGTGGTACAACTGGCTATATTGTGCATGAGCCTTATGCTCTCAAGCAGTCAGAGATAGATTGATGAACCGCATGCTGAGATTAAGCTTGTATAGAACAAAGCGGCACATGAATTCATGCCAGACGTCAGGTTTTTGAGCAACAGTAATTCAAGCATCTTATTAAAAGAGGTCGAGGTAGTTCCTTTATCTCGGTTTAGATTGCAAAGATATATCATCAGCAGCAGATGGGAATGGTTGTTATTACCTACATGTTGTTTTGATGAATTGAGCCAAAGGCTGAAGAAAGCGAAAAGAGATTACAACAAGAAACTAAGAAACTAGCTACACAAATGTGGAGATATCGGAGATGGAAGATCTCTTCCAATTTTGGCTAACGCATCAGCAATCCTATTACATGCCCTGGGTATAAAGACAAAAATTATCTCTTTGAACAGTTAAAATCTTCTATGTGAGGTCACTGGTTCAACTCCTCTACAATTTAGAGGATTCGAATCTAGGACTCAACGTAGAAGGCTTTGACAAATAAGGTGGAAACCATTATTTACTCGTGTTTTCTTTTCTTATTAGTTAAGCCTTTTACCATGGTTTAGTGATGAAAGTCAAATGACCCGAGACCAATCCAATACCACTGCCTTGCACTAACCACATGAGCTACACAAGAGCTGTGTACTTGTACATGTATTAGTTGCATACATGGTTTTGTGCAGAAACCATGTAAGCAAGCATTTGTATTTAATCAAACTCTTGTGCTGCTTAATTAACTTCTGAAGGCTATCTAATTTGAGACATGATATAACCCAAGTCCTGGTGAACAATCTGGCATATCTCCCACATGATACCACAGATAAACAAAATCTCCAGCATCCTCAAGCATATTAAAAAGAAACCCATTATTCTCCAGAGGAATAGTTGCCCATGCAAGAGATGATAACTGCTACAAGATTGCTATGTTGAAAAAAAGAGAGATTTTAAAGCATCATAAAGTATACCAGCTGACCCTGATAGAACCAATCCCTTTCTTTATTCCTTACTGGGCAAATTAAGATGGTAAGTCATCCACACCAATCACTGTGACTTTAGATGATTACAAAGTAAAGAAAACAGAAGAATAGCAAATGACATCAGATTAGATCAAAGAAGTGAGAAATACAGCATTGACTGAGAACTGGTTATATATATAATATATAGATATATATCATTAAAGCAACACTGAGTTCATCCACACATCAAATTCCCCACCCCAGAAACGATTCAGCTCTTCAACCGTACCCCACTCTCTAAACAGCCGGATCATCTGCAAGCATACAAACCAGCATCCTGATGTAGCAATTGTATCAGCAAACTACAAAACCAGCTCTTATTCTCCTGGGTAACAAGTTACTCGGATAGTAGTCATATGGCTTCTCAAACCTTAAGATCTATATGGACAGTGGGTCAGAGGCAGCACTGGGCCATATTTCCCATGTATATTTACAGTCTATAGTCATGATGAAAGACCTAAAAACGAAATGCCTTGAAAAACCAGCCGAACAAATGGATAGAAGAGAAGGCGGAGGTCTTGAGCTATCTATCTTCTTCCATCACTAAAGTTGGTTCTTGACAGAATTTTTCTACCACAAGCATCTCTGCTCTTGATCTTCATGCTGAAATAGCTTCATCACCAAGTATTTTACCACATCCAGAGCGTCGAACCAAAACAGCGAGCGCCGTGAACAAGGCTTATTTACCTGGACAACTTTAAGACTGTTCAAGAAATCCTTTTCCATCCTCTTGACTTGTAAGGCTTTACCGTGCTTGATTAATCATCAGCTAATAAGTAATAATATGCTGCTCTTCATTCACCCAGTCCAGCGAACATAACAGAATATGCCACAGGCATACTCGAGTTGTGGAAACCAATTGAGGAATCCAAAACTGATCAACAGTAGATCGAGCACAAACCAAAATGTCGTCACACTTTGACGTAAGGTACTGTAGAGAACGGAACCAGCAGTCAATACAAGATGAAGACACAAACAGCAAAAAAAGGGTGGGGTATGATTGATGGGCAGATACATGAATATCAAATGAGCGCCATGCCACAATTCCAAATGGCTAGCTCAGAAAACATAGTCTAGCAATACATTTCACAGAGATTAAATATAAAGAGAAGGTCCAGTCCGCAAACCCTTGGCACGTCGATGAGGCTTCTAGAATCGCATTAGGACAGGGCCCTAGGCAAGTAAGCCATGAAAGATGGCTTGACAAGCACAGACAGGAGGCAGAAAATCAGTGGTCTTTGTCCAGTCGTTCTACTTAAGGGGCAAAGAGAAAAGCCTTTCCATCTCGAATCACCAGACATCCGCTTAACAAAAATTGAAGCAATTTATGGCCTCAATTACCAAGCAGAACTTACTAGAAGTGAAAACTTATCACTTGCATCAATAGCCAAAAGCAGAAAGTTCAAGTGCTATATTGCTTGACCATGACAGTGTGGGCAGCATAAAACAATCTCCAGCATGAGCACATATTGGTGCATGTAAATGAAGGACCAATAGATCAATGGTTGAGGTAATAAAATAAGCATCAGGTGCCACAAAAAGAATCACCAGATATCAATTACCGGAGTCAAATATGGATCAAAGATGCAACAAAAAATAGAACTTGGTTACAGTGTCAGATTCACCAATTAACTACAGAACAATTTTAAAATGAGCAATAAGCAAGGCAAGTTTCCATGAGCATAGACTCTAAAAAAAAGAATGTCCATCTATAAAAATTTGGTTCAAGCATTTTCTTATCAACCACTTATTCCACCAAAGGAAATTGACTACTAAAAAAATTGCAAGTCATATTGAAGGTTTTCAAGTGCTTAAAGAGCCTGCTCCGTACACTTCCATATTATAACTAGAGAAACCTACTATAGTGGATCAAGATTTAATGCTCACTCCAATTTAGCAGGACCACAGGTGCATGCCAGTCAAGTTCAGCAATTACCTGATGCTAAATCGACATAATTCTAATGTAAGACAGATCCATGCATCTCATTTGATTACTTAACTTTGATCGATGAGGATATGAGTATCCAGCATACAAAAGTTAAACCTAAGAAAAGAAAGATCCAACTGGGAATCATCACTTTTGGCCCTTATATCAGACCAGAATTAAAATACTTCCATCCACGTCTTCTCCTCAAACTAAGATTGATTTTGCAACACCATAAGAGCTTATCCTGTGCTGTTATGAGCCACTAACAGCCAACAAAATCATAAAGTGAAATGAACAAACAGAACTTTGCTATGTTAACATGATCTATAAAATAAAGAGATATACGAAGTTTAAACAAAAGTTTGCAGGATTAAAAAATCTGGCAGGGTCTAATGTAGATATAAGGCTCACCCTTCATTCAAGTCTTACGAACCAGAACCTGACTTCTGAACCCACACTTGTCTCTGCAAAGGAGTTTAAAAAAAGTTATCCTAATCCACATGCCACTCTCGTAGCAATAGCATAGAGAGGTCCAAGAAATAAGGGAAAAAGCAGAAAAGTCTCCTACTCACCTCGTGGGAACCATAACTAGAGGGACCTCCTCTCTTTGACGGCTTGCCCTCGGATATGTTTGAGGAACCATCAACTTCCTTCAGCCCTTGTGCCAGTCCACGACGACCCAAAGGCCTCTGTGAACCTAGACATCATGTAAATTCTTGTTAACATACTTTCAGATTGAAAAAATGCTGAATATGGACACCATTTCACTAAATTAAGTTACAATTAACAGACAAAACCAAACCATTTTCTACAGGAGAATGACCAAGGCGACTGCCTCCATAGCTTTTAACTTCTGCATTCCTCCCTGCACTAGAAATATCAGGTTTTATCTCTCCATGACTTGAAGAAGCCATGTCATAGCCACTCGAATTGCTGCCACGTCCTAAACGAGCAGTGTGAACTCCTACATCAGCATCACTAACTTTAACCCCAGCTGCTTGTTGAGATATGGAAAGCCCCTCTAGAGAATCTGATAGGAGTGGTGATGAAGATATAGTGTCATCTGTGGCATGTGACCTCCAGACACCACGATCAGGTTTATCCTTGTTTCTCATGCGTCTATCATGCTTTTCGGTGTAAGTTATGGAACTATGTTGATCAGAACCAGCAACCTTATCATCAAAAGATCTTCTGCCATCGCCATCGCTGACTGAAGAAAGCGGTGAATTACTTGAGGTGTGATCCTTGAGACTCATGCGAGAGTTGGGATGACGAGGTGGACGCTTGTCTTTATCCATGCTCAACATCTGAGTCTGCTGTTCAGTCTGAGATCCACTCAAATTTGTCTGACTCTGACGTGCGTCCTTGTTTGAGAGTATGCTTCTTATAATTCTTCCGCTAGCTTCATGCCGGTGGCTCTGTTTGGAAGAACCAGGCAAGTTTCTTACAGTTGTTACAGTTTGCTGCTGTGATGAACCGCCAGATGGCTGCACAAAATATAATTCCGAGGTCAAAATCATGGAAATGCAAAAAAAAACCATCATAAAATCCATCCTTATCACCACTGGGAGCTTACATGTTGACCTTCCCTCTCTTTCCCTTTCAAAAGCACAACTCTCCTCTTTCCAGTTTCAACACCTCCAGACAGAATGGATGTAGATCCATCCACGCCAGATACTGAAAATCAAGCAAACAACTATATCACTACAAACCATAAGATTCATGACAGAAGTCTGCAGCTACATCACTTCAGAATCAGTAAAACAAAATTTTGAGATGTTGAAGAAATAATTCACATATACATATTATTATCACACAGAATCATCACATTTCGTGTCAACTACTCAATGGGATAAAAGTACCAAATCTAAGCAAGAATCGTAGAGAACATAACTGCATCAATCCAATGTAGAATATGACGATAACTTCTACATCAAATTTTCCATAATGGATCTTAGTGAGGGTCAGGTGAAAGACCATTTCTAACAAGCACTGCCAGCATATTTTCATGGTGATTAACATACAGTATCTAATAGCACAAAAAGAAAAACCAGTTAAATGTTAGGAAACTATTCCCATAGAAATAACCTAGGCAACTAATTCCAGAAACAGGAATTTTCCGATCTACAAACTGGTCTTCTGGAGTTGCACATGGCTAAGAAGCAAGAACAGGTTAAAGAGTTGCCATCAAGCAAATAGACTATGGCAAGAGCTGCATAGCTTTCTTTTGTCTTTTCTTTCATCTACCAGTATGTTGCACTCCATGAAGACACAATATTGGTCATGGACATGAAATAGCTCAGGCGGCAACAGAGGTTTGATGCCATGGAACAAATTAGGAAAAAAGGAACACTAACAAATAGTAAGCTAACCAATGATACACTGATAAGTCAGGATTAAAAACTTAAATGACTTTTTATGAAACTAACATGAATTAAAAAGGCAGTGCATATGACGCATTTTAATACTGCGAGTACGTGACTACTTCAATTAAAGAAGACAGTGGATAAGGTGCCCAACCATCTCTAATCCTTACCACAAGAAGATTGCATTGTTTCCAGGATAAGAAAGCTAAGTGTGAATAAATGTTTCGACTATGCAAAAATGGTTTTGCTTTTCTTTTGATTAGATGAACAAGAAATTCAAAATCCTTATAGACCAAACAAATGCATCAATCAAATATACAAGTAATTAAATCTAATGACAACCCACCAATATCTGATTATCATCAAGAAAATTTAGCATGCGAGCAGCAAGGGATGATGTCAAGGCACAATTTACTTGTGAAAACCCAAGCAAATAGGCAATTAGCACAACATTCTTAAAGAAAACAAATGACACAACAAAACAAAAGGTGGAGTAGGATTTTTGGGCAAACCAGTTTCCTCATCCATTGCTTCTGTCCCACTTGCAGAAGCAACAGCAACAAGTTTATCTGTAGGCTGCTGCTCGTCTCTTCTAGACACTATGATATAGCCTGCCTTGTCCTTCCCACCACTATTCTTTCCACTGTCCCTTAGAACGTACTACAGATAAGAAAAGCTCATGTCAAAGACAATGAATTTCCGACTTAATCTAAAAGATTCCAATCCAACCAATAATCTTCCCAATGTCACTTGAAACATACTACAGAATATAATAACTCATGTAAAGTTGATGCACATTTCCTACAAACTTAAAAATTCTGGGCATAAGAGACGTACCATTGGAGTAGGTACCCTTCGCTTCTCAGACCCTCTCTTAGAAGGACTAGAGCTGCTAGGGGAGACACCCCCAGCTCTTCTGCTTAGTTTCCCATTGGCAGGGGACCTCTGTTTCATGAAATCAAATCAGATTGCATAAACCACAATAAGATAAGATTCAGAGCTTAAAATTGAGATACTAGAGGGAATCAATACTGCCAAGTATGGAAAAAGAAAAGATAGGAACAACAATTTTTTGCTAGTACTGTGCAGTAAAACATACCTCACTGCGTGTGCAAGGTAATGAAGAGAATCGAGTAGAGTTAACAAGTTCATTTTCTAAAATATAACTAGTTCATGGCCGGAATGTCTTGCCAAGATAAATGAGTAAAAACAGCCTAGAAGGAGAAGGAAAAGGCTCTGACACATTTGGAACCAAGAAGACAGCAGTGATGTCAAAGAAGTTATGGTACCTGTGCTTGAAATACAGTGAACACAGACTAGCAACATCACTTGAAAGTAAAACATAATTGCGAATAATACTGTAGTGCAGTAAGAAATTAATTTCAAATGCTTATCTGTGATCCCGAAATTAACATTTGCAGGGGCAGAGGGAAATGCACCAAGAGTTAAAGATGCAATGACAGGAGAAGACAATATAGCTTATGACTGATACTAAAACCCAGGTTCACGCTATAAAGCATCACAGAAAAACTAACTTAAGAAAACTAGAGGTCCCCAAGGACAGCATTGACTGAGTAGTCCAGACTTGGAAACTTAGAACATAATATGAATACAAATCAAAGGGCCTTCTGCTAATGGCATCTTACCAAATATGGAATACATTCACATGACAAATGGCAATAATAAATAGGTTTAAAATAACTTAATTGCAACCAGTTAAATAGTCTGTATAATAATTGGAATTGTCTATTGAATAAGTTTGTCAAATTGAAAATGTCTCCAGGATCCAGAAGCAGTTTAGTGTCTATGCGACTTATTTTGGTACATGGAAAAAAGGAGCACACAACCAGCTGCCCTTCATTCATTCATTTCATTCATATTTATATAAGATGGCTAGCGATATAGCTACCTACTTTTTCCATTTTCACATACTCTTTATTCAATCTGTACATTGTTTTATTCACTCGTGGTTGTCAGTGAGGGCGGTAGTGTCTAGTGGACAAAGAAGGGGGGTGGGGGGCACTGGGGAAGGAGGGGAGACGTGCTGAAGCATATTCAACATTCATGGTCACACAATATGTTGAGGATTATTATTAATTGGTACTTTCTAAAAATCTGACTGACAGGAATGATGATATATGAAAAAGCGAAAGCTCCTGGTACCTGATTTTTAGCTGCTCTTTTCTGGCGCACATAATCCATAAGAGGTGTCACAATAATTGCCTCTTTTGCACCACCTACAAAATAAATAATTTCAAAAAGGGGTCGTAAGCAAAGAAAATTCTCATCATTTTTGTTTTGACGCGATGTGATCTATCCAACTTACTAGCTCTTTCTGCTTCTTTCCTCTCTAACTGAATTTCAGCACTGGGAAGATTCTCAGCAGGCTTTGCAAGAAGCTCAAGAAACTCCAAATATTCAGGATCTAGTTATTCATCAAAGAACCGTTTGTCATTACAACATAAAAGCCTCCACAAATGAGTCAAAGGATCCTTGTTTTGAGTAATCAATGCTGATTCTAACACTAAGATCAGTTGCAAATACCCTTATATATTGTCCCTTCACGACCATCCTTCTTGGAGAACACCTTTGGTACACGTTGTGATGGTGCATACTCTACGAAAGCCTTAATTTGAGTGCCTGGAAGAAAAATGTTTTTTGGAGCACTACTTAATCATATCAAGTATGCAAAGAAGCAAGTAGACCAATACAACAAAAGGCACAGATTGAACGAACAGAAATCACAAAAAAACATTCTCAAAAACCCACCCTTTTCATTGACAAATACATGTCCATTAAAGAACTCGGCAAACTCGACCACATCTTCTGGCTTCTTGAAATCAATGCAGGCTCGAGAATACCGCTGATTTTTCTGGCTGCAGATCATTTTGAAACTCTTTATTATGTAACAACTCCAGAAACTTCAAGCAAGCAAGCATAGACATGGAGTAAATAAAGTAGCATCAGTACGTTCTGAACCCATCTCAACAGAATTCAATTGAATGAAATACACTTATATGGTAACGTGATGCTGTTTATTAGAAACCAAAAGTGTCACCACTTCTAGTACCTGACTTTTAATGGTAAAAATAATATCTTCTTAAACAATCTATAACCTCCAAAAAAAGTCGGCGATAAAGATATGCATATGTGCCTAAGCATAAGAAATAGTGCTCTGGTGAGTAGTACATAAATTGAAGGCAGAAAGGGAATTAATGCACTTTGCATGTCGGCAAAACTTGTAATGAAGACAGTGCTGACTGGGCCAACAGCCCAGACTGCGTTGGAAATGGAAGATATCCAGACTACCTCGTGCATGCTTCATGGCACTTTGGTTTTTAGGTTGCCAAATGTAGCAATGACAATTCAAGTTGCTCGATTATCCTACGCAACCAATCACACACCATTGATGGCAAAAAAATAACCATACTTTCTTCCACGAAAACAAAAAATTCCTAAATTCCTGTGCTCGTTTATTTAGTCCCGGACAGTTAAGTGCAATACTTTCAAGAAACATCCAAAATATGCCCCTCCTATCTCAAAATCCAAGCATGCTATTATTTTCAGTCAGTCGTCACAACAAGAAGCGTGTATCATGTCAACGTAAGGGTGGCAGAAAAACTAAGTTAGATCTCTAAGTAATTAGTTTACAGAGGAGAGCAATTAAAGAAATGAAAAAGCTCATGCTGGGAACAATGCAGCCAAATTCTTGCGCCTTTCACTTTCTCAAACTCAATCCAAAAAAACTCCTACATAATGAATACAGAGCTTGCCGGATTAGTAATCCCAAACCCTAAACATAGCATAAAAGGTGATAACTTTTAAATCCTCGTGAACCACCCACCACGCTCCTACCCTTAAGCCATCACCAGAACTTCATAACAAGAATCAAAGACTCAAATTAAAAAGAAACGCCAAATTCCACCAAGATTACTGTACCTCCAACCCGTCAAAGGCGCGATAAAACAACAAAAATAGACACCAAAACCGTCGGAAAAAAAGAGAGCAGATAATACTTTAAAAAAAAGAACCAACCTGGTCTTTCCGGGGCGAAAGGCGAACCATTTGTACCGCCCCGCGAACCTGCCGTCAATCTGCTCCATGAGCGCCTGCTGCGAGATCGACGGCGGCAAGTGCCGGAGCACGACCTTCGTCCGATCGAAGGGATCCTTCATATGCGAGAGAGAGATCTCCAACCAAGAAACCCGAGAAAACCCCACCCAAATCGACTAAAACGACCCCCACTCGAGCCCTCTCAACACCGAACAAGTCCTCCGATCACATCTCTCCCGAGGGCTCCTCCAATCGCTCGATCAAGGCTAGGGTTCTTGCTAGGGTTTCGATCCGAAGACTAAAAATCCCTAAAATTCTAAATAAACAGGAAAAACGGGAAAATTAGATGTTGTTGTGGTGTCTCGCGCGAGTAACCCTACTTCACTTTTAAAACCCAGCTATGACAAAATACTTGCGAGCGTATATAACGAGACTGGGATGTAGTGCTGGGCCAATGGACCTTGGGCTCGACCTTGGCCTGCATATGGACCCAATGATCTCCCGGACGGACTACTAAAATTGCAGCCCGACCACTAAGAAAACCACTAAGAAACAGCGGTTAGGGCCGAAGGCTTTCATCGGATCCATTTAAGCTAAGTCGGTTTCATAACCGCCGTCTTCCTGCGATGTTAAACTATATTATTATAAACTCACCTTCACCTATCGACTTAAAGCTTTTAAATTTAATGCTTAGATTTCTTTCATGATACTATAATAGAGGTCCATTTTATCTCAATGTATGGTTGTTGGAGCCATTTGCACAAACCCATGACCAATCACCCTCCGAAGTCTCCTCAACATGCTCATGATTCGATTTTTAACAGCTTCTTAATCGTGACATGAAGGAGCCATTTGTACAAACCCATGGCTATAACTTAAAGACCTCGTTTGTTTTATGGAATAGGATAATGGGGATATAGTCTTCTGGGATATAATCTTCCAGGAGAAATATCCCAGGAGATGGTGTGAGGGATAATATTCTTCTCCTATGTTTGGTAGGCAGCAGGATAAGGTGGGAGAAGATACAGTTAACATTTAAATATTAAAAAACGGAAACGAATAAATGACAAAAAGACCAATTCGCCCTTGCACATACCATACATTTATTGTACCACCAATTCATTCATTTTCACTTACGATATCACGTAATTATTTATCCTGCAAATATTAAATGTTTGATTTTTACTTCAAACAATTTTTTTGTAACAACTAGTTCCATTAAAGAGGTTAAAAAAAAAAAGAGTTGTCTAAAGAATGCTACATAGGAAATATAAAAATATTTGTAATCTCAAAACATATATACCAGTTAGACAAAAAACATTCATACATAAAATGATATTAATTAAGGGCAATTGGGTCTTTTTGTTGTTATATCCCACTTCCTTTTTCTACCATGAGAACGTATCCCACCCCTATGGGATAATTTAATCCTACATACGTGGGATATAGACTCCCAATGGGATAATTAGTCCCACCTTCAAATAACACACCAAACATATGATAAGACACGATAAGAGGTAGAATTTATCCTATCCTGGCCATAATCACACGAAACAAACGCGACCAAAGGGTAGACTACTCGGGCTCTAGCAACTCATCATTATTATTATCCTTGACCTCGACCTCTCTTTTCTCACTTGTCTCATCCCGACTCATTCGACTCTTCGCTTCATCTGATGATATGCTTATTGTTAGTCGTGGCCTCCAACTATTCCATCACCTATGTCTTCTTCCTAAAAGTATTCAATAGCTTGTAATCCTCTAGTACTCATTTCACTAATAGAACTAGCACACACTTGCTGATATATGGCTAATGATACACTTGACAAGTGATACACTCGGTCTAATCTTCGTCGCATTTGGCTATGAGCTTGTGCAAATGGATTAAACAACCATTAGCATACTACTGAAATCGTCTCATTTCTTTGGTTTTCTTTTAATTTCTCTCTTAAAATTAGGACATTTGCTCTGATACCATGAAAGAGCTCTAATAACTCAACCCAAAAGTTTAAGCCGATAGATTATGGTGAGTTTATATTAACTTAGGCTAAAAAATTTTATTTCATAAAGAGTGAGTTAAATCCAATAAAATCTTGAGTAGTTTATAAACATATCAAATCGAAAACCTATAATTGGATCCTAAGTAGTCCATGACTAAATTCATCCGACGACCATTATCAGACTGTTGAAATTATCTCTCACTTCATTGATATTCTTTCAATTTCTCTCTTAAAATTAGGACATTTGCTCTGATACCATGAAAGAGCTTTAATAATCAACCCAAAAGTTTAAGCCGATAGATTAAGTTGAGTTTATATTAACTTAGTTTAAAAAATTTTATTTCATAAAGAGTGAGTTAAATCCAATAAAGTCTTGAGTAGTTTATAAACACATCAAATCGAAAACCTATAGTTGGATCCTAAGTAGTCCATGACTAAATTCATCCGACAACCATTATTAGACTGCTGAAATTATCTCTCACTTCATTGATCTTCTTTCAATTTATCTTTTAAAATTATGACATTTGCTCTGATACCATGAAAGAGCTCTAGTAACTCAACCCAAAAACTTAAATCGATCGATTAGGGTGAGTTTATTTTAACTTAGGCTAACACTTTTTATCTGATAAAGAGTGGCTTAAATCCAATAAGGTATTGAGTAGTCTATAAGCATTTGAAATCGAAAACATTGAGTTGAATCCTAAGTAGCCCATTACTAAATTCTTTGAAACCCTATAGATGTTAAATTAATAATCTTCTAGTTTATCATAACAACAACTTTGAGAATTCAAATTGTTTCTATGATGGCTAAAAGATGATGCAAAAATTTGACTTCAAGGGGATATGGATAACTTCTAATATGAAAATTAGAAAAGCATTCACTTTTCAATCAATCAAGGTCGAATCAAATAAGGTATTGAGTAGTCTATTTGCATCCGAAACATATAAGATGGATCCGAAGTTGAAATCAGGACTTAGAGTGTGACTTGGTAGGGCAAAATATACAATCATGACATAATTTAAATTATTCAAATGCTCATTTCTTATCCAAAACCCTATAACACCAATGAAGATTGCGGGGTTGGATCCGATTCGTTACACCGGATCCAATTTATTCTATCTGATAGTAGGGGTGTGCAACGGGTCGGGTAACCCGTTTTGACCCGGTGAAAACACCCAACCCGAGCCTTAACGAGCGGGTCATGAGGTGATAAAAAACGGGTCGGGTTCGACCCGACCCGTTATGGTGAAAAACGGGTTGGGTAATGGGTATTCAGTTTTTTATTAACGGGTTAACCCGTTTACCTGTTAAAATTAAAAAAGCTTCTCAAAATGACATATGGTCCACTATCACACTGGACCGGTGGACCCAGACACCAGTGACCCACTCCATTGATGTCGATGCCCTAGCCCACTATCGTTGTCGCTCGCTTGCTGGCGGCCAGGCGCCGCACTCCACTCCAGTGCTCCACCACCAACGCCTTCGCTCGCTGCGGAGTGCCACACCAACAGGAACCTCTCTCTCGATCTCTCCAGGTAAGTGATGTAGTTACTAGTTTCGACACCCAGATGCTTGTCAATGCATTGATTTGTGTTCCTATTTTAGCTCTCAGCCTCTCATAGCTCATCTGCCATCTGGGGCCTAGTGGAGATTCCTCTGGCTCTGGCCTCTGAGTCCTCCTCCTCCTCTCTCTCTCTCTCTCTCTCTCTCTCTCTCTCTTATATGGGTTCGACTCAGGAACAAGATTTCATATCTATTTATTGTTTAAAGTAGTATGAGCAATTGGGGATGGGGCCACGAGGGGGAGAGAAGAGGACTTGGTCTTTGTTAATTTATTGTGGGCCTAGCTTCTTGTTCTCATTTTATAATAGAGGACCAAGCAGCAAGCTTTGAGGCATTTATAGCCCCCCATGGCCTTATTTATTTTCTTGAATGTCTTTTTATGTAGTATAGATATGACTCATATGAATCATCTATTGAGCCATGGATTGTTTAGCACTCTGTTACTCGTGAATGCTCTTTTGCAATGAACTATATATGCTCCGTGAGCCTGATGTTATGAGAAAAAGGCTATAAGTTGAATATATTCTAAAATGCTATTCAATTACTTATAATAGTGAGAAAATTCAATAACTAATAGCACTTGTTTTGACTTTTGAATTGCAGATGGAGGAAATTACAGACTTGAATTTTGGACCAGATATGGCCCATGTGGGTATGGTTGAGGAGATTGAATCTGCAACTACAGCTAATCAAACAACTCAAAATGAGACTAATACTTCCTCATCGGCAGAGAAAGGCAAGAAGCCCCAAAAAAGAAAGATCAGGTCAGAAGTGTGGCAGCATTTTGAGCGATTGGGGCCTGAATCAGGAGAGAAACAAAATGCGATATGCAAGTACTGTCGTAAGGTATATATTGCAGGATCCAGTACACATGGGACCAAGAACTTGAAGCGCCACTTAGAGGGATGTAAAGAGGGGCCAAACAAGAAAGGTCCTATAGATAACTACACTATCTCTTATGATGGTGGGGGCCCAATCAATCAGATGAAGATTCACAAATTTGACGCTATTGTTGTCCGGGATTCATTGGTAGAGTGGATTGTTTGTGAGGAGCTTCCATTCCGTATAGTTGAGAGCTCCAAGTTCAAAAAGTTTTGTAAAACTATGGAGCCTCGATACAATGTACCATCACGATTTACTATTGCTAGAGAGGTGTTTAAACTTTATTCTGCAGAGAGAGACAAGTTGAGAGAGGCTTTGAAGGGAAACATTGGCCGAATTAGTCTCACCACTGATATGTGGACCTCCTCCAAGAATACAAGCTATATGTGTGTGACTGCACATTTCATTGACAAGAGTTGGGTGTTGCACAAGAGAATCATTAGTTTTATGATGGTTGAAGGTCATAGCGGTGAGAGTAATGGGAAGCAGCTTGAGAAGGTTACAAAAGAGTGGGGGATAGAGAGAATCATGTGCATCACTGTCGATAATGCATCTGCAAATGAAGGAGCAGTTGATTGGATTAAAAAATATGGCTCCAAGCATTTATTAGCAGGTAATTATCTTCATGTTCGTTGTTTTGCTCATATATTGAATATAATGGTTAAGTATGGTTTACAAAAGTGTGATCCAGCTATTGAAAGAATCAGGACTGCAGTTAAGTATGTGAGATCCTCTCCAAAAAGACAAGCGAAATTCAATGAATGTGCTCAAGCTGTAGGTATTGATTGTAACAAAGGATTATCTCTTGATGTGGCAACACGATGGAACTCCACTTATCTCATGTTAGAAGCTGCAGAGAAGTATAAGAAGGTCTTTGTTAGAATGAATGATGAAGATGTAGGTTATTGTCATTCATTTACTACTGGAAAAGTTATTGACAGTCCTGGATTTGAGGATTGGGAAACTGCTAGGACTTTATTGCCATTTCTGAAGCCATTTTATGATGCTACTAAGTTAATCTCTGGGAGCTCATATGTCACGGTGAACCAATACTTTTTTCAGTTTTGTTCTATTCTAGAACATTTGCATAATTCCACCTATGCATCAGATTCTATTTGTTCCAGAATAGTAGATGAGATGATGGTGAAATATAATCAATACTTTGGCAACACTAATAAGGTCAACATGCTAGTGTATGTAGCATTAGTGCTTGATCCAAGAAGCAAGTTGGAGGTTTTGAAAAGAGGCTTAGGACGAGTCTTTAATCGTTATGGTATGGCAGATCAAATGTTTGAAAGGATTAAGACATTGTTGTATATATTATATGACGAATATTGTCTGATTTCAGGAGCTGCACCCCAATCACATACAACTACAAGTGTTGATTCATCTTTAGCCCCAAGAGGCTCCAGTGATGGGACTTTCGAGTGCACTGGGTTATGGGATCTTGTGTGTGATGAGACGGAGTTTATTAATATGGATTCTACATCGGAGCTAGATAAATATTTGGGAGAAGCTCGTGAGCCACCACGAAAAGGCTTTGATTTATTGGGTTGGTGGAATCTTTCGGAGGGTAGATTTCCTATCCTTGCAATGATGGCACGTGATTTGTTTGCCATCCCTTCTTCTACTGTTTCTTCAGAGTCTGCTTTTAGTACCGGAGGTCGTGTGATCTCAGATCGTCGCAGTTCTTTGCATCCAAGAATTGTTGAAGCTCTCCTATGCACACAGAGTTGGATGAAAAATGTAATTGCTATTGATTCCGAGGGGATCATTCTTGAAGATGAAGAAGCTGACATCGTTGAATTAGCTGCAGTAGAAGGTATTGAATAGTTGATTATGACTGTTTTCTAAGTTTTCTTAGATACCTACATTCAAATTTTTTCAATAGTATGAAACATTGATTAAATTCATAACATGACCCTACTTATTTGTCATTTCTACTTGTGATCCAGAGATAGATGGTCCCACACGAGCTACACATTCAATCACAGATTCAATTGCTGGCAATTGTCCGTCTTTCTCCAATCAACTCGGGAATGCTTAGTTTAATTTTTATTTTAATTCCATCTGTTAAGTTCATATCGAGCAATTTTATTATGTCAATCCTGAAATATCAATACTGCTTCCTTCTTATGTTGTATTCAAACAAAAAGTGTGTTTTAGCTTTTTTGTTTGGAATTTGGCTAATTAGAGATATGAACAAGGTTGAGAAATCATCCTAAAATTCTGAAAAAATAGCAGGTTAAACGAGTTAACCTGTACATGTTTACCCATTTACCTGTTAACCCGTTTACATGTTAAAAAATAGCAGGTTAATGGGCGGGTCATAAGGGTGTGCAAAATTAACGGGTCGGGTCCGACCTGCACCCATTTACCTGTGACCCGACCCGTTGCACACCCCTATCTGATAGGGCTCATTTGGGCAACTGAGCTAGTTTCTAGTGTCAGTGTGGACTTCTAATTTCTCAATTGAAATTGATTTGGTTAGGCTATGGTCCTATGGATTGAGGTTGGGCTGAAATTGACTTGGGATGCAATTAGTTAGGTTGAAAATAAAGCCAGTTAAAAATATTTGGGCCAAAACCGTACCTGGGCTTTAGCCTTTGCGGTGGCTCCTCCTCTGTCCATGACTCCAGAACACTCGGAGCATCGTCAACCGTCTAATTCAACTCCGATCTCGAGGCACTGTTCTCAACTCAAACTCCACACGGGCACGTTTCTGGCCCATAGTTTCCAAAGAGTCCAAAGTCCAGCCCAGCTAAAGGACCCAAAGTTAATTATCCCAATGTATAGTAATTAGAATAATTAAGAAGGATAATATGGTAATCCTATATATACCCGAACTCGGAGCTCTGCAACTACTCCAGAGTCCAGAGCTCTTTTATTCCAATCTCCACCTCGTTTGGATCATCCTCCTCGTAGGGTTTCTCTTTGCCGCCCGAATCCTCTGATCGCATCGCGTGAGTCTCTTCGCAGCTCTCGATCATTTACTTTGCTTTTTTTTTCCCGGAATGCGCACGCACATCGAACTCTTTAGATCGCATCATCGAATTCGTTCTTGATTGCAATCACGGCACCTCATGCTTTGATTTTTTTAGGGTTTGTTTCGTTTTATTATGTTTTGTTATTCGTTTGCGCGCGTTCGGACCGCTTATGAGCGGTTCTTGATGGATTTTGGATTTTGGAGTCGTACTATGAAATATGGGTTTCGATTTTAGGGTGCTCTGCACCTTGTTCGTGGTCTCCTCTCAATTTTAACCGGTTTAATTGGGAGGAAAGCGATTGAATTCTAGTAAGCCGTACGAATCATGTTTATGTTGCAACGAGTTCGTTTTTTGTTTTGATATTTTCTTGGCCACTTAATTCCCTTTTGCCATATTTTGTTGATTGTAGAGCATATAGCGCATTTTGTTTACTTCCATTCTGTGACATCAAAATACCTTTGTAAATTTTCGTTTTGTTCAAGATCACCCGCAAGTGAGAAGTTACATTATATTCTTGATGCGACTTGCAATTTTTGAATGGTTATATAAAATGGTGTATTAGGGTGGAAGAAAGTTTAGTTTGCCTAGCTGGTAGTTTTGCTTAGATTGAATTGTATGTTTTTGTTTCTTTTTGATAATCCCATCTTTTGTATTTGATCTCCTCGTTTTCTAATTTAGTGCTTGCAAGTATATTTATAGTAGTGCTGGTTCATGTTTGCTGAACTTTAGGTATGTATATACATCAGGGTTTTGGTGCCTAAGCCTCAATAACATCAGCGGGTACTGTGACATTGCCAGCAAAGGATTATACTGCGAGGGAGAAGATTGTAAAGAAGAAGAGTAAACATGGCGGGTTTGACTATAAGCACTATTTTAGACAAGGTATATGCTTAGTGAAGTTGTTATTGATAGTAGTATTACGCCAAAGTTTCACATTATCTGTTCGACAATGAGTTTGATGAGCCTCTTTCAGATGACTGGCAAGGATAAGGACTACAGGTACATGGCGACCTCAGATCTGCTTAATGAGCTAGGCAAAGAGGGGTTTAAAGTTGATCATGACTTAGAGGTGAAACTGGCAAATACTGTTCTTCAACAACTCGAGGACGCATCAGGAGATGTCTCTGGATTAGCTGTTAAATGGTTTGTCCTTTGGTTCATGTCACTGGAAAGACTTCTTTGCTTAGATAAAATTCTTCATTTTTTCTAGGTGCTTTTAGCGTGTATACAACATGAATGATTCTGGTATCTATGCGAAGGAACACCATCTGCAAGTTCAACTTCTAGTGTGCCTCGCCTTTCTCTGCTTATGATGGCATTTGCATGTGTAATGTAATTTTGGATGGTTTCTCTAAAGTCTCTACAATAGGGCACCTTTGGTTACCAAATAAGGTAATTATCCAAGCATAGCTATTGGGAAGGGCCTTCCTTATTTTATCTTAGCAGAATCTTAGATTCTTACCTATGGCATATGCTTCTCTGATGAACTTAAGTATCTTAGGTCTTCGTCTTAGTGATTGAAGACAAAAGCTTGCATTTTATCTTGTTATTAAGTTTCTAAGATATGCAAATGAATTCCTCATTAAGGTCCAGTCTTTGATTTGCTTTTGTTATGTTATAGAATTTTATGGAAAAAGTTAGCACCGCTTGTGGATATTATGGTATCTTACTATGCTTGTCTGCTTTTCCCGTCAATGATTTGGTAGATCCATTAATGATGATTATTCATCCACTACTAACATCCCGTGTAATTGAAATTTGGCAGTTTTCTACTGCAGGTTGGATTCTGGGCTTTGCTATATGTGTCTGACCCTATATTTTTGTTTTTCGTAATTCTAGTTGTTGGACTGTTGCTACTTCATGTGATGCTTTGGTTTAGTTTGTTGTGCAGATAGTAAAATATGTCTTTATTAGTGAGCATTGACTGTGCATCTACCGTTTCCTGTTGTAGTCTTGCACCCCTTGTCAAGAAGGTCAGCGAGGATAGAGTCATAGAAATGACCAATAAGCTTTGTGATAAATTATTGAATGGAAAGGATCAGCATCGTGATGTGACTAGTATAGCCCTGAAGAGTATTGTTTCTGAAGTCACAACAACATCTCTTGCTCAACGCATGCTAGATACTGTCGCACCTCAGTTGATAAATGGCATAACGAGTCCTGTAAGTTCCTATGCATTTCTTTTTGTATTATTAAAGTTAATAATACTGCAATGCTCTCTGTATGTGAAATCATATTTGCTATCAAGAAACATGATTTGCTGTTCAAGATGTATTACTTTTTGTTCAGACCATATCCGTTCTTAAAGAATATCATTTGCTGTTTTCAATTGCTTCCCCTGTTCTTGTTTTGGTGCATAGAACATTCTAGGTAGATGTTCTCATGTGTGTTAAGAGTCCTGCTGTTTTTTTCACCTCCATGAGATGATTCTATGAGGTTGGTTGGATAACTGTGTGCTACTAGGAATGTAAGTGGAACTAATCCATATCATTCAATTACTCCTGGACCATTTTTTGCTGTTAAGTTGTAGAAGGTATTTTTGGCTTCCTGTTATTTTGTGGAACTTATGCAATATTGGAGCGGGAATTTGTGACTTGATAGCACTTAAAATGCGAACTTCTGGGATTGGGATACCTTTTTGCTGATCATTTCGGAACTGATATTTGTTTCAACTGAAAAGTGAAAGTTCTCCTGTTTCTTATCTGCTCATTTTGAGCATGTTCCAGCTTTTATTCGAGATCCAAGTATGCTTGAGAAAAAAATACTCACGTATGCGAGAAAGAATCATAGAGGCTTACATCTGTGCAGATCGGATCCTCCTACACAATCATTTGAAGATAAAGTGATAATAACATGGTTAGGCCAAATGGTTATGTGCTTCAGCATTGATGTAGGTTCAATACCATTTCGTCTTTTGAGCCCACATGGTTGTCTAGTATATGGGGCTCTTGCAATGTTATGGCGTGTGCCATAACTTTGTTCTTCCTTCAGACCTTAACTGAGCTCTTTGGGCTTCAAATTGTTCGTCCTATATGTTGGGAACATTTTGATCTGGATAGATGATTTGATTCATTGTTCTTTGTTTTATGTTTCCTGTTCCCTAATTTTTTCCACTTAATGAATTCAATATTAGATCGGGTTATAGTCAATTTGTATTCTGTTCGAAATGCCTTGGTGTTTTGCAGAATTTTGGCCTTGACAAATTTTCTGGATTCTTTTATGTTTTTAGGCCTTGTTTTGGATGCTGTAGCTTTTCCCATAGACATCGAGAGCTATGTTCCTCCAGAACATTGGGAACACCAATGTTCCTATAATTTTGTTTTTTCTTTTGAATACTGCTTGGTTCAACTATAAGGTGGAACACTTTCTTTTTAAACAAGTGGCCCTTTTAGAATCCATGCTTGAACCAACGTCCGTAACGAAGAACATAGCAAGACGCGTTCCTACTATCCTTATTTACTTAGTATCCAACTGCATGATAAAGGTTTTTGGACTCAAGAATGCATGCCTATTTACTTCTTCTAGTTCCACTTCCCATACGACTTTCTTAAATGACCTTTACTTGATGCTATGTGATTGGATCATATTTGTGTCCTTACTGTTGAGGGTGTGCAAAGCTATTCCGGTCGTATGAGGGGGGATCTGACCACACCTATAGTCGCTCTTCTTTCTTGTTTTTGGTAATTTGATAATACCATCTCTCGTCAAGAAATTGTGTTCATTTGTATACCTTTATGATATTCTTTACATATGAGGTGGTCTTACGTGTATTGTTGTTCTCAAAACAAGCCAAATGATTCAAGGAAAGAGATGAATTGATGTTCATATTCAATGTTAGTTCATCCCTCCAGCAATTTCACGTTGCAACATTAAGCACCGATTGCTGATATGCTAATGCATGTCATATTATTACCGGATGATATTTCTGGTTACTATTTGTCAGGGGAGAAAGACAGAAATCAAGTGCGAGTCTCTAGATATATTGTGTGATGTTATTCAGAGATTTGGTAATTTGGCCAAAGATCATCAGGAGCAGATAGCCGCACTTCTTCCCCTGTTGGGTTCCAATCAAGCTAGTGTTAGAAAGAAGTCAATCGCTTGTATTGGTAAGTTAAATGGTGTGGAATAACATTTTAGGTCCTGACAATTGATTTGAACTATGATACTAACATCTCTTATAATTTCTAGCATCTCTTGCGCCAAGTTTGTCGGATGATCTTTTGGCAAAGGTCACTATAGAAGTCATCCAACTTTTGAAAAATAAGAGTTTGAAGCCAGACATGTGTCGAACAAATATTCAAATGATTGGGGCTTTAAGGTACTTTCTCATCTTAACATCCATCACAGACATCATTGTCTGCCCTATCAAATTATGTATCTATCTATGATGGGTTGTCATTCATGATCTGCACTTTGAGTGTGCTGTATAGGTTTTGGTATTCTAACTTTGTTTATGTGGTGGCACCTTTGCTTATTTTCTTCCCTTTCATCTTACAAGAATTATGAACAGTGTGTTCCTCTCATGTTCACAATTCAAATTACGACCGACCCATATGGGGTTAAGTTTTCCACACAGCTTATGTTGCAAGTCTCATGGGAGGCACTCTCATAATGACATTTAATGTTGATGTTTCAAATGCTGCTGATTACCTCTAACTCAGGTGTTGGTTATACTGCTGGCTTTTTGTGCTCCTGAAAGGAGTGTGCCATGAATTTTAACTCCTCTTTATGTCAGAGTTCATGAACTCATTGAAACAACTGGAAGAAAGCTCTTCATAGCGATGATAGATGAAGGGAAGTGACACATATGACACAGATTCATAAAGCAAACCTGCCATGCAGTTACACTTTCTTTCCTGTTTTGAAAGCCACATTGTTAATTTTTCTGGCTTTCACTTTAATCAGTCCTATGATTTTGTGCTAGTAGCTACAGGAAAAGTGAGTGGTTACAACAAGATGCTTTGGAAGAAGATTTTTTAGCCTACTGTCTTCTCTTTTCTCGTAAATAAGACCTGCATTTCATATTTTTCTGCTGGAAGAAAAGAGTGGTTAAATTGGAATGTTCAACATATATGGATATTCTCGTATTAATTTCTGGTATACACATACCGGCAAAGAAATATGCTAGATTCATGCAATTATTAAGACATGCCTGCTCTTTGAAAGGGGCAAGTGCAAAGAGTCTCAAATAAAAATTGCAGGAATTGCATGCTAAGGCAAGCTTCTTGCCTGCCTCTGGCCAACGCTGGCACTGCATGTGCTGTCAGAATGATTCATGCCAATAGGGCCGTGCCGATAGAGGAGAGGAGGACAATGGGAGGGGGGAAGAGTCACATGGAGGCAGAGGAGATGAAAAGAGGAAAGGACCTGGAGGGGAGGTGTCAGAGGTGAATGGCTTCGAGGAGTGACCGCCAAGGCATCAAAGAAGCTTCGGGGGGAGAGGAGAATGTGAAACAGGATGTGCAGGGTCGAGGTTAATGCATCGCGGGCTTTATGTATATGTTTACTGTGAATATATATTAAGTAACCTTTATGGGTTCATTCAGAGTGACCCAATAGCCCAAAATTTGACCCAGTAAGCTGTGTGATCTCAGTGCCATGATATATATGACTTTGAATATGAAACTATGCTTATATAAAAATATTTGATTTAGATCCACTTGATATATTTCTTAACCTTGTCAGAAGTTGATTTATTCTCATGTTCCTTGGCGAACGTGAAATACGATAAGAACCTGATTTATGCAACCTATGGTCTTAGACATTGAGCGCATTCTCAAACACTGTAAAGCGGACCCAACTTTGCATACCCAGATAGACCTACCTAGGTTTGGCAGTTAGCAGTTTTATACCAGGCTCAAAAATCTGAACTCCTCCCAAGCTCAAAAACTTTGATCATTTGACGAGGTCCATGTTTAGATTTTTAATTTAGGTTGATGCAAGATCACTACTAGGCATTCTTATGTTAAACGCTAACTGAATGCTGGCACCCTGATGGACGGGAGGGTATGGATAATTTGTCTCATGTAGTTGTGCATGCATGATATGTTTCTATGACTTCCATCAATGATAAGAATTTAGGGTTCGGATAAATATGGTCTCATAGCAGTGCTGTATGAGTTTTGCTGTTGGTTGACATATTATATATCAGGGCAGAAGATTGTTGCTGCTGATGGAGGATGGTGTCTTGATAGAATTACAATAGTCTGCGTTAGGTCAAAAAGTGATTGCACTGCCGGTTGGCACATACCCCCACGTATAGTGCTGGTACAATGATGTACCACGACCTTAACTGTTTCCAATGCATGTGTTAACTAAGAAGAGCATCTTACCACCAGCACGAGGTCTGTGCCTAGCGTCGGCATGTGCCGTACCTACTGACGTGCCACGAAACAACAATCCTTGGGAATATTATACATCGGAATAGAAAACTGGTTCTGCAGATGGGAGATGATGTGCACTCTGTCTAGGGGTGTGTAAAACTTTCTCAATTTTTTTAAGGAGGATGCATATGAACTTCGCCTCTTTATGCAAATGTTTTATAAGTTACAATATATAATGTTTGATAGAATGAGAGAATATGGATACATTCTCAGTATAGATCACTTTTCTGGAAAGAAGTTTACTTCATACGCCATACTTATGAGGCTTTGTTCTCAATATGTAAGAAATTACTCATACCTTTAAATGGTTCTAGATAGGCTGTTTGACTGTTGAGCATACATAAGTGCTCACTGCTCACTCACAGCTGGACGTAAAAAGAAGGCCAAATCTTATGGAGGCTTCCTAAGATGCTACCAATGCACTTCCTGGATTAGCTATTTTTTGCTAGTCTCTACTCGAAATTGTAGACATTCATTTGCTGTTTGATCTTGCTATGCACCAGGAAAGAAATAGGGCATCAATTTCTTTTAGTGTTCCTTAAAGATTTATCGTACTTTTTCAATATGAGACAAATACACGCACAAATAATTTGCCTCAACATATGCTTCCATCATGTGAGTACTGTCTGTTCTAGCTTATTTGAAGTGTTTATAATCTAGGTAAAAGCTGACTTGGTGCCCTTTCTCTTTTACGAGGATTGTAATCTTTCCCATCCTTCCAGTAATGAAATATTTACCATCTTTCAATTTTTCAGTCGTGCTGTTGGACATCGTTTTGGCCCACATCTTTGTGAAACAGTTCCTTTGCTCATTAGCTATTGTGCAACTGCATCCGACACTGATGAAGAACTTCGTGAGTACAGTTTGCAGGTATTCTTCAATCAGGACTTTATGTGCAGTCTATACACGACTACTGTAAATAAACTTTCTGACAGACTGTTACATTTGGTCTTCATGCAGGCATTGGAGAGCTTTCTCTTCAGATTGTCCAGGGACATATCTGCATACTGTGATGATATTTTGCAAATTAGTCTGGAATGCATAAGTTATGATCCAAATTTTACTGACAATATGGAGGAGGATACTGATGAGGAGGGCCACGAGGAGGAGGAAGACGAGTATGTATTGAGTTGTTAAAGTAGTCTCTTTAGGTATCTTTCCGAGTACTTTAAGCATGTTTTCTGTCATTGTCTCAGTGAAAGCGCAGATGAGTATACCGATGATGACGATATCAGCTGGAAAGTTCGAAGAGCAGCTACGAAGTGTTTGACTGCAATTATTGTTTCACGTCCAGAGATGCTGTCAAAGATGTACAGGGAGGCATGTAAAACACCTGTTTTGCTCATAATCTTATGTTAGCTCTATGTAGTTTTTGTGATAAATCAAAAGAAAATGGTGATAAGGTGTCAGGATATAGCAGATGCTTTGCTGAGGTCCTTAGCTAGTTTAGATCTGACCACATTTTTTTTATTCTTTGTTAGATTATGTATGTTGTTTTTTTTTTTTCAAATAAACCAACTAATGGTGTGAGCATTGTGTATTGGTTAAGTTTTGACCAAACAGAGTGTTGTATATGAGACCTTATTGATATATATATCATTCTAACTGGCATCACATAAGCTATAAACTTCTTCAATATCGGTTGTGAAGCTAAGAAATAGAATTTAGTGTAAAAGTTGCATGAGACCTAGTTATTATTCTTGTCTGCCATGATGGTAGGTATATACCCGCTTATTGATGTGATAGACAACTGCCCCAGAGATTAAGTTGGTCTGTAGTTTGGTTAAGCTTAGTTTCTGGTAATTAGGAGAGCAAGGCCAATACTTAGTTACTTACTTTCTCGAGGTGGTTAGTTGATGAATATTCTGATCTGTAGGTTTCACAGCAGGATTTTTTGTAAGTAAGATAATAAGAACTATGATTGCCTTTTGAAATCTGCACTTGATGAAATAAAAGGTATATCATGGGCCTTTTTATTTGCCCAAACACCCCTTCCGTAATCCTGCTGCATGATTTGGTGGGCTACATGAAGTAAACAGCCAATCCAGTTATATTCTTCATGGAGCCTTCTTGGATTGTTGTCACTTACCAGACCCGGCGAGGTGTTTTGATCATGGCGAACAACTTGAACCAACTTCAGAAGGCGTTATATAATCTGATCTTAAACTAGTTAAATTCTTTCCTTTCAATGGTCCAAAAGGTTAATGATGACATGTATGAGCTTGATTCTTGATAGGAATGTAATTGGTGAAATTTGTAGCTTTATGGATTTGCTAGTTGTTAGAGAAGTTTGGTTATTAATTCAGTTACATTCTTGATAGGAATGTAATTGGAGAATTTTGTAGCTTTATGGCTTTGCTAGTTGTTAGAGGAATTTGGTACTCCTTCAACCCATTCCCTTTTGTGAACTTCTTGGTGTAAACCTTGTTATTCCCTGTTATGGAGTTTTCATATGGTTTGATAATCGAAGTGATACATTTAGGTTTTCTGACTATGTACAGGCATGCCCGAAACTTATAGACAGGTTCAGAGAAAGAGAAGAGAATGTAAAGGTACTTTCTGTTTTGAATCTAACTAGTAGAATGAAAAATTTGAAATGTGAATTAATCTTGCGGACATCTTGTGCTACTTCAGGTGGATGTGTTTAATACATTCATTGAGTTACTGCGTCAGACAGGAAATGTATCTAAGCAACATATTGACATGAATGAGTTGAGGCAAGTGTCTCTCATATTTTTGATGATTGTTCTCTATGAGTACTTTTTGTGTGCAAGAATGTTCCTTTAATTATGTAATGATTTTGTTGTATTGCAAATTATCATTTAAGGGCGTGAACTTTTTGTAGTTAGTGACAACAATTAGCAAGACTATAGGAAGAGTGTTGCAAAATGATACTAGGTTGCTAAGAAAATTACTAGCAAAACCCTCTGAATGTATACTTATGGATGTAGAAAACAAGAAAGGAAGCAAGAGCAAGACAAAGTATGTCTGTCAAGCTCACCACTCACCAGTCTGGTTAACTTTTCATTATCCACCTTTTGATTCTTCTTAGTTCTCCTATGATACCAACTTCATGCCAGGTCCTTGTTTCATCACACATTCCAGTTAGTGGTATTCACTTTTAAAATGATTTGGTTGCAGAATTTAAGAGGAAGTGATAATTCTTGAGTCAGAAGTCCATGAGACTTCAAACATCGATAGAGCTCCTCTGCTATCTCAATGGCATGACTGAAATGGAAACTATAGCTTCTATGATTATCACAAGAAATACATGGCACTCCTAGAACATGTGAAGTCGCATCATCCAGGGTGCCACAATCTCGACCCTGATTGTAGTATAATGAAATGATTGCTATTGGCACCATCATTCTCTATGATTTGCCTTGCAATTACCAAAGCTATCTTGACTAAGCTGCCTTTGTTGCTAATGCAACTGGAATGCTTTGAGCACCACCTTCACCATAGCCGTGCTTTATGTTACTGCATCATCACTACTACCACTGTGGCACCTCTTCAGCTCTTCCTCTAGTTTCTTTTCTTGTGAGGTAACTATTTTATTGAACTTAAGTTTAAGATGAGTTTCTTCCAAAGGAGATTTTCTCTTTCAACCAATAGTAAGGTCTTGATCCAAGATGCTATCAGATAAACCTGTTACAGTCCAAGGCATTCAGATCAGTCCTAAATTAAAAACCAGCATTTAGTATGATCACTCCAAAAAAATCTGTTCATCTCTGGTAGAAATTTGGTTTCGCCAGAATGCTTGCATTTGGCATTAGATCATTATATACTGATTGTCTTTTTTCAGTAGTAATGGTCCCCTTCTCCTAGTTTCAAGACAACTTCTTGATATTGCTAACAACAAGGATTTAAGTATTGGTTGGCATGGTACCTGCAACTTGCTGTGCCTGGTAATTTAAGGGCACGGAATATGCTACGTAAGTACTTATGTGTACCGACACTTGCCAGTAGAAAACATAATGTCTCGAACAGTACATGCCCGTGGCTGCTGTTGTTACATGTTGACTGGTATGTGCTTGTGGGTGCCGGAATTACATGAGCGATGAGGCACTGAAGTGGCTCATTTTCACAGAAATAGGCCTTGGACAAAGCCGAAATCGGAGGAGGAGAGGGAAAAATAGAAGGGACAGGGGAAGAAAAAGGTAAAAAGGTAATTTTGTTTAACTTATAGTTTATTTCTTTAAGGGATTACGAGATGTAGGCTACATTGAAGGGATTATGACATGCCAAGTTTGATCTAGGAAAATCAAATGAAAATTCTGAAAAGTAGCCCCCCCCCCCCCCCCCCCCCCCCCCCAAATCTTTAATGGAAAATACAGGTTTTCACTAGGAACATGATCCTAACACTGCAGGATGACTCTGCTGTCTTTTTATTTATGAGACATTAAGAGTATGACGGAGATGTATTGATAGCTTAGGTACACTTTATCTAGTGTATCAGAGGGTATTAGTTAAGTATCAACCAGCACGAGTTGCTAGGTGATGGTAATAAATGAGTGGATGAGGCAATGAAGTGCCTCATTTTCACAGAGACGGGCCTCAGGCAAAACCAAGAAGTAGGGAAGGAGGAAAAGAAAGGATTAGAGGAGAAAAGAAAGAAAAAGGGAAGGAATAAAGGGTAAGGAAAAGGTAATTTTTGTTAACTTATAGTTTGTTTTCTTTTAGGCTTTACAGAATGAGGGCTAGAATTTAGGGATTTTAGCATGGCAAGTTTGATCTAAAACAAGTGGTTTATTTAGCTAGATCGATCATTTTGGTGCTAGATCCACGAAATTAGCTTGTAAAAAATCAAAAACAGAATTTGGGCAACAGGGTTCCCCCTGATTCTTCCATGGAAAATAAAGGTTTACACCAGGAACATCGTCCTAACACCAGCGAATGACCCTGCTTTCTTTTATTTTTGGAGACAATGAGAGCTCATGTACACTCTGCTCTTATTTATATCAGAGGGTGTACATGAGAATGATTATATTAGAAGTTTGCACTAGGAAAACATGAAAAATACTAAAATACAAATCAAAAGATTTGTAAATTACAATACTTGACATTATAAAAATATACCAGAAGAAGAATTATCTGATTACTCAACAATTAAATCACATTGGTGAAAGTGAAAGCATAGAATGGTCTTGTACATGTTGTTTGGTATAAAATAAGCAAATAGCTCAGAAACTTGAATGCTCATTATCAGTAAATGCTATATTTGTACATGTTGCTGGTTATTGTCGCCCTTTCCTTCTCATTATTTTTCTGTAAACATAGAGCTTGCCATGTCTTTGAACCATATTGTTGAAGCTACGCGCCAATTTACGACAAATACATAACAGGGTCTTATATTCTTCTAGACATTGAGCTTGAAAAGAGATAAAATGGTAAGGAAAGTACGTTGCATGAAGATGACCATTTTCTCCAATGGACACCACCCGCAGCTCCGATTGGTGAGCAGCTGCCTTGACTGCACTATGTCGCCAAAAAGAGAAAAATGGGAAAGAAGTGAGAAGAGAGATGAAGTAGACAGCGGCAAAGCAAAACTGATGTAGCTCGGCAGTTGCCACTTGATCCTCACTGCTTTCTCTTTCATTTTGGTTAACATATGATTAGATTAGGAAGAAAGATTTAAGAATTGGTCTAGAATTTTCACAGGAAAGGGGAAAAGAATGAGGCTGCATGCATTATCAGTTGAATGGGTAGGATCCATTTAGCCATTTGATTCAACATAGAGAATTTATCTGAAACCGACTTAATATACATTCACTGGACCAACCAGACTCGTTTGGGCTGTTTCTAGAGAAGTAGACTTAAGTGGCCTGAAACAACTTAGAAAAAAATGGTATTGGGCCTGTGACCGGTTCTGGCCACAACTGAGTCAAAATGTAAGAATTTTAGTTCTTAACACCCACCATACTTAGCTGTGTAATCTTGTGACCATAGAATCCATGTTGATCCTACTATAGCGGATACCAGGCAATGTAATTTGCAGATTAGTGTTATTTAGTCTGTTGTTGTCACCATTATTTTTTTAATTTGTAACCATGAATTCACTTGATCCTTTTTCTGTTTGATGTGATGGACTTAGATTTTTATGTGAAGTTGTAAACGAAATGCTTCTTCTACGATGCTTTATATAATTATTCTTCCTCCCTTGCTTATTGTAGTCCACGATGGCTGTTGAATCAAGAAGTGCCAAAAATTGTCAAATCGTTAAACAGGCAGCTGCGAGAGAAATCTATAAAGACAAAGGTAACAGCGATGGGTTGGCGGTGTTGATTTATGCTGTTCACTCGTGAACATTTGCAATTTCTCATCTAAATGTATACAGGTAGGGGCGTTTTCGGTTCTGAAAGAACTCGTCACTGTCTTACCAGACTGCCTTGCTGATCATATTGGATCACTTGTACCAGGAATTGAAAAGGCTTTGAATGTGAGTATTTGATATATTACTGAAATGTCAAGTTGGCAATAGAATGCCTTGTGACTACTCCGTAATACTCATTTATTTTGGCAGGACAAGTCATCCACCTCAAATCTGAAGATCGAGGCTCTTGCTTTCACTAGATTGGTTATGACTTCGCATTCGCCGTCTGTATTTCATCCTTACTTTCAGGTTTGAATTTACTCTGCATAACCATTCGAGAGAGTGGTGTCTGAGCCTGTGCATATTTTGTTCAGGTTTGGTGGGCTTACTCTTTTACGACTAAAATGTGCTAATTTCGTGTTATGTTGGCGTTCAGTCATTGATAGCCACCTTTTTTGTGCCTCGAGCGATTATTCTTTAAACTGGACGGACTCATCGTGCCTGACCTCAATTGGCTTTTATCATCCTCGACATCTGAAAGATGGCAAACCATGTGTTTCAGATCATCATCTGGCAAGACATATGAATCAAATACTTAATTCCAATTGCTCAGTTGAAACATACAGTTAGGAAGCCACGTAATTGACATTCACTTTCTGTCATAGTTGATGATATTGAACTGGCGGGATTCAATTTGTAATTAAACTGGTCAGTCATTGTGCTTGACCTAAATTGAATGTTTAACGTTCCAAGCAAGGATTGCCGTGCCGGCAGTTCTGTCATAGTTGATGATATTGAACTGGCGGTATTCAATTTATAATTAAACTGGTCAGTCATTGTGCTTGACCTAAATTGAATGTTTAACCTTCTCAGCAAGGATTGCCGTGCCGGAAAATTTGTAATTAAATTGGTCAGTCATTGTGCTTGTCCTAAATTGTATGTTTAACCTTCTCAGCAAGGCGCCGTCCCGATGGTACGTGCCGTGCTGGCAACCTTCCGGTGCAGTATGTACCGCCGGCACGGGCCGCCACCATGCTGGTCCTCTTTTAGTAAATAGTAATAATAAGTATATTCTTTCCCACCTTTTCTTTTCCTCTGTTCTCCGTTCTCCTCCTCTTCTTCTCCTACTCCTTCTCCTCCTCCTTCTTCCCCAATTTTCTTTTCTTTCTTCTTGTTTCCAGATTTTTCTTTCCTCCCTTTTTTCTTTCTTTCCTTTCTCCTTCTTCTTCTACTTTCCCGATTTTTCTTTTCCTCCTTTTTTCCCCCTTCCTTCCCCTTTCTTTCCCTGTTTTCCTCCCTTTTTTGTTTCCTTCCTTCCCCTTTCTTTCCCTGTTTTCCTTCCTTTTTACTTTCCCTTCCTTTCCCAATTTTCCTTTTCCTCCTTTTTTCTTCTTTTTCTGTCCCTGTTTTCCTTCCTTTCTTCAATTCCCCTCCTCCGTTCCTTTCTTTCCCTGTTTTCGTTCCTTTTTTTCACTTTCCCTCCTTCCTTTCCCTCAATCCTTCCTTTCTTTCCCTTCTTCCTCCTGACTCCTGCCCATTTTTTTAATATATTCTCCCAATACATACCAGCCGAGACCTTACAGTATCGACACGTGCCAGTCGAAACTATAAAGTTTTGATCGGCACTTAATGGGTTCTGTTGAACCTGATACGGGGGTTTCTAACCCGTTAGGTCAGCAGTACAGTAAATACTGCTGGATACGTACAGTACCGTGCGGTACAGCAATCCTTGGTTCACAGGACAAACCATGTTTTTTGTATGAACATCAGGCAAAACAATAAATCAAACATTTATAACTACCAAGTACAGGGTGGAAGCGACTCGATTGTCATTCACTTCCGTAATGTTTCATCTTATAGTACATGTCAGCGGAAAATAGGATCGCGATACATGATCACATTTCAATACCTTCTCATGGATATTAATGCCCTTCATTTGAACTTTTCTTTTTCACTTTCTTAGAAAATTTCAATGGAATCCACTGCTTTTGTATTTGAGCATTCAACTTAGTGGTTTCTATGGAATTTCTTCCTGCTGTTTTTTGCATGATATAATTTCTCCATTCTGATTAAGAATATTCAGATTTCTAAGTTCTAGCCAGTAAGATTAGTTCATTAATGTGAGAATAAACTTCAGCAATTCATGTATAAAGTTTGGTAGATTAGGCGCATTCCCATATTCCACTACATTTATATATGTGTTCACTGATAAAATTAATATGCTTCTTCTTTGGATTTTCTCGCCTTATATGGTTTTTAGAGATGAGTTTAGCGTATTCCTGTTGAATTGACATTGCTCTGAAGTTTCACTGTAGAAGCTTGAAAGATTTGTTGCTTGTCTCCATGCTTTGATGTCCACTAATTTTTCAGGCCCTTTCAAGTCCTGTCTTGTCGGCTGTTTGTGAGCGGTATTATAAGGTCACTGCTGAAGCATTAAGAGTCTGTGGGGAGCTTGTCCGTGTTGTTCGTCCTAGTTTTGAGGTGATTAGGTTACTGTAACATTTTTTGGTAAACTCTAGCTGGACCATTATTGATATCAACTGCTTACTTCTTCAGGCATGTCCTTTGGACTTCAAACCTTATGTCCGTCCAATATACAATGCGATCTTAACGCGTTTGGCTAACCAAGATCAAGATCAGGTTGGTAATATGGCTGATAAAACCATATTTCATTTTGAAGTCAATCTAATAGAATGTCCAATGCAGGAAGTGAAGGAATGTGCTATAACTTGTATGGGTCTTGTAATTTCTACTTTTGGCGATAATCTCCAACTGGAGTTACCTTCATGTCTCCCCATCTTAGTTGACAGGATGGGGAATGAGATAACTCGCCTTACAGCTGTGAAGGTAGGTTTCGTTTTGTGCTTAACTTTCATGTGTTTCTTTATTCATCTTAAGAATGTTCCAATGCTTCAGAAGTCTGCAGCAGCAGATTGCAACACTATAGTTTCTCAATATCGCGCTCTTTGCCTTTATTTGTGGTCGTTCTAGATTATTTTCTTTTTCTTTTCTGTCAGTGCCCAGTATTTGATGTTTTTGGTTACGACTTATGAGTTCATGCAAGTGAATAGATAGGATGTGGTTATCATGCAAATTAGATGATTGTCTATGAAGAACTTGTTTGATGACTGGAGGCAGTATAGTACCGTTTCCGGTGTATAATTCTGGTATGAGTTTCTTTTTGACATGGTGATCATGCCCTAATGAATCTGTCTGAAGAGTTCCAGATAGGCTTTGGCACTGGTTCTTATAGAAGTGTTGTTTGCAGCTCTTGGAACGGTATTTATGACATGAAATTATGTAAAAAATAGTCGTAGTGGGAGGCTCATATAGATCGGTGGAGGTTTCAGTGTACAATTCTGATAAGCTGATGAGCCAATTGCTTGGATTGCTCTTTAACTGCAATTATCCCATCTGGATGTTCAGATTGGAGGCGCACTACTCCACTGGAGGATTGATGCTTAATTGACTCATATGAGTTCTCTGAAGCAGCTGTATGATAGATATTATTTTCATTCATTAGTTTACACCGTTATATTTGACTTCTTCATTCCAATTCTCAGGCACATCCAAGGCTATTCATTTTCTGATGTGGTTTTTCTTTCCTTATCATTTCATATAATAATCCAACCCACTTAATCTCTTAAATGGTTTCATGATGACATGGAATCTTTCCACAGATTTCCTGAAGCTGTATAAAGTTGAACAGCTCATCCTATGACACATTGGAGTTCGTATATCTTGAATTAAATGACTTGGGTGATTATCACTGATTAGTATATGTAATTCTATCCAAAAGATTGGGACTATCTGTTTTTTTTGGATGAGATATTGGGACTATCTGTTCCATTCACTTTTTGCTTGTTCACTTTTTCTACGCTGCTGGTATCATTTTTCCCCCCTTCTCTGTCTGACTAGGAACCATCATTTTTTTGTGTTGTTAGGTTGTTTCTAAGTAGTGAGTTGGCTGATTGACACACTTGATTGTTTAGTTATTTAAAGTTTTAAACCATTTCCCCCTGGATTCTAAGTTTATCATAATGTCCTGTCTGATTATAGAAATCATTTGGATTTTACTGAGCACTTACCTTGATATTGGTCATTTCCTTTCTTTGGCTTTCTTCATTAGTCCTTTTTGTTGCATGTACTAGTTTGTAGCCATTTTATTAATATCCATTGATCTCTAATTCAACTATGTTGTTGATCATTGTGATGTCTGTTTGATGCAGGCTTTTGCTGTAATTGCTAATTCGCCTCTCCATATAGATCTCTCATGTGTCTTGGAGCAGGTTATTTCTGAATTGACAGCATTCCTCAGGAAGGTATGGACATCCATCCGTTCACTATCACCAATTATAAGTACAAGTGGAAATTTTTTGATCTAGTATGTTTCTATATAGGCTAATAGGGCTTTGAGGCAGGCAACACTGGGGACACTGAATGCCCTAGTAGTTGCATATGGGGATCAAATTGGTTCTTCTGCTTATGAAGTTATAATCGTGGAACTGTCAACTCTTATAAGGTTCTTCATTGTGCTCAACATAGCTCTCGCAGACTGCCTAATGCTAGAATTTTAACTCAGTATTGTTTTTGCAGCGAGGACCTGCACATGACTGCTCTTGCACTTGATCTTTGTTGTACATTGATGACCGACAGAAATTCTACACAAGAAGTTGGCCAAACTGTTAGATCTAAAGTTCTTCCTCAGTCACTAATACTGATCAGAAGCTCCCTGCTGCAGGGTCAAGCTCTGCAAGTAATAGTTTTTCCCTCATCTTGCATGTGTGTTGGATTTCACATCTTCATTTTTCTAAGTCAATAAATATTGCAGGCCTTGCAAAAATTCTTTGCTTCCTTAGTTCATTCAGCAAATACAAGTTTTGAAACACTACTGGATGCACTCATTTCAAGTGCAAAACCATCACCACAGTCTGGTGGTCTTGCAAAGCAAGCTCTGTATTCTGTGGCCCAATGTGTTGCTGTACTTTGCCTGGCAGCTGGTAATCACAAATGTGCATCTACCGTGGAAATGCTCAAAGGCACTCTTACAGATGATAGTAGTCCAAATTCAGTATGTTTCCTTCGTTTTCTTCTCCTTTAATATTTTGTTTGATGATTAAATGTTTATTATTTGTGATAATTTTGTCAGATTTGAGGAATTTCATGAGCTCATTTCTTTATATTCAGCATGGAACATGGATGAGATCATCTTTTTACATACAATCCTCTTTTTAAATGTGGCCTATTTTAACCCCCAAGGCCAAAGGTTCTGTTGGTTCAAGAGTCGTAGTCAATCAATTTTTAGAAGATGGTCTCTTCGTCGACTAATATATAGAAGTAGAGATGGATGACTTATTTCTGAGTTTCACTTCAAAAAATTGTAGGCTTTGCCACAAGCAATTGGCAATTGAAGGTTGATTTTGGGTTTAACTTCGTCACTTTGCTTATCATTTTTTTCAGTCTAAAATGCATTTGGCATTGCTCTGCCTTGGAGAAATTGGTCGAAGGAAGGATCTAAGCATGCACGAACATATAGAGCATATTATTATTGAGTCCTTCCAATCTCCTTTTGAGGAGATCAAATTTGCAGCATCTTATGCTCTTGGAAATATAGCAGCAGGCAATCTATCAAAGTACCTGCCATTTATTTTGGACCAAATTGATAATCAGCAGAAGAAGCAGTACCTTTTGCTGCATTCCTTAAAAGAGGTTTGTTGTCTGATATGGGAACTTTCTACAAAATAAATGGCAATTAATCCCCACCTTTCTTTTTGTTTGATGGTTTTCAACTTACAATTGCGTAGGTTATAGCAAGACAATCTATAGATAAAGCTAGCCAGGGTGAGCTTCAGGACACAAATGTTGAGAAAATACTTAAGCTGCTCTTTAATCACTGTGAAAGCGAGGAGGAAGGGGTTCGCAATGTCGTTGCTGAATGTTTAGGGAAAATTGCCCTTATTGAACCTGGGAAGCTTATTCCTGCACTCAAGGTATGATTTTCACTGTTTGATAGGAAATGATGAGTTTCTCTGGACTATTTAAGTATTGAGCTGGGAAAATTTTTATACTTGTTAGGTCCGTACGGCAAGTCCATCTGCTTTCACAAGAGCCACTGTTGTCATAGCAGTGAAATACTCCATTGTTGAGCGGCCGGAGAAAATAGATGAAATGTTATACACAGAGATCTCCTCATTTCTGATGCTGATTAAAGATAGTGACAGGGTAATTTTGCTACAAGTCTGTCATTGGTTCTGTAAATCTACAATTCGCGTAACTTTTTCTGTCTCTGTTTAAGCATGACATAGAATCTATAATTGACTATCTGGTAAATTTATGTTTTGTGCGTGTTTTTGTTTCAGCATGTCAGACGTGCTGCTGTCTTGGCTTTGAGTACAGCTGCTCATAACAAGCCAAATCTAGTTAAGGGGCTTCTTCCCGAACTCTTGCCACTTCTTTATGACCAGACTGATATAAAGGTAGGATTTTCTTCAGCGCACTTCATCGAGTCATTGAGCGATTTAAATAAAAAGCACTACATTAGCAATGATGGTTGAGCTGAGAGACCAGGCCCACAATTTTAGAAATAAGCATCTGGCGATTGTTTCCGTTATGCAACAGTAAATGGGCAATTCAAAATTACTTTTATTCATGTGCAACTGATGAGAATGAGCTGGCTATGCCATGGTCTTGATCTGCCAAAAGGATGTCTTCCAATGAACACTTTTGAAACTGACTGCATTAGACCAAATTTGATATGCATGCAAATAGTACGATCTTGTTGTTGCCTTAAGTATCCCCTTTGGATAATGCTGGTTTATTGTGATTTATAAACTTGAGCTATCACTCTCAATCATTTCACAGGTACTAGGGAATATTTTATGCTTGTCGAGCAACTACTGTTGTAAATATATCCAAATATGAGTTTTTTGTAAGCACTAACATGCCTTGCTGGGTCTTGCTTGAGCATGAAATCGGGTCTAATACGAACTTTCTTTTATATAAGAGATTTGTATTGCATGGGCACTCAGCCGGTCAGGCATACTGCACATGTGAGGAATACCATCTAGAGCCTTAAAAATGCTTGTCTGAGCTGATGACCAAATAAAAAAAACAGTCCTTTCCAAGTTGCATTTTTTTTTGTATTAGTTTCATGACAACTCACTAATTTATCGGTATGGTTTCAGCAAGAACTGATTAGAACAGTGGACCTTGGCCCTTTCAAGCACGTTGTTGATGATGGCCTTGAGCTTAGAAAAGCAGCGTTTGAATGTGTCGACACACTGCTTGATAGCTGTCTTGATCAAGTGAATCCAACTTCTTTTATTGTCCCGTATCTAATTTCCGGTTTTTCCGGTGAGTATTTATTTCTTCTCCACAATCTGCCTTATTCTAGTATTCTTCATTCAAATTGTTTGAGATGATTCACTTATTTCAGAGTCGATCATTATCTTTGTTATATGCTTTTAAGCGTTTCTGGTTGGCTTCACCGGGATCTACTTGTCTTCCTTGAGCTTCTATCACTGCTGGTTTGCTAATTGTAGCTGTTTTCTATATTCAGATCATTATGATGTCAAGATGCCTTGCCATCTTATTCTCTCGAAACTTGCAGACAAGTGCCCTTCTGCTGTTCTTGCAGGTTGGTATAATTCTGAAGCCATTTGTGAAAAATATTTCGCTTCTTTGGTAGATCGTGAGTAATTGGCATTTCTGACTGTGATGCAGTTTTGGATTCTCTTGTTGAACGTCTGGAGAAGACTATTAATCACAAGCCAAAGCCTGATGCTGTTAAGCAAGAAGTTGATCGTAATGAGGATATGATTCGGAGTGCTCTTCGAGCTGTTGCTTCTTTGAGTCGTATTAGGTACTTTATCAACTCTCAGTCATCCCTTCAGTTTTTCCTGCTAGCCTCACGGTTTTCTTGTACCATATCTTCCAAGTTCTGTAAGTACTCCATATTCCAGGCTGTATAGTCATAAGCTGCTCTAGAATAGTGACTGCATCCACACACACATGCACATATGCCAACTAACATATTAAAAACATGTATCTTTTTGTCCTGTTAATTTTTGGTGTGATTGGCTTAGGATTCTGTGTAGTGACACCTGCCGATTGCAGGAGTTGGACAATGAGATGTATATAGAAGCTGATAAGGTTAAAGAAACAAGAAAGACAACTGCTAATTCACCACAGCCAATTTTCTAGAAAGTTGATACTACCTGATTTCTCTACTAGAAGATACCTTATACCTTAGTTGGGTGACATTGTGATGGGGTTGAAGGCACAAAAGGTCCAGAAATGTGCTGTGATGGACCTGTTTTGAAGGCACAAAAGGTCCAGAAATGTGCTGTGATGGACCTGTTTTGAAGGCCTTAGCTCTACCCTTATGTGGTGTCCCTTTCTTCTAGTATACGGTTGCCAAGAGGGAATAGGTTTGGGATAGTGGCCCTTTTCTTATAGTTGCAGCTTGCAATGAGGCAATGAGTTCGTTTTACATGTGACATATGCCATTAAAGTGCTTTCTTTTTTGCGGTTCCATAGTTCTATTCATCATTTATAGCATAAAGGTGATGAATACTTTTGCATGATTTACTGTGGAGCCATGATGCTAAATTTTTTTGCAATTAATATTCATCCATTATTTCTTGCAGTGGTAGTGACTGTAGTTTGAAGTTTAAGATGCTGATGAACGCCATAACAAATAATCCGGCACTTGCTGAAAAGTATAATTTTGTGCGGAGCGAGAGGTGATAAGTAGAAGTATACTGATTGAATTACCATTTTTGCAAAGCTTATATATCGTATGGGGCTGCCAGTGATGTCTCTCGCGAATGTCTCTTCTCTATAAGCACATTGATCGAGTTGCTGTGGATCCGCCTCATCTTCACAAAATTCAGCTTCTTATGGTAATCCGTGGTGGGAGTTTGATTGAGTTTGGTTGCTCATTCTCTTCCATCTATTTCTAACTTTATACCCACCTTCTCTTGTGGAGTGTGTGTGTGGGGGGGGGGGGGTGGGGGATGAAATCACTCTGTAACATGAAGTACAGAACAGCCTGTGAAAATGGCAGAAGTAAGTTATAGAAAGTGGTGTAGATCCCGGAAATGTATTGCAGGCCCGATATTACATCTGAAAACTCATCAAATTGCATTTGGAAATCTTTTCCTTTGCCATCTTACATTAGTGATTCCCTGATCTTTTTCCTAGATAGCTCATTGACTTTCTCTATAGAGTTTGTGTGCTTGTTTCTAACATCAAGCTGGACTTTGGTTAGATTTGAGAACTATTATCAGGTTGAATGTTTTCCAGACAACTCTGGCAGTAATCTATACTGAATGCAAACTGCCTCAGTTCTCTCCGGTAAATCTTTAGCTCATAAACAGATGTTCGCTGGATTCTTCGGCTGCAAAGTGTATCTTGGACAGCTTTGATCTGAATCCACTCATAACAGACTTCAGGTATGTCATTAGGAATGCTATCCTTGTTTATGTGAAGCTATTTCATCTTGGAAGCTTCGGGCCTGTTTAGTTTGAGCGTTTTCTGTTGTCATTTTCTGGAAAGGAAAAGAAAAAGACAAAGTTGAAAACATCGTTTGGTTTCCAAGCCTAATCTCACCCTACCAAAGCCAATAAGACTTGATCTAAGCCGTCCAGATCTGATAAAAAACATTATCAGATTCAATAGCTTTAAAATAGTAATCACAGAAAGACGGGAAGCTAATATCCTGATGATCTCTGGCTTATAAAATTGAACCCATTGAAAACATAACTTATAGTTACAAACCAAATATAATTTCATGTTTTCATTTTTTGAGAAAACATTTTTTCAACATTTCAAACCAAACACCTTTTGGTATTTTCATTTTCAGAAAATAAAAATTGAAAATTGAAAACATAAAATGAAAGCCTAAAATAATTTCCAAACCAAACAGGCCCCTTGGCTTTTTTAGCTCACATGACCCCTCTTGTAACATATGCATTTCTAATGGACATGAAATTTTAGATCGCATGATTGTCATGTCCGTACTCTGAAGAAAGTTAACAATGCTCATTATTCCACATTAAGGGAAAAATAATGACTTCACAATAATGTAAAAATCCCGAATCCAACCATGTGAACTGGAAAGGCTCTTTAGTAGTCTTTACTGTGGAATTTATTGTCTCACTTATTACAATGGCTCACTTTCTTTTGGTAAATCCTAGTTGCCAATATTGATAACAAGAAAGGGAAAAATCTTTTTGGTGCTCCAAATTCTTTTTATCAAAGAACAACATTCCAAACAGCTCCATCTCCTTCTCCACAGCTATTGTGGACATCCTTCATCCTCTCCACAGACTTGCATATCCCGCTGCATGACCAATCAAATGATGCCACGCAGACATTTCCTGCTTGTGTCTTCCACTCGCAATCTAAAAATTGCAATGCAATAATATATATAATCTTCAGAATTCTAATGTTTGTAGCAATTATTAATATAATATTTCCTGAACCCTAAACTGTTTAATTTTTTTGTAAAAATAAACCTAAGATGTGTTGAGTTGTTGGGCCTTAGCTTACCCGGAGGAGTTCCACAGCACATAGTCTTGTCATCGATGTGTTCCACTTCTAAACCGAGCAGCCATGAACCTAAAGAGACATCTTCATTGGCATATCTGTGCAATATTGGCCTACAAATTATATAAATCCTTTAGTAAATTATAGGTTTAAAGTTTTTAAATGCCTGGAACACTGTTTTAGAGAGAGTGAAAAAAAAAAAAGAGACTGAATTATCTATCTAAGGAAAAATACGTAAATTAAGGTCGAAAGATCGAGGTTTAAGACAGGCTTACGCATTTATTGAAATATAGGCTGCAAGATCCTTGGAGATGGCATAGAGTTGCCCGGTTGCATGCCTGAAGTACTTATTTCCCTCTTCTCCGAATTTCCAATATTCTGGCTCATGATACTTCACCCCTCTGCTACACAACACAAATGTATTAAGTAAAAATATTTCATGTATTACTTTAGCTAGAAGAGAGAGCAAAAATTACTATTGAGACGTATCAAGATCACGAGTTAACAATCCACGAATCTGTGGTGTGCGGGGACTCTGGTTGCAGAAAACTAGTGAGAAGAACTGGTATAGTTTCTAATGTTTAGATGACAGAAGGTGTGATGGAGGGTAAGACATGTCACCACTTCTTCGTTTCACTCTCCTAAAATATTAGAAAGTGTAAGCTACCTGTCATTTTATTCGATCGATCACGTGCTGGTTTACACCCATTTTTTAACCTTCATAGCCTAACAAAACACTTGAGAGTGACTTATATACAAAAACCGGACTTCCCTGTAACTCACTTCCCTTCTCTCACTCACTCTCTACGTTATTAGCTCTTGGGCTCAACCAATAGAAAGGAAGGAAAAAAAAAAAGAGAGGAGCTTACTTTTGAGAGAGAACAGGTCCGGATTTCATACACCCAATATAAATTCTTGGCTTTGTTCTGTATCGAGCAAGTGTTGTCGTAAGCATCCCTGCAAAATACATCAAATTTGAAATTCCATCCATTTATAGCTGATCATTAATTCCTTATGATCATAAATTTCTCCAAAACAAAGAATTTAATAAGTTGATAAAAAAAAGAAGAAGAGAGGCATAGGTACCAAGATTAAGGTGCACGTCATCATCAACCTTGACGTAGAACTCGGCATCCCAAATGGACACTACAGTAGTGAAGTAAATCCTCGTCTTGGCCGAGAGCTCATGGTACCCCTCCACATGGTCCAGCCTCAAGAAATCCTTGTTCTCCGCCTCCTCCGCGTCGATGGCCCGGTCAAGAACGCCGCCGGGCGTCGCGCTATGTCCGATGACAAACCGGAGAACAATCCCCTTCTCCTTCTCTAATCTCATAAGCTTAGATCCTGCACACTAAATAAATGTTACGTACAATTAAAATCACTAGTTGAGTTCGAAAACAGGACAGGGTTCGAACTCAAGAGGTACGTACTACGTACGTACGTACCTCTTGGCATCCAGGTTTCTCTGACCGACTCGCGTCTCTTTTTGCTGCTGAAAGCGGTGTTGATGCCGACCACCACGAAGGCCTTTCGAAGGCCTTTGCCGCCGCTGGACTCGCCGGATGCTCCTCCTCCCGGAGCCGCCGGGCCGCCGTTTCGGCTCGTTCTCGCCACCGCCAGCTCCATCTCAAGCGAAGAAATCGACTTATCCAATGACCTGAATATATATATATATATATATATATATATATATTCAAGAAAAAAAAAAAGGTTTGCAAGAGTAGTGATCACTGAAGTAGTAGTAAACTCACTGAATTGCTTGATGTGTCTTTGATACCTCACCCATGATATCTCTCGGATTTCTTCGCTCACCTAAAATCTGGAAAATTAAGTTTAAAATTACTACAAGACATGCATGCATGCATGAACAGCATTCATTTAAAATCGCGACAACTCACGCGCTTATTATGCTCGCAATCTTGAGCTAAATATGGGAGACTCTGTTCATGGCCGGCGCCGGAGGCGATTCGGCCTCTCCTCCCCGCCGGAAGCACCCACATTCGGCTACTCAGGAGCAAGCCGAAGAGGAAGCTCGCGGTGCAGAGCATGGCGATGGACTTCCCGGACAACGGCCTCGCCCGGGCCTTCTTCTCCATCGCCGGCGGCCTCTCTCCGACGACGGCCTTCATCAAGGAATGCAATGAAAAGAGCATTTTAAGTGCAAGAAGTAGCTAGAAAGAACACAACCCTCACAAGAACATGAGGGAGCTAGGGAGGGACTAGTGAGGGAGTTTTTATACCATCATCTTTGAATGATGCAGCCTTGAAAAGGACTGTCAGAAACTAGCAAGAGAGATTGTCTAATTGGAAACTATCAAGAAAAAGATTGCCAAACTACTTCAAAAAAATTCTTTGAGAACATACTGAAGAAAAGATTTTTTTTTTCTTCTCTTCTTTTCAGGAAACTATTAGTGTTGTTTGGTTGGTAGCAATCAATTCTGAATGCTCTCTATTAAAAGAAAAGAAAAAGAGCTCATCTCAACAATTTTCTCATGCTGCAGGCATTTTAGTTTGCAAGCCAATTTGTGTGAACAGTTTGATCACGCAATTTGTGTGGCACAAAAAGGTGGCCATATCTCGTATTGAAATCGACTCTCGAAAAGACCATTCTATTGATCACAAGCTGAAAAAAAGAAGTTATTTTTACATATTTTTTCTTATAAAAGTACAATCTTATTTCTGGTGTAACTTCTTGGATGAATATTATGAGATTTTTAGAGGGAAATGTGGAGTATTGCACTTTATAAGGGGAGAGGGGAGCTTTTTAATTGCAGTAAAATAAAATAAAATGGTCCTCTTTATGTGACTTAGATCAGTAAATAATGTGATGATAGAATTGAGAAGCTTTTAAGATATAAGATTTTCCTTAAAAGAACAATGTATTAGTAAGATTAAAACAGTTTCTGCAAACATGTGGTTGGTACTATTTAGAACAGAGGATGTAATGTTAGGCTTTCATTAACTAACTTTCTATGTAGAGTTACTATCAATCATGTTCTTCATCTGATCTATGTGGTTGAGAATTATGAGGAAATTATCTTATGAAGATTTTTTTTCAGAAATATCGAGGTGATTTCGATCGAAAAGTTTTCGGTGCCCAAATAAAGCTGTTTTTAGCTACAAATATCTGCAAAAATAAAGTCAAGAGAGGAACTCAAACCAAACTAATATGCAACTTTTATCAGTTTCTCCATTAATTGCTTTAAGTTCACATTATGCTGAATTTAGCATAAATGTTAAGCATGTCATGTGCTATAGATCAATAGATATGTTGTGAATCTTATTAATCTGATTGATTCATGAGTTACTACTTGGAATGTTTCCAATCAAGGATTTAACTTCCACTGTGAAATTGTTCAGAAGGAGTTCATCTTAGACTTGAATTCTCATTGAAAGCTGACTACCTTTAAGAGATTTGCTTGCCATGTTAAAGAATCTTTGCGGTTTGCAGCTTTTCGAATTTAGTTGTGTATAATCAATAGGAGCTTAACATTTGTCAAGAGGCATAAGGTGATCATGATTAGGATTTAATTTCTATTTTTTTTTTTGCCAAAATATTGGCTTGGGATTTTTGAATAAAAACATCGTCTCGACATACGCTAAGCAGCTGTCGATGAGAGAGCAGACAAGCGCTTGAAAATCCAGGGCAAAGACCGAACCTTCCATGTGATTTTGCACATACCAAACTTTAATGATTACATAAATTTTCTTCAAGCAATCAAACTAAATTTGAGATATAATCCTTAAATTTTAACAATTTAATAAAATACCCTTCTCTTTTCGTTATTATTATTATTATTATTATTATTATTATTATTATTATTTGTACTCCTCTATTATGCACAAGAAAGAAGAGAAATGATAAAATACACACCCACGCATCTGAGCATTATACACACTTGACATGGCACATAGGTAGCACTAATGTGGCACGGCACACCAACGTGGCTCACCACATCAGCCAATGTAGGTCCCACTCGAATACATCCCCCACTCGAATACATCCACCACTCGGATGCATCCACCTCTATTGTGCATTCTATCAAAACTCAAGAAATAATAATTACTTTCGAAGTAGAAATTTTTCCAGAATTTCTTCTATATATCCATGGTTTTTTTACTGTGCAAGTGTGCATCATGGAGTGAATAACACCAATAGACCCATCTCTTAGAACTTCACAAGATAATATATGATGCCTTTAGCCTGCAATAAAAAGAAAGTAAAAATAAAAAAAACAGAGTACCACTCATATGACTCATTTGGTAAAACCTCATTTCCCTTAGCCATCATTTAATCACACTTTTACAACATATATAAGTTCTCATGACAAAGATCCAATGTATCAAATAAATAAAACAAACAAACAAAAAAAGTTTGTCCTACATTTGGCATCCTATAGTTAATTTCATTATCTTCTTTTCTCCCTCTATTTTCTAATTATAAGGTCAAAGTCTACATAAAAAAAAATACCAATTAGAGTGAGTAGCACTATTTATCCTTTCACACTTGCAAACTCGAATGCTTTGAGGAGCTTAAGCTTTGTTGGTCATCTTCTTCTTCTCCACCATGATCTCCAATTGGTGAAGTAGATCTTAGATTAGGGTTGCAAAAATACCAACTTGACCAAAAGAGGTAATTTAAGAAGTTAAGCAAGCTAAGGACTGCCAAGAGCCAAAAGAAAAGGTCCACCCTATCCTTATTAAGGTCATTGTCACTAAGCCATCCACCCCTTGTTGAGCTTGATGTGATCTTGTTCACCAAGGACACCAGCACTGAGCTCAAGAAGAACCCAAATGAGTAGGAACAGTATGTCATGGCTGTGAGGAATGACTGCATGCCTTCCAATGACTGCTTGTAGAAGAATTCTATCATCCCCACAGCTGTGAACATCTCCGAGACACCAAATATGAGGAATTGTGGAGCAATCCAAAAGATGGATATGATCTTGTTTGATCCCACTGCCATGTCTCTCCTCTTCTTTTCTACCAATGCAGCTGAGATCATTGAGAATGTGGCGGTGAAGAGGCCGATCCCGATGCGTTGGAGAGGAGTGATGCCGGATTCAGTGAGGGTCAGCTTGCGTGCCAGTGGCACGAAGCATGTTTCATAGAGTGGCACGACGAAGATGAGCATCAGGTAAGGGATGGATTGGAGCGAAGCCGGGGGGACGGTGAAGGAACCGGTGAGCCGGGTGTCCATGGTGGTGCCTTGCTGCACGGAGAACGTCTGCAATTGGGCTAGGATCGTGTTGAAGATGATGGTGCATGCGAAGATTGGGATAACTGAGAGGATGATCTTGACTTGCTCTACTTGTGCCACTGTGCATAGCCTCCATGGGCCTTCTTGCATGCTTGTGCCATCTTGAATCCTGATGCAAGCCTTGTCCAAGAACCTAGAAATTAAGCGAAAACTTCAGACTCATTAGACGATATAAATTTATGAACTCACTCTTCCTTATCAGCTCAAATTTTTTAGGTTGATTGGTGAAGTTAAACATGGCATCAGAGCCTGCCTCATACTGTTCCTTAAATTCGAAATTCACATGTGTGGACTCATATTCATTCGAGATTATCAGAAGCAGTCTCAGTGATTGCTGCTAGATTCTGAAAGAATCATAATGTTTATCGAAACTTCCAATTTAAAAATTAGATAGGCGGAATCATATCATTTTGGATGCTCTGATCTCACCTGAATTTATCAGTATGGGGGAGGTTGGCAACACTGGAAGAGGGATCAACTCTGGTGTCCATAATACTGGCAGAGTTGTTTTGGCTTCTTTCAAGCACTGCTGCACTAGATGGGCACACTAGCTTTCTTTTAGTAAATGCAGCAACAAAAACCTGGCAGGGTATATATAATTCAGATACTCTTACAGATACTGCCACTTTGATATATATATATATATATATATATATATATATAGCAATCTTGTACTTATACAGGACTCTGGTTATGATTAATTATTTATGAACAATATTATGTTTATATGTGAAGCACATGGTTGAAGTATCAAAATTATGTTTATATAGTAAGATGATACCTACAACTAGGAATATACTATGTGATGAGTACATACAAAGCTTAAAAGATATGAACCTCCAAAGCATCAAAATTAGATGCTTAGTACTTCACCATGTTTATGTTTTCCAGCTAAGTATGTATGCATTCTTTCCTTGGATCAGTTCATACAATTGGTTCATCTAACTTAATGTGCTGACTAAATCATCATCAACAACAGCGAAAGAGGCAAGTAAAAGTACTGGCACTCACTCTTGCAATTGGTGTAAAAATGCTCCCCTGAGGAGGCTTGTTCCTATAGAACGCCATTCCACATATCAGGCTCAAGAGGCCCATGGCCATGGCAGCCGCAGATACTCCGAAGCCGATGCCCATCCCCGATCGCGTCTGGACCCAAATCAGAACTGTAAGGGCAACGAGTTCTCCGACGCAGAAGCTGAAGTAGGCGGCGTTGAAGTAAGTGGAAAGCTTCTTGGCTTGCTTAGGATCATCTTTCTTCAACTGATCAGCACCATGAGAGATCATGTTAGGCTTTAGACAGCCACTTCCTAAAGCCACCAAGTATAGGGCTATGAAGAATATAGTGGCCTTAAAGCCACTGGCTTCTATGCAGTGATTTGCTTCAGTGATCATGTTGCATTGTGGAGGCCTTAACTGAGGAAGGTGTGCTTGTACTGCTAGTAGTATGAATCCCTGATCAAAACAGCACAATTAAAGACAGAAACTTGTAGGGGAAAATTTTAATTTTGTTCTTAGAAATTGGATGCTTACTGAGAGCTCGACGAATCCGAATACTAGCATTGTTCGGAAGCTGCCCAGATAAGAATCGGAGAGGAAGCCGCCGAGCAATGAAAGTAAGAATACCGTTCCAATGAAGTTAGTCACTATGTTTGCAGATTTAGAGAGAGGGAAGTGCATCTCATTGAACACATATGTGATGAGATTGTTTCCAACGGCGGCTATCGCCATGATTTCGAATGCTTGCAGACCTGAAAATGAGAAATAGAGATACATCAGCTGAAATCTTTAGCAGTTATGTTTCCATTGAAAAAAACTTCATTAGTTCTTCTTCAATAAAGTTTTGTGTACGTGGCCACATGGCATGTGTAATGCGCATGCCATTTAATTGGTAGTGAGGTACTAATTGATTGATCTATTCCATCGGTAGTGAGGTACCGATGGACTAGATTAATTGATCGGTATCCCATTATCGATTGGACCGCGTGTGTAATGTGCATGGTCTAGGCCATGTACACAAATCAACGCTCTTTCTCTTATGTAGAAAAGCATATCAATGAAAAATTTACAATCATGAGAAGCCATTTAAGGATCCAAAGAAGGTATCTACAAACTTGTAGGCCATGAGAACTACTTGAAGAAATCTAATGATCTTAAACTTGCATACCTGAAGGAGCACAAAAATGGTTTCTTCTAGAACAGAAAAGAACCAGGAAAATCAGACAAAAAAAAAGTTTGATTGAGCATAAAAATGTAAATTATAGGCCTTCAATGAAAAAAAAAAACAGATTGGTCAATCTAAGAACTAGGCCATTGAAACTATTCTCCTTATGTCTAAAACCAACAATGATACAAAGGTGGCTCTTTCAGTATACCTATCATAAACACCTATGATGGGTTGTATCTTTACATCAATTATATTAAAAGACAGGCACCAAATGAATGAAATGAGTGAGTGAGAGAGAGAGAGACCTAAAACAAAGGCAGCAGCTCTCATGCCTCCATGCTTGTTAGGCTTTGAGGCTCTTCCCCTCCAATCCACTGAGATCTCAGCCAACATGGGCTCTTCTTTTGGACTCTTTTTTGCCTCAAGATCCATCTCCTCTCCCTCTCAAACCCCTCTACACCCTTTCTAGGGGAGAGTCTATGGGGAAACTCACAGCCAAAGTTCTCTAGCAAGAACCAGAGCTCCTCTCTGCAAGGGAACTTTGATAAATTATAGATAGCTTGTACGTTGCTATATATAGGTGTTAAGAGAGAGAGAGAGAGAGAGAGAGAGAGAGAGAGAGAGGCAATGGTGGCCTGTGAAGACTTGAGCTGGTGGTGGATGTCACTGTTATAGTAGTCAGAGTTGTGGTGCTTTTAATATGCAAGAAGTGGAAGATTAACAACAGAAAGTTGTTTTCAATAAAGAAATCCTTAAGACATGAAAAGGTTACTATTTCACCATTTCTTTTATTTCTGATGAGCAATTTATACTCCAATCACTGCCAATATTGAAGTATTAGGAATTTCGGATGTGAGTATTTGACTACAATATAGTTAGTAGACTGAAATTTAAATATAAATATATGAATATATACTATAAAAATAAAATTATAGTGTTATAGGCTCAACCATTCTAAAAAGTGTCAAGTTTTGGAAACGAACGATCAGTGGAATTAACATAGTATATTGGAGCATAAGTCCCAAGTTCGAATCCTGTCTTCGAATTTCCAATGCTGTCAATGGGATTGTCATGAGCAATTGGCATAATGACTAGCTTTTATATCCACTCATTGGCTCTAGTTATCCTCATCCTTGATCCTTGTATCGCATAACAAAACTCTATTAGGGAAATAAGATGTAGAATAACAAATCAAATCATGATGTCAATCAACAAGACAATGACCAAGGTGATAAAAGGAAATTCCTTATCCGAAGAAGCCGGCTAGGCTGTAAAGAGGCAACTCCGTTGGTTATGCTATCGGACAAATCTACCTTTTTATAAGGAAACTAGTGGCCCCGTGTCACCTCACACGGATAGCCACCACCCCCGTATTTTTTTTTTAATCACCTGCTAACCACTATCATCTACCACTCCCTTCCATATGGCTTCACTTCAATCATCTGAAATATCCAGCTTTAACTTGAATCGGATATCCTTATTCCTTTGATAAAATATACTAGATTTTATATAATAGATGTGCGTTATATCATACAGCTCTAAAATGTCTCATAAATTATATCAAATTGATGAAAATAGATCTGGTGAAGACACGTGACAATATCGAGTTCGCGTGAGGGGAGAGAGAGAGAGGAGGGCAGTGGTCCGTTACATGCCAGGTGACATGCGGGGGCCACTAGTGTACATATAGAACCAAAAAAAGATTTGCTATACTTTTCCTTAACAAGATTTCATTCACTATCTCATGTCATTATTCTATTTGATCAAAATCGAATAATGCAGGTGATCTGTGAGTTTCAACAAATTCAACTAAAATCTAGATTTTAGGGATGAAGGGATATCAATTTAAGGATATGGATCAATTAAATTAGCACACTCCAAAAGTTGAATAATCTCATCAAGTTGAGGTCGTTGAGGATATCTTATGAGAAGCATTAATTCATATCAACCTAAGTTCTATTAACATTATCTTATGCGATATGTAAATATGCAAATACTTATATATTTTATATACCCTAAGTTAGACTTATAATATTTTATTTTATAGGCTATGTTTTATGGTGGCAGTGAACAAAAAGCTATGACTAACCTTCAAACCTTGGACCACTCACGGGTTAACACAACTGTCTAACCAGACAAACTACAGGGAGTTTGTTAAAATTTTATATTAACAATAACTAAAAACTGTGCCAGGGGCACAGGTGAGTACTAGTATTTTATAAGAGTCATCAACCTTATAAGGAGTAATAACGGTTAACCTACATTAATTCATATATCCTAAGTTTCTTTATATATATTCTTTAAGTTTGCTTTATATAAACCTGCATTAATTCATATCAACCTAAGTTCTATTAATATTATCTTATGCAATATGCAAAGACTTATATTTATATTTATTTTATATACCCTAAGTTAGACTTATAATATTTTATTGGCTATGTTTTATGGTGGTAGTGAACAAAAAGCTATGACCAACCTTCGAACCCTGGACCACTTACGGGTCAACACAGCCGTCCAACCAGATAAACTACAATGAGTTTGTTAAAATTTTATATTAACAATAACTAAAAACTGTGCCAGGGGCACATGTGAGTACTAGTCAACCTTATAAAGAGCAGTTTCGGTTAACCTGCATTAATTCATATCCCCTAAGTTTCTTTATATATATTCCCTAAGTTTGCTTTATATAAAGCTGCATTAATTCATATCAACCTAAGTTCTATTAATATTATCTTATGCTAATGCTAAGACTTATATTATTTATTATTATTATTATTTTATATACCCTAAGTTTTATTGGCTATGTTTTATGGTGGCAGTGAACAAAAAGCTATGACCAACCTTCGAACCCTGGACCACCTACGAGTCAACCCAGCCATCTAACCAGACAAACTACAAGGAGTTTGTTAAAATTTTATATTAGCAATAACTAAAAACTATGCCAGGGGCACATGTGAGTACTAGTAAACCTTATAAGGAGCAAAAACGGTTACAACCGTTCTCCTGCTATTAGTTTATTTACATGTATATTTTCCTAAGTTAACTTTGTATATTTTTATCATATTTCCTAGATTAGTTTTAAATATACATCCTTATAATCATAAGCCAGGAGATTAGTTTTAAATATACATACTTATCTACCTTATAAGATCCAAGGGTAGTTACTTTTATGACTCATCATCTGGGTCATAAACTTATACACACATGGCTGGTATAAAATTATAATTAAAAAAAAAAATAGTGACTGATGTGGTGTAAGTTATAATAGAGATAGTGGGGGCGGGCAATTAGCTGTGCCAGGTGGCACGGGCCCACCACCTAGTGAATAAATACTGGCCGGAGTTTTGTAGTCCCTGAATCTTAGACTTTGGGCTCAATTAATCAAATAGAAAACTCTAAAGAAATGTGGCTCACTATTGAACCTTAGAATTATGTTCTAGTGATGCCAAATGAGTTTGCTCTTGATCAATTGCTTCAAGGAGATCCTTATGGACCACTTATTAAGATTTAGGAGTACTATTAATCATGCATGTGACCAAAATAGTTGTCAATCAAGATCACGGTTGGCTCCATTCCTTGGACTCACTCAATTTGGGATCATTACTGATGCATGCAACCAAAATTGGTGTGCCAAAAATCTTAGTGGGCCCAACAATTTGACCTAATATGGATAAGGAAGCCATACCGGCCACAAGTCTCAACATGGTCCACCTATTAGAGGGTGAGGTCAACATGGGCCCTTTTAGCATTAACACTTGTGTCACAAGGTTTGGTAGGTACAATAGCTTGTTCGAATACTAATTTGACTACTTAGATTCATTGACTTTCATCAGCTTAAATTTTAGGGAGAACAGGTGATTTCATACCAAACAAAAGCTTTGATTGGCTATGGGTTGTGCATAGTTTGAAAGGATCGAAATCAATTGGTATTCACTGGGCAAGGGGAATCGATGAGTGGCCTGGTAAGGAAAGCGACGAGGTTAGTTGAAAAACACCTTCGATTAGCTGGCAGCTTTAAGGCCTGAGACTCGCAGGATTGAGGACTTCATTGTCCAAGCGGACGCTTCGATGGATGGGAATTTTAGCAGAGTAGCAGTGCGCGTCACTGGGGTGTCGCATGACGGGGAGGTCAGGTGGGCTAGAGGAGAAGTCGTTCCTATTATAAGCGTAGTGCTGGAAGCAAAATTGTAAGCAATTTGACATGAAATCAGGGTGGGCTCGTGATATAGGAGAGAGGAGGTTAGTTGTGGAATCGGTTTCTAAGCTTGCTATGAATGTTCTCATAGGACGTCAGATGTGGCAAGCGGAGGTTGAGGAAGTTGTTTGGCAGATTTGGGTGGAGGTGATGCGACTAGACTTTGTCATATTCCTTTTCATCCATCGTGTCGATAACCTGATTGCAGGCCGCATTGCTAGGCGCTGCAAAGTTGGGTTATCAAGCTTTGTATGGAACCTTGGAGATGGTGTGTCTAGCCATTTTCAGGGTGATTGTGTAACATTATTCACCATCCTCTTAGCTCATCTCATAAATAATAATAATAATAATAATAAAAGTTAAGGCTCTGAGTTTGAGTTCTAATTCTGTTATCTTCTTTAATGAATTTAATATTCACGTGCGTGGACTCATATATGATTTTCTTAATCATAATCTCAATGTATTTTCTTGACGTGCTTGCAAAGCAATGATTTAATATGGACGTGGGGTTGAAATTTTTTTCCTCTTTTACCCATTTTTTTTTTTTGGTGTGGCGGTGTGCCAAGAGCCATTGCTACCATGAGCTATAAAAAAAAGTCAACCCTAGTTTGAATTTGTTGGGATCCCACCCACTTGGAAAAGGAAGACTTTGTAAACAAGCAAAGGTCAAAGGCCAATGAGATTATCTCCTTGTTGGGTGCCCACAATGAAATGTTACCATCATGGCTCATTCATTGGCTTATTCCATTCTTCTTGCTTTTCTTTTATCTATTTTTTTGGATGAGAAAAGACCATGGTTTTCATGGTCGACCGACCACCATACGAGCGCATGCTCGACGCCACTCTCATCAGTTGCATCCACGTGGCAACTATTCTTTTAATATTCAACTAATTATTAAAAAAAAATGCAAGGCTTGTTGGTCAAAAATGCATTTAGTGAAGATTGGGACAAATGCATATTGGGCCACTTTTAAGGTATTATAATGCTTCCATGGTGTCAAACTTAGCCTAACCGTAGGGTTTGGTGAAGATTGTTTCATATCAGCCTCCCTAGAAGCAGTTCAAAGAGAAGATTTGCTGAACTTATTTTTATGACTAGGTGCCAAAAACTGCCTTGATATGCTTTGGGCTCTCTCTATTAGTCTTCAATTAACTTCTGTCTTTTGGAATCTTACCTAACTTCATTATATTAATCAAACCAAGAAGACTTTTTCTAAAAGAAACGATTTAGTTACAGGCAATGCAATCAATCAATCAATCAACCCTATCATAAAGAATGGTCCAAGTTGAACAACAGATCAGGGCTGCAGGTGAACTAAGAGCCAGCCAGCCAGCCAGCTTGATAACAAAGGAAGTGTTCACACTAGTTTGTTTGATTTAGATCGAGGTGATATGGATTGGTCCGATTGGATCACTAAACAGATCACTGTCAAGAAAGGTTTCGATGACAACCTTTTGATTCGATGTCGAACCTAATAAAGATCATTGCGTCTTCAAAAGTCTTTGATGATTGTCCTATTTAGCATCTTTTCATGACCTTCCATCATCAGCAAGAATCTTATTTATTTATTTTTTTGGTTAAGTTGAGCTAAAAGGCTAAGTGAGACAAAACTCTATTATAAACTACATCAGCACAGTCAGCTCACTAGCACAGCACCAGCAGCCGCCGTGCAGCGAGATCATCCACCACCGCATTAGCCTCACATGGAACATGCATAAAAATCACACCTCCTAAGAGCGCAGCCAACGGTGCCTGTCACACATACCTCTATTCCATTGATGGAATTCACCGTGTTCCTCGAGTCAGCAAGATGAGATGATTCTTCTAATAAATTGATCATCCATGGTCACAAGCATTTCCCTTCATTAGTTCAACTCTTCCAGAAAACCAATTTTAAGCGGCAGATTATACCATGAACACAGGCAGGAGAGAAAAGATTAGCTCAAGCTTTCACAAAACACACTATTAATAGATATCCAGACTACTTATCTAAAACATCATCCAAAATCAGAGCAATTTACAATTTTGCCAATCAAAGAGAATAAAATCTCTATAAGGAGATGAAAATGTTAGGAGCTAGTTCACCAATCATAAAAAGATATACATTCCACTGAGCCACAACTTTTGACATGAAGGATTGGAATCATTCATTACAAGCCAGCCTGCCAAACTCGAGCATTGCTGTGGATATGAAGCATGCTTTCTTCTCTGGAACATATGTAGCCACCAACATTCCATGTGAGAAAAGTAGAGAATTTTGACAACTGCAGCCAGTTCTTTGTTCTAGCACAACATCTATCAAATCAAAAAGACATTGGTCCTCACCTTTATCAGAATCGAGAGCATCTCCGCTTTGTTTGTTGCACTAGTAACTGATTAGAACATCTCATGAAAGGTTCAATGAAAATGGACACAAGGAGGATACCCTTTGTCAATCTCCTTTTGACATGGAAATTACTACTATGTAAGTGAAGAATATTTGATATTGTACTCTTCGCCGTGTAAACAAACCATGGCCTTCTCCAACTTTAACATAAAGCAAGTATATTATGAAACATCACACATTTTGATGGGAAAAATCATATCATGTACAATCTGAGCTGGGATTTGGCATTTGGCATTTAAACCACACTGGTTTCCATGAATGGTGTTGTGGAGGAAGTCAAATATTATTCAGGAAAACCAGTCAAGCTGGGTCATGTGAGGTCACGTGCAAAGTTTTATTAACCAAAGTGACGCCATCCATGCTCCGCCCTTCATGGACACTATAATGGAAGTCCAAGGTACACTTTGACACATTTTAAACTTGAGGAGTCAATTTGAACTTCGGCCCAAAATTGAGGGTACTAAAGCATATTTAAGCCCCAGTTGCAAAAGTGGATTACCAACATAGAGCAGCCTTGGTTTCTCCTCCTAAACTGGTAAGCCCATCAAAATGCTTGCATGTACTTGTTATATGGGGGGGATCTGCACCGCCATAGGCTGGAAGCCAACCTTCTAAGCAAGGATAATTCAATTGGAAAACCAAAGCCATCTTCCTCAGATTCCTTTATAATTTGATACAAAATGATGACACTAGAAGGATAGTCATTACCTGCATTGTATCCAGAATTTCTTTCATGATAACGTCAGTTTGTTGAAGGACTCCATGGTCAGGTTCGCCGTGAAAGCTGGGATAGAATTCCACTTCCTTATGAATATCTCAACCTGTACAATATACATCTAAGTTTTGCACTGGAATCTTACAATCCTCTAGCTGTTAACTACCATGATCTTTCCAAAATGTCTGCATTTCAACTCTCAGTTGAGACAAATAAAGCATATTGATGTAACTTTCAAAGCATGCAGCAGGAAATGGAGAGGTTAAGAACAAAGCACAGAGTATTCTTTAGGAAGAGCATGTACAAGACGAAGATTATAATCACAGGCAAGTAGTGTAGATTAATATGGGTATGGGTGGAACCAAGTTGAGCTTTATTGAGCCTAGCTCTGATCAAGCTGGCTCCAAATTAATTTTCGAAACTAGGACCGATGATCAACCTCGGCTCATTTAGTTTCAATTTTAGCTTAGTTTTATCGAGGCAAACACGAGCCTTAGATAGCTGCTCAATGATAACAATTGAGCTGATTTCAAATCAAGTTGGAAATCTGTCAAGCCTGATTTGTCAATGTTGAAAATTCAATCAAGCTTGATTATATGGCTTGAATTGTAATTAATCAATCTTGATTCATCCAGCCAAATTGAATCAAACTTGAATTAAAAAAGAGAAGTGGGAAAAGTGCATATTGCTTTATAAGAAGGCAACTCTAGACCAGCTCCTTAGCCTTCATATTATGGGAGATGTAGCCACCATCGGATCAATATGAATGGTGGTCATATGCCTATGTACGAAAGTAATGTTCAAGCTTTAACAAGTCGAGCATGATCGAGGCAACCTCTATTCAAAATTGGCTCGAAATTGACGAGTCGAGCATGGCAAAGCAACCTCTATTCAAACTTGGCTCAAATCAATTTCAAGCCATAGAAAGCCAAACAAGGTCTGCTCATTTAGGTTCAAGTCAAGCTTGATCAAGTCTAATATCAAGCCAAGCCCAAGGGCTTGATTTTGAGAGCCCTAGATATGGGGTGCATCTTATTTGGGGTAACTCAAAGGTTCGCTTTACCCTTTATTTGTACCAAAAATAAGAACCTTCAGGGAAGCCGTATTTGGATGCATAAGCTACAACAAAGGAGGATGCTTAAGCAAATTTTAACCGTTTTAAGGAAACCAATCCAATAAGCACCTTGAAACGGATGCAGGTAAGAAGATAATTCGGGTGCAGAGGTGAGAAGAATGAAGTGAGTGCCTAAAAATCATCTGAGTAACATATGGTGACCATATAGCACTGAAATCCAACTTGTCAAACTAAACTTGGTGGATCTCTGTCAGGAGAAGAAATTTCGGACAATAGGAGTGCCTAAGTAACAACAGCACAAATTTCACCTTAAGCAGGACTATCTAAATGCAACAAGAGAAGATTGCCATCTTTCAGAATGCGGGCTTTACTGAGGCTTCCAGATGCGTTTTAATCAAAATGCTGCACTAGGTGAGGCATATATAGTTTCTATTAATGAGCTCACCATATGATACACCTACATGTTCCTTAATTTCTTTTTCATGTTTGCTTCTACCTTTCACTGCATTTTCTTCTTGTCTTGTGCTCACTCCTGCTCTCACAGTACCTCACATGCATTACAAGTTTGCCTACCTAACAGGAAGCAAGTACTTAACAAGCCTTGGTGCCTTTTCGTGGTTAAGCCACCTGAGTTTGGCATCTAGTGCCCAAGCAGGGCAGCAAGTAAATATACCAAGACTGAAACATAGCAAGAAACAAATGTTTAATACAAAATACATAAAAAAACGCAACTAATTGCAACTTGCCGTACCTGATGAGATATCTCTGGCTGGGAGGTATAATCATTAACCTAATAGGGAAAAAACAAACTTAGGCTCAACGAGCAGCACACCGACAAGAACTATAATTTTTCCAAACAGAGGAGACGTTACCAAAATGTTTGCATTCCCAGATTCATAGTCAAATTCAAGCTTTTCATCATCATTTTGAGCATAGATAGATTGAAGAGTAAAGTGTGTCACAGGAATCCCATTAGGACGCTGTTGATCATCCATTACAATCTACAAAGATCAAAAGACATCAGAAGACGTGAAACTTCAAAATCAACGCTGGAGGATGAGCATTTATTTGTACACACTACACACATATGAACATTAAGTGTTGACATAGCATAATGAACTACTAGTTTGCAGAAAATGATGTACTTCGGAAGACGTGTCATTTGCGCAGCAGATTTAAGCTTTTGCATGAAAAGAACACATAGAAAAACTGAGTTACTAGGCTTTACAACTTCATGCCAGGTATTATTGTTTTATTAGTGCAAAATGAGACATAGAAAGGAGCTGAGATGCAAGCAACCAGTGTCAAATAGAAGTGTATATCAAACCAGTATACTTTAGTCTGGAAATCATTGACACCTGTTACCCCAGCAAAGGCAATCAAAAAGATATATTTCAGATCATTAATAGATTCCAACTAAACTTCCTAAGCAATTATGTTATACAATGGTTTAAAGAGGTGTGGAGTGCAAAGTAGGTAGGCAAAATAGGAAGAAAATGGTGAAGATATTGGAAAAAGGCACACAATAGCCCAACTAATAGCTTTGACAACTTAAATTTTGCCTACTTGAATGGTATCAAGCATGATTTAATTCATAACCGAGAATATAAAAATAAAAAAATTGGGTCAATTACAGATCGACATCTAAAGGATCTCATATGTACACAATTGTCCATGAAACCTTCGTATCTACAAATTTATCCCTTAATTCAATAGAGATACAAAAAATATCCTTCTGGTTAGTTTCTAGGGTATATTCCTCATAGTGCCAGTAAGGGCGTGTTTGGTTGGGCGGACTGGGCTTGGACTCAGTTTTTTGGACTGAGTCCAGCCCAGTTCCACTGTTTGGTTTGGTCGGAAGTCACTTCCGACGGTTGAACCCAGTCCCGCACGTACCTAATTTAATGTTGAGACGAGTTCACAGCTTTTCGAGCTGAACTCGGAAAGCCGCCGCCAGTCCTCGCTCTCGCGAACTAAAACCCTCAGCTCGCGAACAAAAAACCCTCGAACTCCCTCGAGCCTCAGTTCGCTAGGGTTCTGCGCCGACTCTTCGCCCCCTTCCTCCAGGCGCGATCTCACCCTGGGAGCTCGCGTCTGCTTTCCTGTAGTCGCCGGCTGCTCTCTTTTCCCGTCTACTCTCCTCTGATCCCCTCCGTCTCTTCGCCCCTTTCCTCCCGACGGAACAATGTGGTTTTCCTCTCGATCGTGGGCAGATCTCACTCTCAGAAGCTATTTTCCCGGCGGATCGCACTCCATATGCTCCTTTTCTAGCAGATCTTGGGCAGATCACTCTCTGGTATGCTATTTCCCTTATTTATTTGGGGCTATGTTGTTTTTTTTTGGGATACGATGGGATCTGATGGGATCTAACCTTCTTTTTTTTTGTTTTCTCGAGCCCTAATCTGCTGGACGAGCGCTGGATCCCTGATCTGAAAGAGGAGGCTGTGGGTCTAGAAACCCTAACCCAACATTCTCTGTTTTGGAAGATCCAACGCTTGAAGAACGCGTTCTGAGGTAGAAGGAACCACTCTCATCCACCCTGAGCAATCTCTGATCCCAGGTTACAACACTGCCCAGCTCTGTCCCTCATTCGTCGTGGTTTTCGAGCTTTTTCCTACCTCGATGTTTCATGAGAGATCTGAGGAAACACCTAATCCCCTAGATATTGGTTTACATGTGTGATCCCCCTGTTCTCAGTATAATCGATGTAGGTTTTCATGTCTGATCCCCTTGTTGTTGGTTTACGACGATAATTTAGCGATTTGATTTTAGCGATTGAATGTCTGAATCTTCTGATCCCCATGTCTGATCCCCATTTTAATTGATGTTCTGTTCATATAGCCTCTGGATAATGGAGGATTGTGGCTTATTTTTGTTTTAATTGGTTTACGACATGGTGTAATCTTGTGTAGTATGTAAGTTTTTGCTTAGATTAGGCTTGGATAATGGAGGATTGTGGCTTGTTTCCATTTTAATTGATGTTCTTTTCAGATTTCTGTTGAAGTGATGAACTGTGATCCTCTCATCTGTTGAATCTTCTGATCCCCATGTGTGAATCTTCTAATCCCCATGTCTTTTCAGATTGCTGTCTGAATCTTCTGATCCCCATGTCTCATCTGTTGAAGTGATGAACTGTGATCATAGTTTCCTATTTGATTATAAGCTTGTTATATGTATGTATACTAGTATATACATTATAAGCTAGTTATAAGCTGGATTAGTTGATTGTATTCAAAAATTTTAGGCTGGTTATATGCCTCAGTATTCCTCAATATATGCCTCAGTATTGGAAAATAAATGGCTAGTTATATGCCTCAGTATTCGTAGAAGAATGCCACTAGTTTGTACATTATAAGCTTGATTATTTGATTGTATTGGAATCTTATATATGTATGGTTATGTGGGTGGTTATAAGCTGGATTAGTTGATTGTAAGCTGGTTATAGTCTGGATTAGTTAATTGTAAGCTGGATTAGTTGATTGTAAGCTTGTTATAATCTGAATTAGTTGATTGTAAGCTGGTTATATGTATGTATACTAGTATGTACAAGCTGGATTAGTTTAATGTATTGGAAAATAAATGTATGGTTATTGGCTGGTTATATGCCTCACTATTCCTACAAGAATGCAACTAGTATGTACATTCAAATAATCATATCTACCTTTGCCCATTAAATCAATAGTTTCTTGGAATATTTGTTCAATGTTTTTAGGGTTATATGGCTGGTTATGGAAGTTTGTACAGCTTGATGTTTGCTTCTTTCTTAACTGTGTTATCTTGATATTTGCATGTTTAAGACATGCAATGATTTTTCATGCTATATTCTATTATGCCATGATATTTTTTATGCTATGTTCTATTATGCCATGGTATGTTCTATTATGCCATGTTATGTTCTATTATACTATGTTATATTCTATTATGCTATGTTCTATTATGTATGCTTATTGGCTGGTTATATGCCTCTATATTCCTAGAAGAATGCAACTAGTATATACATGCAAATAATCATATCTATCTTTGCCCATGATATCAATAATTTCTTGGAAAATTTGTTCAATGTTTTTAGGGTTATATGGCTGGTTATGGAAGTTTGTACAGCTTGATGTTTGCTTCTTTCTTAGCTGTGTTATCTTCATGTTTGCATGTTTAAGACATGCAATGATTTTTCATGCTATGTTCTATTTGCCATGGTATTTTTTATGCTATGTTTTATTATGCCATGGTATTTTTGCTACATGTCTATATGCGAGTGGAGATGTAGATGATTTTGGGTTGTTTATGCTTCTAGTTTGACATTTCTTCTAGATGGCTAGTAACGAGGACGAGCATTTTGAGAGGATGAGGACATATGTCGCGGCCTTTGTTGTCGTTGTATCGGTGGTGCGACGGTACCTTGAATCGCGGAATAACATTTGTCTCATTCCGCGATTGCAACGTGAAGTACTACGGAGAGGCCACATGGATAGGATTATGAGACCCGGGGGGATTATTGTGTAAGCTACATCCATACGGATGTAGACGTACTGAAAGAGTTGACAAGGGTGATGAAACTCCGCCAACTTCTCGTGGATACTGACCATGTCACAGTTGAGGAACAATTATGTATCTTTCTCCATATCGTGGGCCACAACACGAAAAATCGTGTCATGCGCATGGAGTTTCTCTTGTCGGGTGAGACCATCAGCCGGTACTTCCACATGGTATTGAAGGCTATACTGGCCCTGCGCGACACATATGTGCAACAGCCTGGCCCATCTACACATCCTGAAATTTTGTATAATAGTTCGTATTATCCCTACTTCAAGGTACTATCCAACCACCCCCAATTAAAGTCCTTGAGTACTACCATGAATACCTCAATTTTTCAAACGCCCTTTCATGCCTTACCATGAAAACCTCGATTTTTCTCAATGTAGAATTGTATCGGCCTCATAGACGGGACTCACATAGATGCAAACGTCCCCGCTGACGTAGTACTTCGCTTCCGAGGTCGCAAGGGGGTTACACAGAATGTGTTAGCTGCCGCTACGCCTGACCTCCGTTTTACCTATGTCTTGGCCGGGTGGGAGGGGTCAGCCAATGACTACACCGTTTTGAAAGACGCTTTGACTCGACCTCCTCCGGGTGGCTTGAAAACCATCGAAGGTATAGTGACCAATCTCAAATTTCGACTTGTTAGATTTTTTTAATTCATCGAGGTAACAATCGATTAAAACATTGTGACTTGTAGGTAAGTATTATCTCGTAGACGCCGGTTACCCAACCTCACCCGGGTTCATAGCACCGTATCGGGGTGTGAGGTACCATCTCAATGAATTTACCGGTCGCCTGCCAGAAAATAAGGAGCTCTTTAACCTACGCCATTCGTCACTAAGATCCAGGATTGAAAGAACGTTTGGCTTGCTCAAGAACCGCTTCAAGATTCTTGCGTCGCATCCATTTTTCCCATTCAAGACACAAGTTGATCTTGTCCTTGCTTGTTGTATTCTGCATAATTTTATTATTGACAACTCCCCAAATGATCCGTTAATGATGGTTGAGACCGTTGATGAGGACCCGCCAATTACGCAACCGCGTACTTGGCGACAGCAGCGCGCTGAGCAAGGTGTTTGGCTGGATTACCGCGATCAGATTGCGGAGCAAATATGGCTTGACTTCGCACCTGTTCCTTAGGATTGAAATGTCATATTTGAATATGTTTCGACTTGGGATGTTATAAATTGCTACAATATGTCGTATGTATGTGTCATTATGCATGTTTTCATTACATATGCCTGTGGTTTAAATAACCGAATCGAAAGTTATCCTATGATGCATCGTGTTCGTTTTGTTTGTTGTGTTTATGAAATGCATAGCATGTTGTAATGTCTCCAGACATGGAGACTCCTTCTCAACCTGGCGATGGGTCACTACCACCGCATCAAGTGCCCAAGCCTAAACCCAAGGCCAAGGCCAAGGCCAGGGACAAGGGCAAGAAGACTGTCGATGATGAGGATGAGACGGTCACGAGAGGGGGCACCCCGAACAAGAGGTGGACGGATGGGGATGAGTTCCATGTTCTCTCCTACCTCGCCGAGGTTGCTAAGCTCAAGCCCAAAGGAGACAAGTGGTTTAAGGCCCATCACTTCACGGCGGCGGCAAATTATGTGAATGAGCAACTTAATCCCAAGGGGGACTGCGAGTACAAGCATGTCAATCATCACATGCAATGGTGCCGTAAGAAATATGGCATGATCAAGGCATTGCTGCTCTTGAGCGGGGCCGGTTGGGAGGAGACAGATAAGCGGATAACTCTTCCCGCCGAGGTTGCCAAAGCTTATTGTGAGGTGCGTGTGCTCTGGGAACGGTCTCATAGATGTGTCAACATAGATGCTAACTTAGCTTATTTGAAACATAAATACATTACGTCATGTGTAGGTTCATCCCAGGGCTAAGAATCTTATCAACAAGCCAATCCCAAATTTCGACTTGTTGCAACTTTGCTGTAACGAGGAGAGGGCTTCTGGAGAGTTTGCTCGGTCCACTCATGACGAAGCTGGTGCGAGTGAGCCGATCGTAGAGATCGACGATGGGGAGGATGTTACACCCCTTACTCCAGCCAGTGAGCCCGCCGCTAGTCCTGCGCCAATGTCCATGGGTGATAGCAACAACCCTATGGGCACCCAGGGGGGGGAGCCTGCTGCTCGTAGGATGCCTCCTCCTAGGGCTGCAAGAAAGAGGCCAAGGGAATCAAGAGATGAGGCTTTTATAGCGGCCATTGGTAAGGTTGGTGATGCAATCCTATCAGGCCCGCGTTCATCGGCCGACAAGCTCTATGAAAAGGTTATGGAAGTGGATGGCTTCACGGACGATCAACTCCTCCATGTCTTCAACGTCCTCAATCATGATGATGTTGAGGCTAGAGGATTCCTAGTGAAGAGCTTGACTCATAGGAAGATATGGCTAACGGAGTACTTCGAGCACCCCAATAGATATTGAACACGTCATATTTTGGTTTCTGATCCGTAGCAAACATTTTAGCTTTTGATATTTTGGATACATGCACTTGATGTTTTTTGAATTATGTGCATGCAAACACTAACACTACCACCACTAGCTGCGGCATTTGATGCTATGTATATTATGTGTTTTATGTATGATGTTTTTTGGATGATCCTTTCTGGATTATGTGTATATAAAATGCATAGTATGTTTAAAGTGTTTATGTGTTGGTTTACTTGTTGGTTTACTTATTCACATGTCGATGGTCAATGGCCATCGTTGCAGGACTTGTATTAGTTTCATCCTAGGTTATTAGCTTCATGTTTTGTCGGGGAAATGATGATTTGGTACCTTTGTTTTCAAGTTATTTCTGAGTCATGATTTAATGGTTGTATGGGGAAATGATGATTCAAAGGCAACACATAGTATGTTTTGTTTTCGCTTTCTTGTGGGGAAATGATGAGGGCTCAGGGTGTTACAGATGTGAAATGGCTTGGCGATTGGATGGCCAATTACAAGCAACCAATTGCCGCCATAGAAAGGACAATGATGACATTATTTCTGAGTCCTTTGTGAATTCTTCAAGATACGGGCGACAAGTGTTGGAGGTCAGTAAAGTCCTTGTTCTTTTTTTCTTCGCCTAGCCTTCCTTGTATGCATTTCATTGCTGTAAACTGATGGGTGTGGATTTGTTAAACTAAGTATGCAACATTGTGGAAGGACGAGGAGAATAGCATAATCAAGGTGCACAAGGAAAATGACCTCTTAATGTGTTGATCAAGTATAAGAATTGATTGCTATCTTCGTTCTTGTAGCATTGTGAATGGAGCTAACATGCATTGTGCAATATCTTCTTTTTTTCTATTCTCTACAGTTATGCGTTGTATTTTTACTTCTATCATCCATCTTGTAGTCATGTATTGGCATTTCCTAGCTGAATTATTTTTGAATTGGTAAAGTTAATGATTGGTCAGTTCTTATCAATTTTAGGGCGATGACAGTGATCTGGAATATAGCTTAAAGCAGAAGTTGTATAAGCATTGCCCCGCCACTCAGAAGCATTGCCCCTATGTAGTAATTCTATAATTTTTTGCAGCCGTCGATGATCAAGTTATGCATGACACTGAGAATTGATTGTTGGACAGGCTACATGTAATAAATCATTATATCTTAATATTGAGTCTTATTCACATGTAATTGTATCAATAGTTGGATGTATGTTGCATGTCAATGGCAGCATCCAATTGTATTTTTTTCACTCGTGTCAATAGTTGGATGTACTATTGGTCTTGAGACCACTTGGAGTAATGTTCATAATTTTAGACTTGGAATTGGAATTGGAACCGTGCATTATATAAGTTTTAGTGAGTACTTGGTTTGGATTTGGTTGTTAATTTAAAAATATTCCACCTCATCAACATCCCTTCATCCTCCGAGGAAATCTCCTAACAGTCTTGTGAACCTCCTCGTGATCAGAACAATTGCCAAATGCCAAGGCCTTAGCCTCGAGTTGCGGTGGAGAGGGACGGGGCGGCGCTCGAGAGTGGAGAGGGAGGTGGGCTCGTGGACGAGGCGGGCGGTGCTCGAGGGTGGAGAGATCGTTGCGGTTGAGAATGAATAAGTCGCGGTCGAGGGACTAAGCATGATCCAACGGCTAGGATCGGCTTTCCTTGATCCAATGGCTAGGAAACGATTTCCCTGCACAGTGCTAGCGAGTTGGTTCTATCTAGATAATTCATATATATATATATATATATATATATATATATATATATATATATATATATATATATATATATATATATATAAAATATAATATAATAATGTCCACTAAGTTCATCTCAAAACTTTATATTTATTCATGTCGTACTAATAACATATTAATGGGTTATCTGTACATGTTTACATGTTAACTTGTTGATGATCAATTAATAGGTTAACGGGCAGTTCACAAGGCCCTCAAAAATTAATGGGTCGGACCTGACCCATTAACCTATTGACCCGACCCGTTATACAACCCTAGCAAGTAGAAATAAATTATGCTTAAAAACTAATTAAAATTATTAAATGCAATGCATTGCTAAAAACTATTATAATATTATAATTACATCATCTATAAATCTAACTCACCCAAAAACATGGGTGGTATGCTCACCACCCCTAGTTGGGGGTGACCGTATCCCCAGTCCAAGCACCAACCAAACATCAGAACTCAGAAAATCCCAGAACTCAGCCACCACTCCAGCACCAACCAAACACCAGAACTCAGAAAATCCCAGAACTCAGCCTCCACTCCAGCACCAACCAAACAGCAAAAGTGTCAGAATTTACCAGAACTCAGCATCCACTCCAGCACCAACCAAACAGCAAAACTAGCAGCCCACTTCAAGAAAAGTCACTCCAGTGAACTCACTCCTAAAAAAAGTCACTTCAGCCCAGCTCAGTCCTCAGCAACCAAACAGCCCCTAAAAGAAAACGGCTAGTCCAAAAGACTGAAAGGCCCTCCATAATAAGAATTCTAAAATTCTGCTATCTCAATGGTTGAAATGTCTAAAATACCCACGTTCTTGCCGCTACCACCAGGCAGCTGGTTGTGGCCGCTGCCGCTACCGCTACCGCCACCACACGATCACCACCATCCCACTACCAACCCCACACCCACCAACCACTGCCTCCAGCACACCACTGCCACCACCTACCCCCGCTGCCGCTGCCACCCATCGCCTTTGCCACTGCCGCTGCCACCTCCACTCACTACTGTAGCCACCGCTGCCGCCATCATCTACCCATACTAAAGCTTATGAGGGAGGGTATTTTAGATATTTTATACTCACCAATTTGTTTTTAGCTATGATTAAGTTACTTTATGAGATGGTGATGGTGGTTGACAGAAGAGCATTTTTTATATAATCCCACAGAATATAGGGATAATTTTTGTAAAAAATGAAGATTTCAGGAACAATTGTGGAAATGTCGGGTGGATCTATAATTGGCCCAAAAAGATTAAAATCAAACCATTAACCAAGACTCAAAAGTTCAAGCATAGATAAAACATAACAATTACCTTGTAGCCAAACAGTGCACAACAGGCTCTTCTAAAAACTGAAATTTTCTCTGCAAAAACTGCCTTGTATCTGCTTTATTGTCATGAGAAAGCAATAAGAACCCTAATTTTAAAAACTTAAGTAGTTGAAACATACTGATTTGCCAATCACCTTTCCTCACGCTTTTCGAGTGTTGCAATTTGCCCTTTGAGCTGTGCAAGTTTTCCTGGTATATCTGCATCCATCATACTTCCAGCATCTAATTAAGAAATTGATGACAAAGTCCACCATTAAATTACACTATTATTTGTTGGCACAACAAATTTATCTATGCTCTAAATGCACATTGGAAGAATGGAAACCAGAACTATGGATACGATTTATTGGAACAATGTGAACTTTGCTCACAGAGTCACAGTAAAGAAAAAACAAAGGACAATGCCAGATAATAGTGTGCCCAACTGCCCATAAATCCATACACTGTGCGGACACAGAGCAGAAAATATGCCATGGATTATCCCAATCATAGAGAAAAATACAAAGTTATTGGGATTGCCAGATATTAGCGTGCAGATACTATTGCTTACATCTCTTCCTGATTTACAAAGAAAAGCTTTACCTGACTTTCCTTTCAGTTCTTCAACAGCCTGTAACTTTGCCTGTGCTTTTTGCAATTCAGCTTGTAATGCTTCAATAGTGTGCTTGGCTTCATTATCAACTCCTAGAGTACTGACCATCCTCAATACCTTCGTGTTCGACACTGAGAAATCACCATGGCCCAACTGTGGGATAGAGGAGCTATGAGCTATTGGGATAGGTTAAGGTTGTCACTACGATGATCCTAGTAAAAGAACAGCAGGCAAAACTCTAAATGACCATCCTATCCCAAGAGTAACAAATAAATGTAGCACATAAAGTCAACAAGTTGCCCGGAAACTATCTCCAATTAAGCGAAGCTACTTGACAAAAAGAAAATAATTGCTGAAAGCAAGCAACAACTAGAATGGTAACAAATGAGCTTTTTGCTACAGACCTTGGCCTCCAGGAGAGAAATTTCTGAACGCAGGCGGTCACCCTCCCGCTCTAAAGACTTCACTCTTCCTGCTTCTGTATTAAGATTTTCATTCATAAATTTTAGCTCATTATGTTGACGATTAACGACTTCTCTCTGATCATGCAAGTTGCTCTCTAGTTCTCTAATGAAATTTTCCTTTGCAAGTAGAGATGCTTCCAGGTCCTGAGTTCTCAAGAGAATTAGAAGGCAAAAGACTATAAAGTATCTATAAAGAATGGCTACAAGGTAAATCATGACACCTTAGCAAGTGTTTCACAAGGCGACCCACTCTCCACTTGTCCACTCTTCTGCTTACTCCATGCCATAGCATCATTTCTTAATCTGTCTCTTTCTACAGTAACTGTAGAAAGCTGCATTCCATGAGAAAAAGTTGCTTATTTGAACAGAGAAGCTATACAAAAGAAAGGAACCAAACCTAAAATGAACAACAGTCAAATGATAGACCAAGCTTTGTCATAAATCCTAAGCAATAAATAAGCAATTGAGCTTTAGAAATTTGGAATGTGTCGGAATACCTCAATGTAAAAAAGGCATACAAGAAAATACTACGAGGAGATAAGTGTATATGAACATGCTATATTAAAACACATATTTTAAAGGTTAATAAAAAAATTAAGCGATTATGCCAAATTTTACCAAAAGCTGAATAGAAATCATTAACACTGTCCAAAAGCTTCCTATCTTTTAATGAGCACAAATTATTGATCCCAATTCCCAACTGCTACCAGTAAACAGGAAAGAGAAATACAGTCATAATGCAGGATCAATTTGGTAAGCCATCAATCTGACCTAAGAAAATTAACATAAATAATCTAAGTTCACAAAAATGTCTGCCTAACCTCAAAGAACCCCCCATAATAGCCTTCATATCAAATGAATAAGTGAGGTTCATTAAAAGACATCCCATAAGGATCAGCCAGAGAAACTATACAGCGGATCATATATGCATCTGCCTTTGGAAGTCAAGACTTGCTTAGTTACACAAATATATCGGCTAAGTAAAAAGTTTGAAAATGAACAACGTATAAAACCTTGACATGAACCATGAACTTGGGAAGTTTTTTAAAATTTGTTTATTTATGTGTTTACTTGGCCCAAAGGCTAAGTAAACAGACACATCCTCCTATCCTGCCCACACACTAGCTGCAGCAGCAGGGCACAATCAATGTGGGCACAGGAGATTCCAATCTCCAGGCAATACTATCCGCCTTCCAATTACTTGATCTATGTCTGGGGAACTTTGTACTGAACTCTTCGGAAAAAAAATTTTACACCCTATTTTAACATGAATAATTAGTAGCTAAATGTCCTGAACGATCACAATCAAGGATAATGTTACAAACTAGATGAGGTCTGCTTATAAACCTTCTCATAGCCAACTGTGATCATGGCATCTAATTATTCAGGATTATACAAATAATTCATATTTTTTATGTATTCAATCTGTTCCTAGTTCTTCTATAAGGACACAACCTACAATTCTTAAGCTTTCTCATATGTGGAGGGCCTTTTAACCAATATTTGCTAGCAAAGTATGGGCCCATTTCAGACTCTTCTTACTTCTCATATTGACCATACTTTTCCATATTCACCGGATACCACCATGAATGCCATGATATGAAATAGCCAAAAAAAAAAATCTTAATATGAAAAATAAAAAAAAAAAGACAGCACAACTCATGTGTAGTTATCCAATATGCAGATTTTCATGCAATAACTGCAAGGAAAGATCAGCAGACTGTAGAAAGCACACACCATTGATGTTGGTATCAAAGGACCGATAAGGACAGATTCCTAACTTGATACTCACCTTCCGTTCAAGCTGATAAACCTCCAAAGCCAAATTCTCAGCTCTCTCTTTGGACAACAATGAGTCCTTTTCTGCATTTTGCCTGCTAATTTCTGCCGATTCCAAGGATAATTCCAACTGTTTCACACGTGCAGTTACCTCGCCAACTTTGTCCATGCTTTCAATTACCTCTCTAAGAAACATTCATGAAATAGACAAAGCAAGGTCTGAGTTACAGAACTATATCATGTAGATGAGGAAATGATCATAGAATTAGCACTGTAAAGGATGGTTAACTTGTACTTTTCTGCTAGCCACAAGATGGAAGGAATGCAGGAACAGAAGAAAAGCACTAAATTATCGAATGCAACAAACTCTCAAGCATAAAAACATACTTGAACCAAGTAATTGCATGAAACATCCTTTAAAGCATAAAAACATACTTCTGCAAGGTGGCAAACTTTTGGGGTATTTCGTCATATGATGAAACATCAGGTATCACGCTGAGCAATGATTTCCAATATATTAATTCATTCTCTAGTTTCTTTGCGTTAAGTTGGACCTCCTCCAGCTTTAATAACTCGATCTCCGCCTTTTCTCTGTGACTTTTTTCCTCAAACAATTTTTCCTTCAATAACTCACTGTTTACATGAGAAGATTTCAGCCTTCTTGCTTCTTGTACTTCGGCCTCCTAATAATCATTGGAACATCCCAAACAAGATTTTCACATGTGAATCAGAAACAGTTGAAAAAAAGTGGAAATATGACAAAATAATAATACACAGTAGGAGATCTGTATTAAACCTTAAATCCAAAAAGACACTACCAGTTGAAATGGAAAAATTATTGTCTGTGGAAGATTATCCGATTGGTCTTTGTGAAAAGACAAGCCTTAATGTTCATAACAATGGATTACAGCTGCTTGAAGAACACTGCCAGCAGTCCGTCACAAAGACCTTTCACAAAATCGAGCCTGTTACCTTGATGAATGGCTATGATCAACCAGTCACCAGATAACATTTTCGAACGATCACAAAACCCATTTTTTCTTGAGCATTACAATTTACAGTTAACCATCAGCAGTACCATACATAATCTTTAACAGTTGACATCGCTACTTCATAACAATATAGGAAATACACATGCAAGAGTTTAAATACACATGCAAGAGTTTGCATAGATATAATATGCCAGTGGAATATGACTTAAAAAAGAATCATCTATTGCACAAATATCAAATCTGTTGAAGTATATAAAAAGGAATATATGTTTATTGCATGTTCAGGGTTGAAATTCTCCCACATTTATTTTCCATCTGTAAACTAAGAAAATTCAAGTAGTATAACCCAAATTTCTTTGCAGATACAGTTGGTTAAAGTATATGCAATTTGCATGATGTAAGTTGCGCTATTATAAAAGAAATTGATGTTCCAAAAACTAACAATTGATACTGAATAGATCAAATTCAAAATATGTTTAGAAACTCTGAGACATGGAAAGTTCAAGATGATATAATATCAAACACACGATGAAACTTGAGAAAAGTAGGGCTTTGTTACGAGCTACTTGCTCGAAAGCTCGAGTCCCTGGTCTCTAGGCAGCTTTCACCACCAGAGAAGATGCTGGATCGTCTCTCCAAGACTTGCCTATGGCTGCGTATGTGGAAATACCTCATACGGGGAACAACCAATCCTTAGCAGAAGGGAGGGTCAAGAAACACTCGGCGTAGGAGGCCGGAATGATCGATGAAGAGGGAAGGGGGGCTTCTTGGCCGGCCTTGGCAGCGTCCAATGGAAATCAATCATCCAGAGTGTCAAGCTGGGCTTGGACAGCAATGTCGACTCTTGGGTGATCCAAGTGAAACGGTGGGTGGTGATGGCGGAGTTACCTGGCCGGAGCCGGAGCAAGGGAGGAGAGAGGAATAACAGCCCGCAGAATTAGTAAACAGGCAACTAGAAACTAGGGATCCAACTTGGATAATTAAGCATTGATGCCCTTCCATTTATTCATGACCTTTAAATAGGAATCCAATCTATCAAAGTCCAAGTACAAGCAAACTAAACTCCCTTTAACTTGGAATAAAAGCAAATGAGTCGTATTAGTGACAAAATTACTTGGGTTTTCTTATCAATAAAAGCAATTAGGAACACAAATCAAATCCAACTAATAACTAAGAAACTAGGAAAGCAATAACTAGGAAGCAATAAAAGCAAACTTGGAAAGCTGTAAGGATAATTCTGACGTAGATAAGAAAACTTAGGGATCCTAGTAGGAACTAGGAAACCTAGATCCCAGACCTGGACCAGCCCTAGCCTCCCTAGCGTGGGCATGGTCCAAGGCCCAGCCCGACCTGGCCCCATGGGCGGACCAGGTATGGCTGGCTTGGGCACACTTGGCTGAGCCTAATTGGCTTGAGCCAGGTCTAGACTGAGTGGTTTGGTCTGGCTACGGTTGGATTTGGCCCAGCCCTATCAGTCTTCATGTTTGATGAACAACTTACATAGTTTTGGAGCTCCTCTTGCAGATGCTTTACCAATGTGTGGCTCTCTGAGGTAGAAACCTCATGCGAAGAAGCAGATAGCCTGTGCTCTAGTTCACTCTTCTGATGAATACACTGTTGACATAAGCCAAAATCAAATATGTACTCTTTAGATTCAAATAAGTCATTGCAGAAAAGAAAGGAATATTGACATGTACTTTGAGCTGATATATATTTTCCAGGTAAGACCATTGAAATACAAAACTTCATATTGTCGGACAAAACTTATCATGAGTATCAAAGTCAAATAGTAAAGTGTCTTCATTCCAAAAATGGAAGAACATCAAAAGCAAAAAGCTAGCCACCTCATTTAGTTGTTCTCTTAAGTCCTCCAACTGCTTGTTCAGTAACATTGACTCTTTCTCTGAATTATCAGCCCTGAGTTTCATTTTTTCAAGCTGAAAAACAAGTAGAAGAAAGAATCAAGGAGAGTTGATAAAGTAAAAACAGTTTAACTTCTATGACACTTACATCAGTAGTAAGTCTGGAAACAAACAGTTTTGACTCATCTTGCAAATTTGAGATTTCCTTTTGAAGGCGGTTCTTCTCCCTCTCTCTGCTTTCAGAAACCTGTAGAAGTTTTACTTCTAGACCTTCAGCTCTCTCTTTAGCTGAAGATTCTGATAACTCGGCCTTTTGGCGAAGATCAACTTCTTTTTTCAGTTGTATCTGCATCGGACAAACTGAGTTACATTTCATGCTATCCAATCATAGCAGCTCAATAGAACAGAAGCAGCAGTTCACCTGATGTCAACATGGTAGCATTTAGCTCTAAAGATCAGAGACTAGATGCATGGAGAGCAAAGCATATGTGTAGAAACCAAACCAACCAGGAAGAAGCCGATAATGTAGCATTAACAAAGGCAACCAGTCCTTTTAATATTACATTTCAAGCTTGCCCAATGAAAACTCCATTGAAATGAATACATGGTCTATACTTAGCTAGCATTCTTCATAACATGCATGGCCATAAATATGCTAAAAAGTAGAAGCAATGGTGTCTCCCTTGGGGAACCTTTAACTGGCAATTTCCTAGGTGGTCAGGCTGGCAGGACAGATAAAGTTCAGATGCACCCAGAACAATCAAATAAAAAGCTCTCGGGATAGGGCCGTGGGAAAGAGAATTGGTAAAGGTGATGAGGTGGCAGGTTATGAATATCCAAACATAATGTGTTTCTTACTAGAAGGGTTATTAAGTAACTCCATGCTTGCATATTAGATATTTTGAGACTCACAAGACGTATAATAACAGTTCAGAAAAATCCAGAATAAAACATGAGCATCGCAGCACTTGCAAAAAAGAAATTTGCCAGGCCTTATAAAACATGGGTCAATTACAGATATATCCCTAGAAACAGCTACATTATGCCATCTGGAATTTGAAAAGTTACATATTTTCCCAATGATTAAAGGACATTTCTTCAATTTGCTCTCCTTTGGGTAACTAAAGTACACCTGAACTTGTTGATTTGCTCAAATTTTGAATCCACTCTAAAGCCCATCCATTGGATTTGGTTTACCTGCTTTTATTGAGATTCCAAGGCAGTTAGGAGAAGGTCTCGGCTTAATGCATCTAAGGATTGGCCATTGCTCATTGGCTGAGTAATGGAGAAGATTTTTAAATTTAGAACATAAAAAAGGGTTTTGGATATGGTAGAAAGGTATGAGAGAGAAAGAGTAGACCTCCCTCCATCAGCAGATAACAGGTAACAGCTCCTTCTGGAATACGATTAAACCACCTGGTTTTGAAAATCAAAATTAAACTAAATAATAAAATTAGGAAAATTAAATGTTCACCTAAAAATTAGGGGAACTGTTCACCGACATCATTATCACTCTGGCTCTGGCGACCTCTCCGGCAACATTGTTATCTCTCCGGCACTGGCGAGAAGAATTGAAGCATAAACAACGTGCTTGGAGTAACGCCTTTAAAACCATAGGAGGGCAAGAATTTTGGTTGGAGCAAGGACGAAGGTGAAGAGGAGAGTGGTGACAAGGGGTTTGAGGAAGTGATGATGAGAGACCATGGAGAGGGTGTCCAGAGTAGAAGAGGAGAGTATGCATGAGGAGGTGAGAGGATCGTAGGAGAAGTAGAAATATCAGGGGAAGGAGGGGTTGCGGAGAGCGTGCCGCCGGTGATGGCAGCTAGGGAGAGGAGATAGTAGAGTAGGGCATAGGGGAGGTTGCGAAGGGGGCAAAGAGAAGGGGTGTAGGTGATCGTGGGAGAGGGTCTCATCCTTGGGATCGGTGTGGGGTTTTGAAGAGAGAGATGGGTTGGGAGAAAGAGGAGGAGGAGGGAGGAACGTCAGAGGGGATGATCCGATGATGAATGGGTAGGATTGGTCGGTGGTGAGAGGTGGTGGAGGTGGTCATGGAGATGGCTACCGAAGGGGGCGCTCGTCGTGCTAACGATGTTAGCGATGAGGTATGTTGCCGATGAGGTTGCCGGAGCGGAGTGATAACGATGTCGGCATACAGTACCCCTAAAAAATTAGGCGAACGCTTAATTTTCCTAATTATGTTATTTAGTTTAATTTTGATTTTCAAAACCTGATGGTTTAATGGTTTGGGGTCTAATCTCGTATGACCACATCTCGAGGCAAGTCTACGGTTAAAAATTTAGGTATTCTTTTGCCAAAAAATACGTGAGTGTTGTCTAGTCCAACTCACACACACACATATATATAGACACACACAATGATACAGCTAAAAAAAGCCAAATCTAACTCATCTTCGGCAGCATAAGAAACCAAAGTATACCTCCAATTCATTGCATCGTCGTAATTGAGAATGATAATGCTCCTGTGAGGCGCTAACATCCTTCAACAGACGTTCTTGCAATGCCTGTTCACGGCCCTTGCACGCCGCAAGCTCTTGCTCTACAAAACACAAATGATCTCGAAACTTCTTTCTCTCCTCTTCTGCAGCACCAATTTAGCATAGCTCGGAGCTCAATGTTAGATTGTAAAACATGTGTCAACACAGTGACAAGAGCCTTCCACACTCAAATATGTATCTAATATGTTTCTTGATTTGCCAAAAATTAAGTAACAGCAGAGAAAGAAGCCTCAGCATGGTTGGAAATAAAAAACCGACAGACCTCCCAAGGAACTGAGAAATGAAAGATAACATAATAGAGCAGATATAAGCCTCCATCGCAATCATATATGAACTTTATCAACAGGGATAGCAAACCATACCGCTATTGGATAGCTCATCCGTCAGCATCTCTAATTTGGATCGGTAGTCGATTACTTGCTTCTGTGCAGTGTCAAATTCCACCAAAAACTCTGCTTTGACCTATTGTCCCAAAACGAAGCTAGAATTGAGATAAATGACCCAGCTTCCAGAGAAGCAGCTATAATCACATAAAATCAACTTATGAAGGTTATCTTAAGACCATGAATCCTATAGGTTCTCCACTTTAGATCTTTCTTCTAGAAAAATTTCTTCCCAAATGAGAAGCGGAACAGAGCGGGAAAATTTGCATTTTTAGAAATAAATGAGTAAAAATTAACTTATTCTAGCCAACATAAAAAAGATAAAACACTGCCTAGCCTACAATCACCAGAAAGGAAACCAAATTATCCCGAACATTATAAAGCTCTAACTCATGCAGTTGTGGCGCAATACGAAGCCCTAAAATTGCATCACGAGAACAATGAATACAAACTAAATTCCATCAGCATTTAAGAAAAAAAATCTTGAGATTGGGATTCAGGTAGAGGGATTGGATCACCATCTGGCGGCAATGGTAGGTGCAGACCATCTGATCGGGATCGATGGAGGAGACGGGCACGGGGTCCTCCAGAACCGCGAGGCGGCGATCCGACACGGGGCTCTCATGCTCGGGGGAGGGATCGACCTTCCTCTTACGCTGGGGAGGGGTCCGTAGCATCATCTTGTATAGAGAGATCTCTAGGTTTTTGGTTCCCCTTCTTGGTAGGATCGAGCTCTCCAGAGCTCCAGCACGAAACGGCGCGCGATTTCTTTTGGATTCAATGAAGGGAGGAAATGGGCTTATTTGTTCATCGTTTGGATGTGGATTCGCATTAGTGGGTCGGATCCTGCTAGTAAGCATCCGATAAGGGAAGATACTGATTTTTTGTTTTTTTTTCTTTCAAAAATTACGGGAAATTGATATTAAGTCCATTTTAGTAGAAAATTATTATCTCATAACCCATATGACTTTTTTTCTCGAGGAATGATACTACGCCGATGCCAACTAGATCGGCAGAATACCAACCCCACGTGGTGGTCAGGCATTGGGTGGAATTTACTGATGTGGAATGCCAAATTGAAAAACCGGAATAAGAAATTGGTGGCTCGACAAAGTTTTCATTTCCCCCTTCCCACTCTCTCTCTCTCTCCCTCTCTTCCTTCATCTCTCAATTTAAATTTCAAATCAAAACCAGTGTCTCCCCTACCCAATTCACCTATATCCTTTCTCTCTCCCTCTCGCGCCTCACTGACGGCTAACCTTGTGCGCCGATCAAATTCTTCCTCGATATCGGAACTCTACTTCGGGAAGCCGCCGCTCTGGTCCCCCACCCATCCGGAAGTCAGCGCTCTGGTCACCGTCAATGACCTCCTTCTTTGCCTTCCATGAGGAGATTCATCCTCTCTTAGCACAGTGATTTTCACTATTTTTCTGGTTTTTGTATTTATTTTTTAATACAAAAACCAAATTGGAGAAAAAAATAGGCGGGGAAATTTTATTACAATTAAACAATTAAACAATCGATATTATGTACTAGGTGGTGGGCCCGTGCCACCTGGCACGGCTAACTGCCCGCCCCCATTATCTTTATTATAACTTACGCCACATCATGCCACTATCCTTTCTTTTTCTTTATTTAATTACAATTTTATGTCACGTTTATGTCATACGTATGTCATGTGTATATAAGTTTATGACTCAGATGATGAGTCATAAAAGTAACTACCCTTAGATCTTATAAGGTAGATTGATATAAATATTGATAAGGATGATAAAGCTAACTTAGGGAATATGATAAAGCCAACTTAGGGAAAATAAACATGTAAAATGACTAATAGGAGAAGAACGGTTGTAACCGTTTTTGCTCTTTATAAGATTGAATATAATAATAAAATATATATGGTTGGCATATATTCAATTTCTTGTCTATTAAAAACCCAGCCTTGTCCATTTAATTGGGCCTACTAACCCAACCCAATTATCTAATAAAATAAAAACATTAACTCTTCCTGTTGGATTATGATTCCGAGCTGAGCTAGGTTGTGCTTGTGCATATCCAATCCATTAGAAACCGATTGATAGCCGGATCCGAATCCGAATCTAGGTTGGTTATAGTAATTAGATTGGAGTTAGAGTCCAACTTTAATTAAGACAAGACTATATATAGGTGCTCGGCTTCTATTTATTTCTCAGCCTTTGGATCATCCTTAGATCAACGACTGAGATGGATAACCAACTACTATTTAATACATGGGGCTCCAAAATCTTCTTCTATCTATCCCTGACGAGTGACGCCGCTCAATCTCCTCCCCTTCTACCATCCACTCTCTCCTCCAGGCTTCACCTCCAGTCCTTGCTCCATCACCACCAAGCACGATGAGCACCTACGCCAGTTCCTCCACGCGAAGAAGCACAAGAATAAGAAGAAGAAGAAGCCCTCCTCCCTGCTGCGCGTCCTGCCAGTTCCTCCGCCAGAAGTGCGAGGCGGACTGCGTCATGGCCCCGTTCTTCCCCGCCGGAACCGAGAGACAGTTCATGAACACCCAGAAGTGGTGCGACGGCCCCACTGAATTGATGAGTCTCATCACCGAATTCCCGGCCGGCGAGCTCCGAGACCTGCGCGCGCAGTGGCTAATAGACAGTTGCGAGGACTTGGAGATTCTTCACCATAAGATTGAAAAGCTCAGAGAGGAGAACAAGACTCTTGAGCAACAGTATGTAAAGCGTCTTGGTGTCGATCTGGCAAAGCGGCTACGAATTTCCTAAAGAAAAGAAAGAAAAAATCATCGGATCCAATCCATGTAATGCAACTGATACAAGCAATCAAACTCCTGAATCCCAATCGATCGAGCTCTGATGATCTCTTATTTCATCTTTAACATACGTATACGTACGTACCTACCTGTGTATAAATTTGTTTGATGAAACCTTTTCTTTAACATACGTATACGTACCTACCTACCTACCTATGTATGCTGCGAGTTTGGTCGACAACAATCAATGCTCGATCATATTCATATGTTGTGTTGATGTGATTGATCACTTACGCGACAAAATTTAACTATGAAAGCCTTTAAATCTATGCTAAAGAAAAACGGATAAATCTACTTAGGAATGCATGTAAATCTATCTAAGAAAACATAATAGCTTTAATTTATAGAAAACGGATAAACCTGAACTATCATGAAAGCCATAAAATTTAGATCAAGGATGTAGAAAATAACTTAGAAGAGGACATTATATTGATTAAAAGTAACTTACAGGATAACAAAGTACTTGATACATGATTAAGCAAAAGATAGTCCGCGCATAGCATGATCGAGAGTGCGAGAGGGGGTTTCTCTTTAATAATTTACATATTTATACATACTATAGATTCTAGATAGCTCTATGCCTTCCCTTTTTAATTGCTACACGATTCATTTAGGCGACTCATTAGGCTCCATGTGTCCTGCTAACTTCCACGTTCTCCATTTCTTTGATAACTTCAGCATGTAGGGGATCGGCCAATACTATTTATCGATCAATCTGGCTCAACAACCACTGTATTTTTTTGATCAATCATATGACTAATCATATTACTTGATCAATTAACGCCACATATTTGACCGCCAACATCACACATGTTCGTCAGTCATTAGTTGATCACCTCGGTCATTGTTTGTGGTAACAACTATTACTAATAGAAATCAATCAGTCTACTCTCTGGCCTCGTTTGGTTGGGGGATAGGTTATCCCGTGATTAGAGGGAATGGGGATTGGTATTCTGGGATAAGTAGTGGGATATGTATGGTATTTTGTTGAAAGGTAGTGATAAATTAGTAATGTTTGGTTGAAAAAGTATGGATAAAATTGATGTGATTGGTTGAAAAGTAGGAATAATGAGATAATGATTGATTGAAAAGTGAAAAAGTAGGGATAAAGTTGATGTGATTGGTTGAAAAGAAGAGAAAATATAGTAATGATTGGTTGAAAAGTATGAATAAAGTAGGGATAAAGTGAGGATAGGGATGGGGATAAAAGTAGGGATAAAAGTGAGGATTAGATGGTGTTTGGTTGTAATGCAGGAATAAAATGGGTTTAACCCGGGATAAGGAATGCTTATCCCCCAACCAAACAAGGCCTTAAAGATTTTAAGTTACACTACTCGCGAGGGTAGGTATTGCTATTCCTAGCTAGGGATTTAACTAAGTAGAGAACGAGCAGCTACACTACAGCCAGAACTACTTACTTCCATTGAAGTAGGCATGGAGCATTATGAAAGCCTTTAAATGAGAGGTGCTCCTCGCACACTTGACACCACCCCCTCTACACACCAACTCCTTCCCCCTTAAGCCCCCTCCCCCTTATTTCCATTGAAGTAGGCATGGAGAATTATGAAAGCCTTTAAATGAGAGGTGCTTCTCGCACACTTAAGACACACTCGCACGCTTAGACACCACCCCCTCTGTCACGTTATGAAAGCCTTTAAATGAGAGGTGCTTCTCTTTTTTTATCAGTTTTCTTTTTCTTTTTGGATAAATAGTTTTTTATTAGGGATAATTACTATTTAATCTCATTTGGTGACTTTTTTTTCTCTATAATCTCGATAGAATATTTTAAACCGTTTACTCCCATAATTCAAAATTTTATGGCAAAAATGCTTTTATCCTCGATCTCCTCCATGGTGGAGGTGAGGGCTCCATCATCGGCGAAGCAGGGGGCTCTCCCTATCCGAACCCGTCGCTGATCTCGTCGGCGTCGAAAGAGGAGATCGGGGAAGGCCGTGGAAATCGTCGGCGTCGGTTGTGATCCCGTCACAAGGTCCGGTTGGAGATGAGGGATCCGTCGGACGGGATCGCGACGGACGAGGTCAGAAGGAGAAGGAGATCGGGGTGGCGATGGAGGTGGCGGCGGGGAAAGAGGAGATCGGGGAAGGCCGTGGGAACGTTGGCGTCGATCGCGATCCCGTCGTGAGGTCCCGATCCACGATATCGGAATCGGGATGGGGAGGTTGGAGACAAGGGCTCCGTTGGACAGGATCGCGACGGGGAGGTCGTCAAAGGAGGAGGAGATCGGGGTAGCGATGGAGGTGGCGGTGGGGAAAGAGGAGATTGGGGAAGAAGGAGATCGGGGAAGGTCGTGGGAATTGTCGGCGTCGGTCGCGATACCGTCGCGACATCATGATCTGCGACCTCGAGATCGGGACGGGGAGGTCGGAGATGAGGCTCCGTTGGACGGGATCGTGACGGATGGGATCGGCGATGGACAGGGTCAGAAGGAGGAGGATATCGGGGTGGCGGTGGAAGTGGCGGCGGGGATGGAGGAGATCGGGGTAGGAGGAGATTGGGGGAAGGGCGTGGGAAGAGGTGAGGGGAGAGAGAAAAAACAAGGAAAGTAGAAAAATGTAGGAAAACATGGGAAAATAATACAAGAGTAACTACCGGAATTGTGGAAAATAACTACCAAAATTGTGGAAAGTAACTACCACCAATATTGTGAAAAGTAACTACCAAAATGGTGGAAATTAACTAACACAAGAATTATAGAAAGTAACCACCACCAGTACTGTGGAAAGTAACTACCGCGGAAAATACTACCGTGAAAAGTAAGTAAAATTCTCCTATTAGTTTTCTTGATTTTCCCCATAGTTTCCTTATTTTAGCTAATTTTTGCACTTATTATCGGTGAAAAGTAAGTACCATGGAAAATAACTACCACATTATTGTGGAGTAACTACCACCAGTATTGTGGAAAGTAACTTCCACTCAAGTCAGCCCTACTTTTTTGAAAAAGTAACTACCGTGGAGAAGGGCCCTCAACTATCTTTCTTCATTTATCTCATATTTTCTTTATTTTAGTTGATTTTTTCACATATTATTGGTGAAAAGTAACTACCAAAATTATGAAAAGTAACTACCACTGGTATTGTGGAAAGTAACTATCGTAGAGAAGGGGCCCCACTATTTTTCTTGATTTTCCCCATATTTTTCTTATTTTAGCTGATTTTTTCACATATTATTTAGGAAAATTAACTACCGTGGAAAGTAACTATCGTGAAAAGTAACTTTCATATTTCATGAAAGTAACTACCATATTGTATAAAAAGTAAGTTCCATAATTTTTACAATATTTTCCATTATTGTGGAAAGTAACTACCACCAGTATTGTGGAAAGTAACTACCACTAGCATTGTGAAAAATAACTACCATCAACATTGTGGAAAGTAACTACCACCAGCATTGTGGAAACTGGTTATACCTTTGACTTGAATTGGTTCCGAGGTGCATATATGTATCAACCCATGCTGAAACAAACCGCCCTTTGTAAGGATGTAACCATGTCTCCCAAAGGTATTTTAGGACACCCTCGAATCATCGATACTCCTCGCGCATGACTTCCCACTTATGCTGATAAGACCACTGTGTCGATGAATTAACGAGCGAGTGTCATGACGCATAAAAGTGTTTTCAGTCCAGACCAAGCATAGGGGTGCATTTCTTCACTATGCATTGGTTTATATGCCAAATACAGAGAATGTGATGTGTCATGCGAAAACATGTTTCAATGGCATTAATAAACGCCAAATCCCGATCTAAAACAAACACCGATGCCAATCCCGAAGAATATGTATTATTTGTAGTTTATTTCGTACCTATTATTTGTGGTACAAAATAATAGGTATAACACCAAGCGCACCGGGAGCAGATTTTGTATGCATATTGATTAGAATTTGTATTTTTATATATTTTTGTGTATCTCTTTTTTGTGTATTGTTACATGTACTCTTCCCTGAACATGGTTAAATCAATATTGGCTTATGAGACTTTTCACAAAACACAATGCATTTTTTAACTATTAGTATTTTTGCTATTTTCATATATATACCTTTTATTTTGATCCATATAATTTTATACTTTTTAAAAGTTTTATAAATAATGACTCCCAAAATCTACAACTAAAAAATAAACAAAAGATTACAAACATATAAGGCTAAATTTTCAATTAGTACCCTGTAGTTTGACCGATATTTTTATATGGTCCTTATATTTCAAAAAGTTACAATACAGACCCTCAACTTTAATAATCGCTCTTATGTGGTCCGCCACGTCACCCACCGTTAGCTACCGTCCGCGATCTGACGGAAAGTGGGGTCACGTGCGGCGCACGTGGCCCCACTTTCCGTCAGATCGCGAACGGAAGCTAACGGTGGGTGACGTGGCGGACCACATAAGAGCGATTATTAAAGTTGAGGGTCTGTATTGCAACTTTTTGAAATATAAGGACCATATAAAAATATCGGTCAAACTACAGGGTACTAATTGAAAATTTAGCCAACATATAATAAAAAAAACTATTTATCCAAAAAGAAAAATAAAACTGATAAAAAAAATTGATAAAAATGAATAAAGAAAACTGATTAAGAAAAACAAAACTACTGAGGAAAAAAAGAAACAAAATTAAAAAAAAAACAATACAAAATTGAAAAAAATGAAGAAAGAAAACGGAAGGAGCGGAAAAGAAGGGGTCCGGAGGCATAAGGGGGAAGGAGTTGGTGTGTCAAAGGGGGTGGTGTCGAGAGGGGGGGGGGGGGGGGTTAAGAATCACCTGTCAATGCCGTGTAATGATCGATGTGTTGTCTTGAGCATTAAATTTGGGTACATATCATGTACATATACACTCTTATGTGACTAACAGCTGATCCTTAGAGTGATGTTATTAGAGGAAAAAATAACGGCTTGGATGTTAGCCACATAGATTTGTGTAGATGCACATGACATTATACACAAATCTTTTACCTTAATTTATATTATGTCTCATCAGAATAGATATAGCAAATGATATCTTCTATGAGAAAGAATAATGGGTGATTCTATATACACCTATAAATCTTTCAAGTACACCCCACTAAAACATTTGATATAATACAAGAGATATCCTTTATATGAAAGGTCTAAACTACCCTCCTATTCATGTTCTTCTAAACTCACCATCATCCTCCCTATTTATGTTTTTCTAAGCACACCCCCCTTCCTCACCCCACTCCTCCTTCAACCTCTAACGAAGCTGCCATCACCACTTCCTTTCCTCCCTAACTCTAAAACACCTCTCTCCAAGGCGAGGCATTGCCCCATACTTCCCTCCCATAGCCACATTACTCCTCAGGTTGCTCCTCACCTTCCCTCTCCATGGTGTTTGCTCTAACGGAGGCGTAGGGCTTCAAATGGTGTCGGGTAAGGCATCGTGGGACTCGGATGGTGTTTACGTTCAGTGCATTTACATACATGGCTAACACTGATTCAATGGTGCAAATGCAGATATTTTTCAGCCGGGAAACTCTTATTCATTGGGTTCAAGAGATTGGGAGGCAAAATGGACTAGTAGTGGTGATCCAAGACTCCGAGGCAGCAAGACCTGGTAGAAGGGCAAGGCTAACGTTTGCATGTGAGAGAAGTGGGGAGTATAGGAGCTCGGCCAAGTATAGAGAGAAGCAGGGCAAGAAGCTGAGGAAGTTGACAACCAAGGGTGCAGAAAGAAAGACAGTGGAAACCAGCACAAAGAAATGTGGAAACCAGCACAAAGAAATGTGGATCGTGTGGTCGGTCCATCTATTCCAATACCCCGGCACGAAGTCGAAGTTCCTCGTATATCCTCGTCCAGTCTTCCCGGTGGCTATAAACTGGGAGGTAGGCTTTAGTGGTTCTCCCGGGATAATCTGTACAATCCCGAATTGACGAAGTACCCTATCTGGATGATAGGGCTCGACATACTCCATACCACGCAACGTGCCGAAGTAGAAGCTGATATTATCTTCTGGAAATGGTCCCCTTTCCTTTTCATATGGATCCCAATCAACCTGTAATCAATGCAAAAATAAGTACCATATATGAACATCTGTATGTTGAACAATTTGTAGCTATAAGTTTCAGCTCACATGCTCTCCCGTTAGATTATCCAGTGCCTCACGCATGTTCTTTACGTTCACGGCAATATCACCACCATCTCTACTCGGGACCCAGCGTTTCACGCGCGGTTGGTCCCATGTGTAGTGAGGATTTCGGTTGCAACTCACGATTGACGGCAAATGATCGTATGCCCATGCCTGTACGAAATCAAACATAGTGAAGATAAATAATGGTATTAGGAGAGAATAAATAAAATGCATGTCCGACATAAGACATTACCTCAAGCAAAGTAAGATATCCACCCATCTGCTTAGTTGCCCACCTACTACCGGCACCCAGATGTCGGTATAAGTATGCTAGGGTTGCAGCACCCCATGCATACTGACTAGTAGCCTGCACATCTCTGAACGCAAGTAGGTACGACGCATGTACTTTGATCCCTGACTTATCAGAAAATAGCGTGCACCCCACAAGGTAAAGTAGAAACGCCTTTACCGAACGATCAAAACCGACCTTTTCTATAGTACATTCTTCCTTCAGCCAACCAAGCTTTAGCGACCCTTTGTTATCCTCTAGGTGCTTGTAAGCACTATCCATGGTGACTCCCAGCTGATCGGAGACCAACTGTGATGCATTCACAATGTTCAGTCTGCGGCAATCCAAGGGTCGTCCCTCGACTGAGATGCCTAAAATGGATCTCACATCGAAAAGTGTGATGGTCATCTCCCCGCACGGCAGGTGGAAGGTGTTGGTCTCCGGCTGCCATCGCTCAACAAGTGTAGAGACGATCACCTTGTTGATCGTCGTGTATGTACAATCCAGTAGATTTCCTAAACCTGATTGATGGACAGCCGCTCTAAATGCGTCATCGTTGAGGTCGTGCCAGGACTTCACCATGTACCCATGAGCCACGCATTTCAATGGGAGGCGTTCCAGCATTGTTAAGACATCGAGAATTAAATACGTGTTGCAATAAAAAACAACAAAATTAAAATTTGTGTGGTAATAACTAAACAATATACCACTCCACGCCAAATGCGATATGCAACGTGAGTCCTTAACTCCGTTAGGACACTCTCGTCCTCAGGCCCGCCAGGAATGGGATCGTTTGTATCAAATTCTTCTTCTTGTTCCCCACCCCATTTCTCCTCATCTGCATGATCACCACCACCCCCCTCACCCAACCCTTCATATGCCTCGTCCTCTTCCTCATATTCCTCTCTCCGCCGTCGCCTCTCAGATGCCGTGGGCCGACGGCGTTCAATCTCTGGGACCAACGACGAGCTCTCCCCTATTTGCTTCAAACGAGCCCCTTTACCTGTCCGACATCAATGGTTAAGTTAAGGTTCGAATCGGCCGGTAATATCCACCCAACAAGATAGTTCGGTTAGTTTTAACTGAACAAATTATATTTGTTCGGTTTTATACAGCCGAACTAAAATCATATGTTCGGCTGAGTAAAACCGGAGATTTAGACTTAGTTCGGCCATATACGAACGAACTATATACATACAGGGCGGCCTCATGATGTCGAATTTTTTGCAGGAAAAAACAAATATACGAATGGGATGCCTAAATCCGTTACCTCTTCCGGTCTCCTTGGATTTCGCCTTCCCTTTCTCCATTATTTCGTCTTCTTTTCCCTCGATCTCTTGTTGTCGAAGAAGCAATGGCCGGGCCGGCTCGGATGAAGCCGTTTGTAGATGACGGCCGGTCTTGTACGCCGTCAGATGTCGTCAGATGCCGAGAGAAGGGAGTGTTCGGCCGTGGAAGACTGGAGCTCGCCGGAGAAGGGAGGCTCGGCGGTGCCGAGCCGTCAAAGGGGATCGTTGGGGTAGGGGGAGTGGGGTTGGGGTGGGTGTTGGGGTGTATGATGGCTAAGGGCATTTTAGGATTATCATCCAAATATTAGTGGTGTACTTAGCAAAATCTATTATTTCAAATTTTCCTAGAATGTATTCAAAATTTGAGATGTACTTGAAAGATTTATAGGTGTATATAGAATCCCCTAAAAATAATTCATGCCTACATCAGTCTAGCTTTATGCTCCGATGGGATTGAATAAAAAAGGCTACAAAAGTGTCAAAAGCAATGAGACGATCTAGAGAAGATCTTGCCGTTTGGGCACGTATGTATCGGAAACAGGGTACGACGATCACATGGGCTTGTTCATAGTTTCCGAGCATTATATTTTACCTCTTGTTTTAGATTCGGTTAGTCAAGAGTATTAGCTTGTTTTTAATCAGAGCATTGGTTTGTCTCATGAGCAATTTTTATGAGCATTGAGCTCTTTCTCTCCTTTCTCTTCTTATTATCTATCACTTCTGTTAGTGTCTTTTGCTGATCCTTCATTCATTTATTAAACAGTTTGATTCCAATAACAGTTGTTATCAACCGGAAGAGAGCAAAAAAAAAAAAAGAGCCAATTAGAATAGATCCACTATGTTTTTATATCATGATAAAAGTAGAAAAACATACCTCAAGCCAACCTAGGATTGGAATGATTCAACTTAGGGTCTGTTTGGCTAATAGGCGGATCCAGAATCTGTGGGATCCGGAATCCGATCTAGAATCCATGGGGCGGATTCCGAAAACGGCGTAATGGGATCCCATTTTCTGGGATCCACGCAACTCTCTCATCCCAGCGGATCCAAAAAGCACCACATGGTAGTCATTAAAAGATTAGCAACCATAGGAAGACTGATCATTACAGTCATCTTCCACTCAAAAATCCTAATAATCTATCGCCTAATTTTTTCAACCATTGGGGTTACTCAGAATGTTTAGAGAGTGAGGTGAACCGTGTAAATTAGACACAAGTGCGTTTAAGGAGCCGACAGCCTTTTTCTCTCATGTATACATATGGAGACCAACACTTTTCTAACCAAAAATAAAAATTAAAATACATTACACCTAAAAAGAGGTCAATAATGAATGAGTGTCATGCAAATCGCAGATACAGAGACAAATACTAAACGAAAATCAGCACTACTTAACACAGGATGCCGCATAGATCCTAAAGATCATGGTCCAAGGAAGGCAATTAGACATTGCATTTAAAGGGAAAAGTGAGTTTAAGTGCCCTGTCATGTGAAAATTTGTGCTCCTTCATCCTGATGATAAGCTTTCCTTCCCCCCAACAATTCCATTTCAAGACTTCCACTCCTCCCAAACACAATTGTTAGTAGATAAGATGATGATAGTCCCCTATAAAAGAAGTCCCTAATACCAATCTGTGCCCCCCATTCATGCTCGTCTAAATCAACTATATTCAATTTCATTAATGCACACTACATAGCAGGACAAACCCAGCGAAGAAGATGGTTTTTGGCATGTTGCTAGAGGGAGGGAGACAAGACATGAAAGACCTCAAAGAGGGACAACAATTCTCAGTCACAATATTCCAAGGAGATCTTTAGCCCGGCACTACCAATTGCTGGGCTGGACGGACTCCATTCTTCAGGGCATTACTTGGGTTTCACAAAAAAGAGGGGGCCCATTGTATTCTAAACTTGTATTTGATTTCATGGAAATCATTCACTATGGTTCAAAGGTTACTATTGACGTAGAAAAAGTAAGGAACCACTCCCCATAGTCGACTGGAATGGCATAGGTATCATCGAACAGTTTGTATCATCCTCGGATCATCCCAGTACTCATAGATACTATACTTAATTTTCAAGAATAAATTAGAAGAACAAGTCAAGATGATTTGTATTCCCCAATTGGTAAAAACTTCCAGGTCATTAAACCATACAAGCAGTAACATGCATGAACCTGCATATGAAAAAAAGTTGCTGCAAAAGGAAACGGGAACTAATAACAGCTGATTCCTATCTGTAAGTTTTGAGTATATGATTTTCCTCAGTGTAGTTTCTCATTTTGATTTTTCTCCTAAAAAAAGTTGTATCGATATTGCGTAAAATGGAAAGAATCTACATGTGTACCATGACATGGATGCTTGATAAGAACATAATCTTCCTCACAAACTCCCATTGCCAACAAAAGGGATGTCGCATGTGCTCGGTGGCGTGACTTCATTTGAAGATTTCTTCAACCTACGCCTGAAACAGTTTTAGAAGAAAGATCAGCCACTTTGAGAAAAAAAAATTTTGGTTACAGTCAACTTTACTTTCAAGTTACTCTTTGCCGTTCCATGCCGTTCAAGTATCAAAATTGATAGTTTTTTGACATGTTGTGAAGCATTATCTCTAGAACTAAAGGGATTGAACATAGAATTGTTTAACACCAACTATAAGCAAGCTTGAAAACTTGTATGCAGGAGCTTATCTATGCATTGTTAACAGTGATGTCGAATGTGATGTGATATTACTGTGTACTTGGTCATGCTTTACTTCTGTTCGTCTCAGTAGCAGCTAAAGAACTTGAGAGCAAAGGTGATGCAGGTATCAACTATCAGAAATTCACATGATAACAAATGCTACTCATCAAACTAGCTTTCTCAAAATTTAATTGAGTTGAAATATATTGCAAGCTTCTTTGTATTTAGCTACGTCAAAAGGCTCATTGCATGACCATATGCTAGGCGATTAGGTTGCACCAAAATCAGTAACAAACTTCAGAATTGCATGCAGAGAATAGTGCTTTACTTACCTTTGTCTTCTATTTCTCAGCCGTTTCACTTTACTAGCTTCACCACCCTATTCTTCATCTTCATCTTTAAGAGTCTGGTCTGAATGCTTATCCTTTTGGGAACAAACACATTGTAGTAATAGCTCACTATACTTTTCTGACCTTTATAAGGGAATTCCTCAAAAGCCGCCTTCATGAACGTCTTAGAACCTGGTGCAGAATTTTCTCGTACAAGAGCACCAAACCTGTTTTGCTCCTCGTCTGTCCACGCCTCAGAAACTTCTTCACCCATCTGATTGATACCCAGACTAAAGAAAGCTTCAGCCAACTCGGATTTAAGTAATTCTCTTGACTGCTTCACGCGATGCCTAACATACTCCTCAGATCTTGGAGAGATGCTAGTACTCCTGTCTCTTCCTTTTCCAGCCTTAGGCTCATTCCTTGGCCAGACAATGGTGCCCATCCGTTCTGTTTCTGCATCATCGGACACATTACTTCTTCTTTGCTGAAAATCCGGTAAATCAGCCTGAAATTTAAGTATGTAATAAATTAGTTGGTTATGACAGGAGAAAACCATATAGGAATCGTAATTTAGAATGTAGAAGATGACCTTGATATTAGCAATGCCAATTTTGTGAATGACAAAAAAAAAAACAGTTATATTTGATCTGACGTATAATATTTTATACTTTAAAAGGATTGAAGCACCCAAAAGGTTGTTCTATGAGTCAAAGAGCAATAAAAAATGTGTTAGCAATCAAGCCAGAGAATCGTAATTTAAAGCTTGGCCTAACAAAGCTGCAGCAAAGATGATCTTTGCATACTCACCAGCACCTCTTTCACACGTAACATTTCCCTAACTGTCTTAACCAGTTTTCGGCATTTTTTATTCCTTCTGCTAGTCATCAAACTCAGAGGATTGGCGGCAGCTTCCCACAACCACCTCAGCATATCTAAGAGCAAGCCATCAACTCTTTGATTGCCATCCATATTTGCTGGCTAACCCTTCAAAGAATCCCTTCGATTCTTTTCTTCAGATCTGGGCACAAAGAAACCCTAACATCATATGGGCTTCCATCTCTTTTCAGCATGCAAAATTAAGTGAGACACTCGAAATACTAAGCAAGCCTGCAGCCAATTCATTTATTGTATGTATGTAGACACAACTACCAACAAAGGCCACAACATAAGGAGAACATAAAACGAATCGTCATCAATCAGATTGTATGTCATGACTTGAGATCATTCAGAACTCTTAGGACATTTGCAAAACAATGTAACTTGAAAGAAAGAACAATAAACTTTATGCCCAAACCCCTATAGTTTGCAAATAATCCAAGCTAAAGTCGCATAGAATTTCATAGTAGATGAAGCCTTTTGGACTCAGAACTTCTTGAACAAACCTAAGTTTTAGGGATGGTTACAGAGCAGATGTGGATCGGACACTTGCACAGTATACTAATGACAAATTCATTAGGCAAACAGTTGCAATAAATATACTGTCTACTTTCGTATATTAGGCATTAGCATCAATAAGCGTGTATGTTGCAAAAGAGAACTTAGAGCTAACATCTACTCAGGATGGGCTGAAAATCACCATAAGAGATGTTCGAAATAGATACATTAGTAGAAATGTCTTAATGCTAACATATAGCTCGAAATGATTGAATGCCGAATTCTAGAAGGATCAAACTGGTTAGCCTCCGACGCCGGATTCTTGAAGAAACCAGGCGAGGCGCACGATCGAGGAAAGACCGGAGGTCGGCTTTGGGATGGAAGTTAAACTCTACTCCAATTAATTCTTGAGCTCAAGAAATTCGTGAACGTAGGACGAACTGGTGAATTGCTAGCAGTATCGTATCTCCAAAACTCATCTAGTCTAGCTGAATCTTGCGGATGTCCCGAATCGTGTGCTATTGAAACGCAGCAATCCACTCCAATACTTCACCGTATCAGAGAAGACGTTTAAACAAGAAAGAATTCAACAGAGCAAGAAACCTAACTCAAGATCTAGAACTTAAGAAAATTCGCAAAAAAGAGAACAATTAACTCGAATCCGAGCTTAAAACCACGAAATCCCGCAATAAACTAAGGATTCCCGAGCCTATGACATGATTAAAAAGCAAGGGTAAACATCTTGCCTCCAAGACAGAGAGCTCGAGAGTCGATGGGATCGCTTATCGCGCCGGAGGCCGAGCTAGTAGAGTTCCCTCTCCCTCTCCCTCTCCCTCTCCCTCTATATAACCCGGCACTCGCGCCGGAGGCCGAGCTAGTAGAGTTCCCTCCCCCTCTCCCTCTATATAACCCCCCACGCGCGTCGCATGCTTACGTGGCTCATTTTTACGCAATCCAGGATTTAATTGCCATATCATACATTGCATCCAATAGCATATTGCCAAGTATGATGCTATTCCAGCTGGGCCGGACTTGTCCAGGCAAGCCACGTGAGCAGACGCGCGTGCTTTCTACAAGAATCAGAGCCGTCGGATGTGGAGTGCACCCCAAGTTAAGTAATTTGGACGGCTAGGATGGATTGCTTATTCGTGGTCATGCTTCGCTAACTTGGAAGCACCCATGGGGGATTTGGGGTCAGGTACGGCTTAAAATTAGGGTGGGATTTATTTAAGGCAATTAGTCACTTAAGCTAATTACAAAACTAAAGGAAGATTTGTCAATAGGTACAAAAAAAAAACATGGCACGGTTCAGAGTTCTACAAAACTTTTCTTCAGTCTTTACTACTTTCTTCATTCAAAAAACCAAAATGCTCTATTATATACTTATATATATCCATAACCCCCTATCCCCCACTCATACGTCGCCGATCCCGGGCGCCTCCGACGCCACCTCCTTCCCCGACGCCATCCACGTCGTCGTCACCTTCTTCGGCTCCCCGTCATCGATCCCATCGGATCGATGTCGCCGCCATCTTCTTCCCCATATTTCTCCTATGTTTATCATTATTTCCGCATCCACTATCCCTTGCTTATTTGTCACCCCTCTTTATCCACTTTCCATTGTAAGTCAATTAAAATACAATTTTTATTTTTCTCATTTTTTCATGATTTTTCTCCACATTTCTCCTATTTTTGCCATTATGTTCATTATTTTCCACCATATTTTCACTTATTTTACCCTTCATCTCTCTCCTCTCTTTCTGACTCCACCAACTTACACCATCCCAACCTCCGTCCACCTTACCTCCACTGCCAAAGTCACCATCCCGGCACCCCTCCGCCAGCCATCTCCACCAACCAATACCATCATACTACGTCCGGCGAGCTCTTCAGTTCAGCTGAACACCATCAGATTCAGACCTGGCTGAGCCCAAACCAGAGAGACTCCCTAAACGTTCAGGTCGTGTTCGAACTCTCTCAGCCCAACTTAGATCTCCATACGACCGTGACCGTCGGATGGGCGTAACTTTCGGCCACGATGTCCGATCGGAGCGTGTGACTAGCCATTTCGACCTGCTCGACGAGCTCCACAAGACTCATCGGAGATCTTCAATCTCTCCATGACCGGGGCCTCCAAAGATCCAGATTCCTTTTCTTTATGGCCTAAAAATTTGTTTTAGTGTAAATCTTTCCTTTTTAGCAGGTTATCGGTCTTTACTATTTTTAGTATGTTTTCCTATTTTTAGCCATTTTCTTATTTGTTAATTTCGGGATTAGTTTATTAGTAATTGGGTTTGAGTTTAATTCCTAATTTGAGTTCATCTGTAAGTTAGTCTCTCCTTATTTTATAAAAGGAGATGTAGGGTGTGTAATTGGGAATTTTTTTGATGAATAACAAAAATCAGGGTTTGTTTTCTCCTCTTGTGAATTCTGATTTTCTCCTCCATTGAGAGAGGAGGGTCGTCTCCCCCGTTGATAGGCTTCTTTCACGCTTACCCGCATCACTTCCAAACTCCATCACCCCGTCCTCATCTCCCTCGCCGATAGCAACCCCTCTCCTTCCTCCACCTAGCAGCCACTCTCCCAAGCCGGTGAACTCATGACCTCTCCGACACGTCCATCCGCCCGCGACCCTATCCCCGTCGGAACTCAACCTTGAGCTCCCCTATGGCAACCCGCCGCCGCCACCTCCGAGAACCGTCGCATCTGCCCTCCACGTCCTCCACAACCATCAAATTCGGACCCCCCTCACCCTCGCGACGATGGTCATCTTCCTCTCTCCAAGAGCACCGTCGCCGTCAAATCAAATCCACCGCCTCCAGTGGTACCGAAGAAAATCCGCTCCGATGGATCGACTCCCCAAGCCACCACAACTTCATCTCTCCCGATGCCGTCAACCGCCAGTCCGTTCTCGCCGTTAATCAAGCTGGAGCTCCCTCAACCGTTCGATTGGCTGGCTTAGCTACATGATCAGATTGTTGGTTAGATGCGTAAATAAATAAAATTTTGGAGGGCAGTTTAGGAAGAAAATTAACACAACAACCTATATTTGTTAGTTAAATAACTTAAGAGTGCGACTATCCGTACCACTCTTTGAACTCGACGAACCACATTTAAGCATTTTTTTCATTTTTTGAAAAAAAATAGAAAAAAAAAACCTAAACTACCCTCATCTCTTACCTCCCGCTCTCCCCCATCCCACCCTCACCTCCTCCATCATTTTTTCAAGACACTAAGACATTATTAGTCTTGAAAAAAGTTTAGGTAGACTATAGAACAAATAATCCCATTATAAAAGACTAATCCCCAATTATCCGTTTTGTATTTTAACCCCGCTGTTGCCGGGAAACCTCAAATGGCGAGAACGAAGAGGCCGGAAGGTACGGCCAGGATGAGGCCAGCATCCTCGCAGTCGACCACCACCACCGCACCCCGTCAACGAGTCTCCACCAAACCAACGGCATCCTCGCGGTCGACCACCACCACCACCACCACCACCGCCGCCGCCGCTGCACCCCGTCAACGACGCTCCTCGTCGCCCTCCTCCCGCACGCCTTCACTCTCACCGTCCTCCCGCACGCCTTCACTCTCACCCTCCTCCCGCACGCCTTCACTCTCACCGTCCTCCACAACCCTACCCACCCAACCACCATACGTTCCCATCCCGGCTTCCACCACCACCCTATCCCGTCCCAGCCGCCCGATCAAATCGGCAGTCGCCTCCACCCGCCCCATCCAAGTGCCTCTTGAACCGGCAGGAGGTCCCCAGCGAACGGCATCTGTGCGTCCAGCAGCGGGTGGTGCTCGGAAAACCCTACCCACTCTCACACACGCCTCGTCGCCCTCCTCCCGCACGCCTTCACTCTCAGCTTCCTCCACAACCCTACCCACCCAACCTCGTAAACCTCTGGCCTCTGCTGCCCCCACTCGGCCCTCCACCTGCATTGCTTGTCGGGTCTATCATCAGGCCTGCACCAGAGCTTGTGTGCTAGCTCCGTTAGTCAAAGGACTATCGGAAGAGGACTACAAGCTCTTGAACACCTTTAGGAAGAAGGCAGAGGTCATGAAACTCTTGGAGTCTGCGACGGACAAGAAGTGTCTCCTCTATTCGTTGATAGAGGAGGCGAAGAGCTTGAAGCCTCAGGATGAGGCCAGAGAGGTCGAGTCGCTTCCCGAGTGGTCTACCCTTCTTCTTACGATTAAGGAGCTGGTGGAAAGGGCGCCAACCCAACAGGACAAGAAGGATCTCCTCCGTTCATTGGAAGAGGATGTGAAGAGCCAGATGAGTCCAGACAAGGCCATTCAGAAGAACGTCATCAAGGCCAAGAAGGTTACTGAGAAGTCCTCTGGATATCATGATGTGTACTCCGAGGAAGCAATGAGGAACAAGTTTTGGAAAGAGAATGTCAAAGATGCCGAGAGGACTTTGGAGGGTAAACTGATTCCCACTATTCTACTTGCCTATTTTCCGATGCAAATGTTACATTATTTGGATAAGCTCATAATCTTTCTAATATTGGTTCTATTTCAGGTTGAGAAGTGACCATATGGAGAATGTGCCAAAGAAACGCCGCCATCTATTTGAAGTGAATGTGTGGGGCTTGAGGCAAAGTTTAATTGCTTGAAGGAAACATTTGCATTTGCTTAAGTGAATCTATGTTTAGGGTACAAGTTACCATATATCTAGCCTAACTAAAACTGTTTCTAAAACCCTATGCATTTGAGCATTCAAAGTTCACCGCTCTATGTAACGGTTTTGTGTAGGACATAGCGTTTTGTGTAGGACATAGCCCTTTTATCACTTTCATGCAATTTGTTTTGGTAGGCTCTTTTTTAAGCTTTGAAGCCTTTTTGAAGAATATGTCAGGTGTAGTAGTTGTTGAAGGAGTGGGCACATCTTCTAATTTTCCATTTGATTCCTATATGATCTTTTTCTCTCAATATAAGATTAGATTTAGATTATCATGGCTGTTCTCTAGATATGTCTAATGCCTATTTCTTGATGAATGGCTTCTGTAATGTGGCATGAACCTGTTGTTTTCTTGATGCTCTAATCCTGCAGCCCACAGGTAATGATCCATAGTTCTGCAGTGGATGATTGGGTCTTTTGCCAATTTGCCCGTTACATTGCTTGTGTTTGGATCCTTCAGTACTTGGTTTATGTGGAATGAAGAGTTGGTGTATATAGGATATGATTATGTAATCTATTGTGCTAAGATCTTTGGAGTGGATTGCAAAGCAGAAGAAAGATTGACCATGCGGTAGATGATGATTCTCCCAAATTTAGGAAGATACACAGTAGATGATGATCTTTTGACCATGTAGTAGATAATGATTCTTACCAAATAAAGAGCTTATCCTGTTATATTAAGGTAGAAGGATTGCCCATGCAGTAGATGATGGTCTATTGACCATGCAGTAGATGATGATTCTCTATAAATAGAGAGCTTCTCCTACTATGCATTTACATAAACACTAAGCTTTTGCCTTTTTTGAGTGATTTCAGCAGAACAAGGTTTGTCTGGGCCGGGCCAAAAAGTATGCGAATGGAATTGACGAAGCAAAAGAGGATCCTTCAGTCGAAAAGGTAGCAGATTTTCCTTTGTGGGGAAGATAAAATTAAGCTTTTCTGATTCTCAAAATTGCTTTGTGGCATTTGTCTTTTTTATTTTTGAGCTTTTCTATTTTTGAGCTTTTCTATTTTCATGATCTTGTGCCATATTGCCAAGATGCTTATACCTGTGCATAATTGATGCAAAGTCGTGAGCAAAATTTATGTGGTTGGAGTTAGGAAGTTTATTGATAAAAAGAATGAGTTTCTTAAAAAAATGGATGAATTTCAAAAAGGTGAGGAATCCAGAACTAAATAACATGCAGTTTGATCTTTCTTTTATCATACTTGGGGTTTCTTTTGGTTTACACCTATGATGCGAAGACAAATTTGTTACTCAAATTTATCAGTTTACCTCGAAGATTTGTCAACTCCTATTACATGTTTTGCAGTGACCAAATCTCTTCCAATGTTTACTTCATTGAAGCTTAGGCACCAATTAGTTGAACATGGACTCGTGCTAACAATCTCTCATTTTTATTCATTAATTGCATAATACCTTCTCAACCGAGAGACATCCTGTATTTAGATGTCCTTCCTGTGCAAACATCTCCCTAAGAAGAAAATTATCTAACTTCTTTGTAGGGTCATATCACACCTCTTGTTCTTTTCCCTATGTTTAGTCACTAATTTGAGTTGCTACAAAGTGCATTGACTCTACAAAATAAGGCACAGTCATTAGAACTGCAGAATACATCTCAGAATTGCTATTAAAGACCATAGGATACTTGGCCGTGTGAAACTTCAATCATGACATCTACAAACTACTTGGAGCATGTAGATGTGTAGAGATGCAAATAATGTCTTAAAACTGAACTTTGTTGCTACTTGCTATTGTAAAGTACTTCTCTGACCAAAATTATCATTTATTGATTTGGTTTTGAGGCATTTAATACTCAACAGAACTAGAAAAGTAATATTTTCTTCAAAGATTCTGCACGTTCAATCTGCAAAAGCCTAATGCTGGCTTCTGCTAAGTGTGGCATAAGAGGAGTTTCACTATCAAATCCTTCAAAAAGTTACATAAAGAATATGGGCTAGAAGCCTAAATTGCATTCTAATCAGGGTTTGGTTGTTGTTTTGTTAATAAGCTGAGATCTTTTTCTTTATCTGTTTTGTAGATTGAGGTGGATCCCGGGCAACCAGCTGCACTATCTTGGTATAAAATTTGACAGTGTGGAAACCAAACTCATAGAGTTCAAGTTAACTAGGAAAATGCGTCTGCAAATGGTAACCCTCTGAGCTTTAGATGGCATTTGTTGCCAGCATGTTTTTCTTACTCATTTCTACTGATATTTGGAAATAACAAGGTTTCACAATAATAGTTTAACATGATACCCTTTTGCTAAACGGTATAAGGAAAATTAAGACAGCTCTAGCCTTACAGGAAGAATTTAGATCTGACAATGATCTAAGGATTGTTTCATCCGATTTAGTAGCATTCATGACAAAAAATGTTAAACCGCATATGGATTTGATTGAGATGTAAATAAGCAACTTATCTTCAGAATCTTTCATTACTTAGCAACAGTATTGAACGTACTGTTATTAGAAGTCATTGGCATGTGAGCCACCTACTAAAGTTATTCGATCGTTGATTCTGGGGATGTTTTTGCTCAGTTGCACGATACTAACAATTTGCTACAGTGGTAGACCCCATTCATCATTGGAATATGTATCGCCCGGTACGGACCCAATACGTACTAGATCCAGAGAGGGGAGGAGAGCAGGAGGGAAGGAGGAGAGAAACAAAGGAGAGAGCGGGAGGGAAGTAGGAGAGAAACAGAGGAGAGGGAGGAGGGGAGGAGAGAGCAGGAGGAGGCGAAGAAGAGGGGGAGCCGAGGAGAGGACGAGGCGGAGAAGAGGAGGAGACGAAGCCGGAGGAGAGGAGGAGGACTGTGCCGGGCAATACCTTATGTATCGCCCGGTACGGACCCAATACGTACTGGATCCAGAGAGGGGAGGAGAGCAGGAGGGAAGGAGGAGAGAAACAGAGGAGAGGGAGGAGGGGAAGAAAGAGAGGGGAGGAGAGAGAGCAGGAGGAGGCGGAGAAGAGGGGGAGCCGGAGGAGAGGACGAGGCGGAGAAGAGGAGGAGACGGAGTCGGAGGAGAGGAGCCGGAGGCCGAGGGGAGGAGGAGCGGGAGGGGAGGAGCCGCGGTCTCGGGGGAAGGAAAAGTAGGTAGAGAAGGAGTGAAGAAAAGAGGGCCACTGGTGGGAGAAAAAAGAAGGGAGGAGAGAAGTGGCCACGTGGAGGGGAAAAAAAGGAAAGAGAGGGGGGGAAGAGAGAGAGAAGAATTGGCAGCTGGATTGGTGGGCCAGCATAGAGAGGAGTGGATAAGGAGAGAAAGGTCTTGTCAGGTAGTCAGGAAGTCAGAGAACGAGATAGAGAAGGGGTAAGTGAGTGTCGACGGGCTAAAAATCGATATGTTATTTATCATTAGTTTTTATTTATCAATGATAAGCCTCATAGAGTATGTTATTTATTATTATTATTTATTTAATGATTGTAATTACTAATATTTTTTTATTTAATTATGATTGTTTTTAGCATTCTTTTTTATCTAATAATGGTAACTTTCTGATAATTAAATGTATTATATGAAATTTTAAAATCTTATGTTAATAATCATTTTAGTTATTATATTACTTTCTAATGCTATTTAGTTCTTTATTACTTATTCATGTTAATTTTTATGTTAATTGCTTATGTTATTTTTTATGTTAATTACTTATAATAGTTTTTATATTAATTGATAAATGTTATAGAGAAAATTTAAAAATAACCCATCCATTAGAAACCGATTGATAGCCGAATCCGAATCCGAATCTAGGTTGGTTATAGTAATTAGATTGGAGTTAGAGTCCAACTTTAATTAAGACAAGACTATATATAGGTGCTCGGCATCTATTTATTTCTCAGCCTTTGGATCATCCTTAGATCAACGACTGAGATGGATAACCAACTACTATTTAATAGATGGGGCTCCAAATCTTCTTCTATCTATTCCCTGACGAGTGACGCCGCTCAATCTCCTCCCCTTCTACCATCCACTCTCTCCTCCAGGCTCCAGGCTCCAGGCTCCACCTCCAGTCCTTGCTCCTTCACCACCAAGCACGATGAGCACCTACGACAGATCCTCCACGCGAAGAAGCATAAGAATAAGAAGAAGAAGAAGCCCTCCTCCCTGCTGCGCGTCCTGCCAGTTCCTCCGCCAGAAGTGCGAGGCGGACTGCGTCATGGCCCCGTTCTTCCCCGCCGGAACCGAGAGACAGTTCATGAACACCCAGAAGTGGTGCGACGGCCCCACTGAATTGATAAGTCTCATCACCGAATTCCCGCCCGGTGAGCTCCGAGACCTGGCGCGCAGTGGCTAATAGACAGTTGCGAGGACTTGGAGATTCTTCACCATAAGATTGAAAAGCTTAGAGAGGAGAACAAGACTCTTGAGCAACGGTATGTAAAGCTTCTTGGTGTCCGTCTGGCAAAGCGGCTACGAATTTCTTAAAGAAAAGAAAAGAAAAGGCGATTTTAATGTGATTGCTGCACCTTCCAAGAAGCCAGGGGGTGTTCCATTTAGTTATGGAAGGGCTGTGGAAGATTTTCTGGGCTTCATTCTCAAAGGCCAAAGCAACAATCTTATTGATGCCTCTGCAACAGCACCTAGTGTCATTGGTTCCGGCGGCGGATCCAGGATTTAAAGTCCGTCTGGGTTGACAAGATCCTAATGATTTGCTTGATGAAAATTATATCAATCACAAACTCATATTTTAATATAATATCTCTAATGAATTTTAAAAAGTCTGCTTTTTTGTTTCAGTTATTGTTACTCTACACAAGAATAAGAGATTATATCCAAACAGTAAATGCTCAAGTAGTGTTCTCAATATTCAAAGCACATTCTTTTATGAATAGTAAAATAATTCATAAAATAATTCTGAAAATAAAAAATTGCAAGTGGGATCTAATCTCTTAATTATGCAACTACTAACCTTTAGGGTCGTTTTCTTTACCTTGTACGTTGTAGAAAATTGATTTTAAGAGAGACAAAACAACAAAATCAAGGGGCTATCTGGAGCCACGACATTAACTTGAAGCCTTGAACCCATGAGTGCACTGCAAGAATCGAATACTATGTGAATAAATTATATGCCTAGCAAACATTTTGATGAACGAGTAAACAAATGTGAATAAATTAAAATGCGTAAACTCACACTATCAAAGTTGGGCCCGACGATTCTTTTGAGCATAGAATTCATCAATTATATCATCTATGTCAATTCCATATGGGATCAATTCCATCATTAAAATACACAAAATCAATCCACCGGTCTCCAAAAATATGTAAAAATCATCAAAACACAAATAGAGAAATACAAATAATGATTTTACCTCTCTTTCGACCAAGAAGAGATCAAATCTCCCTCTATCCCTTACATGGAACTGATGGCATCATGGAAGAGATGTGATAGTGATCTCAAAAATTTCAAGGAATTCAAAATTAGGGAATTAATTTGAGAAAAGGAGATGAGATAGAGAGAAATAGAAATTAGGGATTTGTGTATAATACCTCAGCCGACATCTGCCCAATATTGAATTCCGGAGAGCATGGCCCCTTCATAGATCTACGGATTTCACCCCTACACAATATTGAATTCGAGACATATGTTCAAATTACGGATTTCATTGCCGCCCAATGCCTCAGTCGCCCCCTATTTAGTAGACCCAGCAGACCTATTTACTAGACCTAGCAGGCAAACACTAGTACGTACGATGATGTCACTAACACCTAGCTTTTTAATTTTGACTAATTTTGACTCGAGAAGACTGGCTGGGCATGATGATGTCACTAACACCTAGTTTTTAATTTTGACTCAGGACTGGGCGGGCTGGTGGGCTAGCCATTAGACTAGGTTGAGCTTAATGTGTTATATTAAATTTAAATGGGCTAAATTTATAGACCTTTTGAGCATTTTCATGTGGGCTGCCCGGGCTACAGCCCGGTGCAGCTCACTCATAGATCCGCCCCTGGGCGGAGGTAAAGCATCTCAACTATGCAGGATCCGATCATCGTCAAATACTCCTCAACCTCGATCCCCAGTCTTCGTTCACTGGTCCCACTACGTTTTGGCTACGTCTTCACTGGGTGCACCATGAAGCTTTTTCAGAATTGGTGAAGAGGGCATGACGGACCTAGACGAAAGGCCCCCTTCATTTGCGGTTCAAAGGTTGCTTAAAGGAGGTGAAGGCTGGTGTGAAGAATTGGTCAAGGGTGGATGACTTTGATCTTTTCAACTCCAAGCAAAGTTTAATGCAACACCTTAATAGCTTTTATATCAAGGAGGAAGAAGGGCCTCTGTCAATCTCGGATGAGCAGCGGATGCGAATGCTAGAGAATAAGGTCGTGGCAGTTACTCGACAGCCTGAACCGTATGTCTCCCGGTCCAAGCGCTCGAAATGGGTTACTGAAGATGACAGAAACTCATAATTTTTCCACTAGGGAGGTGGTTTCCACAATAAACGATAAGGGAGGCAATTTTTTATAATATTGCTAAAAATATAAGCAGTGATATGCAAAAAAAAAACGGGGGTATTAGGTCAGAACCTCAAATTTAACCCTCTTCTTGTCCAAGACCCCATGGTACTTGTCAAAAACCCCAGACTCAATTTTCGTAGATAAATAAACTCCAAATCACCTCAAAAAGACAATAATATCAATGTTTTATTTTTATTTTGTTATTCAACCTTTTCTCTCTCCTCTCTCTCTCCTCTCCTCTGGCGAGACAACCCCTTCCCGGTGATCTCCTCTCTCCTCCGCCCGGCCCATAGCTCATCTGCCGATCCCGTCGTGTCTCCGGCGATCCCGTTGCGTCTCCGGCAGCTCCTGAAGCTTCCTCCTTCCTTGCAGCCACCAAAACTGTAGCAACCCCCTCGCCGGCGACCACCCTTTCCCTATCGCCGTCGCAACCTCCCCATTGCCGCCGTAACATCCATCTTCTACGTTCTCCCCAGATCCAACGGCTTCCGGTGGCTCCGCTCCGTCCAACGACGCCCGACGCTGTTCCTCAAGCCCACCCAACCTCGTCCACGAGCTCCATCGCCGTCCGAGCTCTTCTCCTCTCTCAGATTTGGCGCCACCACCACCCAACAACGTCACCTCTAGTCGTCCCCTTCCCTCCCGAGCTCCTCTCCGACGCCGCCACGACCTCACCTGACGCTGTCCGCTCCCTCTGCGCCTCTCTTTGCTGACGAAACCTCTCTTTGCTGACGAAACCCCCAACCCATGCTCCTCCTCTTAGATCCAGCGCCGCCCGCTCCCAACGCCACCGTCTCCGACCTCCAAATCGCCATCCAACCCCCGATTTGGCATCCCCATCGCCTCGCACCCTTCCGCCACCGTTTCCTGGCTAGATCCGACCGTCGTCGCGCCGGCCTTTCCCCTTGTGAGGACCTGCCCTTCTACCCCTGTGGCTCGTTGTAGACCGCAAGGGCAATTTGGTAAATTGCGCCTTGTTGATTTGTTTCACACCCGCGTGTGCACACATTGGCATTGTTTGTGTTAATGCTTGTTTAGAATGGCTAGGTGGACCCGGGATCGGAAGATCCCAGCTCGGGCGCGCGGAAGCTTGCCTTTGGGCAGCTGACGACCCTTGAGCAATCGATCGCTCATTGGAACGATCGATCGCACTCGTGAACGAGTCGGTGGGTTTGACCCGCTCGGATCGATCCGACTTGGTGTTGGGATCGATCCGGGGCGCAAGCGATCGATCGCTCCTTGGAGCGACCGATCGGACTCGCGTCGGTGGCTTTTCTGCTTCGCGAGGACGGCCGCCGTTGGCCGTCGCTCTCTCCTGTCAGAGGGGGAGGACTTTCCCTCCCCTTCTTTCTCTTTTCTCCCCTTCCCCTTTTCCCTCCTTTTCTTCCTCTTCTCCTCCCCCTTCTCCTCCTTTCTTCTTCCTTCTTTCTTTCTCTCCCGAAGCTCTACTTTCTTCCTCTGTTTCCGGCAGCGAGCTTCATCTCCTCCGTTCTCCCTCCTCCGACCATCATTTTGGGTGTTCTAAGGCTTGTTGGATCCGTGACAATGAGAGGAAGATCCCTGAAGTGGTTTGGAACCTTGTTGGTGATCAACTCGTGAGGAATCAGCCGAGGAAAGCGCTGTTAGGTAGGTTTCTACCTACTTATGTTGTTTTCGGGTTTTCTCTAGATCTAGCCGTTGGATGTTGTTGATCTTGGTGTTGTTAGATTTCTCATGCCTAGTAGAATTACTGATATAAGTTTCATGATATTTGGTTGAGATTTGAGTAGGTTTTATGCATGATTAATCTCGGATTTCTGATTTTCTGCTGTTATTGAAGAACAGCCGGCTTGCGGCGAGTTTTTCGGCCGGCGTGTACGTGATCTTGGGTTGTGATGAGCATAAGAGTTGTAGATCTTTGAATCTACTCTCTAACACAACTGATTTCATAATTTGCCGATTTTTTTACGATTTCTTATGAATTGTTTGCTGGAGGGCTGTGTTGCAACAATTAATTGGTAAGTTAGTTTGATTAGTGGTTTTGATTAGTGTTTTCCCGTTAATCCAACAGTTGGATGATTATGGATTTTGGATAGATTGATCCTGGTATATACACCTACTGATGGCTAAGTTGGATCTTGAATCCGACGTCGTTTGGACGTCGGATCGATGGGATCAATTAGCCCCTAAGTAGAGGTTTTGGGTGTTTAAATATAATATTATATTTCGGAATATAATATTATATTGTTTACTGTTCATTCAGCGGTTTTCGGGGTTGCTTCCCGTTGCAGGAGTCCGAGGTTGACGGTCGCGGTACCGTCGTAATGCCGGGACCCGCTGCGGATCGGCTGACAGCGGTCGGTAGTACCGCTGCAGTGATCTGATAGACTTATATGATGCCATGTCATACTGTTGCATGACTATCTCATGTTTGTGTATGTCATAGCATGCATTGTTGAATTGTGCATTAGTTGCATTGGTTAGGGCGTGGGTGATCTGTGGGTCGCCGTCTCGAGGCTGGAAGCTCGGACTTAGCCCTAGGACCGGGGTTGGGTAGTTTGGATCCGGTTTGAATTGTGGTGTCCAGTCGATTCGATGATAGGCTTAGATGACTGGTACACTTGTTGCTTGATGTTGTAGAGGTCGTGTCGGCCTCGAGTCGGATGCTGAGGTGTAGCCGGTGTTCCACTGTGTTGACTCTTGAGTGGTGGAGAGGCCCCCTCAGCGGTGCCATTTTCCGCCTGTAGTGTCGGGTTCCTGCAAGTGAGTCAGCAATGTTTGTTGAGCTTACTGTGTGCTGCTCCTGGGCACCAGGGACATGCGGTGGGGTTATGGGACCCCTGTATACACCCAGATCTTACTTGAGGGCGACACTATTGCGTTTCCCTCTTCCTTCTGTGTGTCGTAGTGTAGAACCCTACTGAGCTTAGTGCTCACTCCTACCCGGGCTGCGTTTTGCAGGTGCAGGCGTCAGTTCTTCTTCCGTGGCCTCTACCGGGCAGTTGGTTGGCGGTACGGCGGCGCCAGGCGGAGTCTGAGAGGTGGTGATCCTTTACAGTTTTTATCCTATGTTAGATAGTCTCCTACGGGAGTAATGTTGTATTTGAACTCCCCCCTCTCCGAGGATATGTATATTAAATCTTTTTGAGTTCTTAAATCTGTGGTTCGAGGTTTCATTAAATTATTGTCTTTTAATTGGGGGTGCTTTTGGTGAACTGTTAGGGAGACCAATAGGTTAGGGGGAACCCTCACCATTATTTTCCGCGGTTTGTTAGGTTTCGGTTCGCGTCGCCCGGCCCGGTTGGGCTTTCGCGGATCGGGGCGCGACACCCCTCCCCTTGCTCGCTACCTTCTTCCCTGAAGAGCACCTCCCTTCAGCCTGGACTGGTTCAACCGAACCAAGTGGTTTGAACCGGTTCAGCCCGACTAAGCAATCTAAGTATGATTTGATCATGATCCAGATCCAGTCAAATCTAGCCCATCAGTCTCAATCACAGCTCAATCCGATCATGCCCAGATCCAACAATCTAGACTTGACCAAATTACAGCCAGATTGGGCCGGTTTTGTCGCGCCCCGACCCGCGGACGCCAAACCGGGCCGGGATACGAGGGGAAAGAACCTACAACTACTAGCCTCAACTGGCGGAAACAGTTGAGACTAAAAGACAGCTGGCGGAAACAGCTAACAACATCTATTAACATCTATTACAAAACAGATATAATAGAGTTAAACAAGAGTTCTAATACAACAGAATTTACAAGGGATCAACAATAGTCCCCAAAAAGAAGCTACAACACCCACCGGAGTCTCCGCAAAGGCACAAACAAAACCATCCTGACCCTCAGACATGGTCAGGAGCCGGCGCGCCACCACGAGACAACCGACGGGGAAGCACCGGAGAGGAGCTGGGACCCGCACCTGCAACAACACAGTCCAGGTAGGAATGAGCAACAGCTCAGCAGGGTCCTACTCTACCACTCTCACTAAGAAGGCAACACCGAACGAACCAACTCTGAAGCCAAGTACTGAGGCTTGCCAAGGATCCCATAAATCCCGTCAATAACCCGAAAAACTCCTGTCCCAAGTACGCCCCTCCAACCACCATTGCTCAGGGGTGGACAACTCCGACAATCCCTGACACAGGGTGGACATGACGCTACTGGTAGGACACCCTTCTCCAAGCGGGATTTCCACACTTGGCGGAACGACCGTGGTTAAGACTACCATCTCTCAGTACTCCAAGCAGCAGAGCCAACACGACCCCCAACTCCCGACCAAAGACTAAGTCTAGCCAGGGAGTTCATCGATCCCATCGATGTTTCCCCCCCCCTCCCCCCCAAGGTTCATGTCCAACGTACGTCCCTTCGATGGCCACTGCTCGAGGACTGGGCTACCTCCGACGGTCCTTGACACAGGGTGGGCCAGACGATACCTGTAGGACACCCTTACCCATACTGGACACCAGCATGGGGACACAAGTCGGGGTAAAGGCATCCACCACCGAGCCTTTGATCACCGAAGTTCACGGGTCAACCCCCACCCAGTCTAACTTAGCATGTCTAATGCACAGGAAGCAGGGTAAGATATGAGTAGGGAAAGCAGTAACAAACAGCATAACAAGGGCACATCTTCGGCCCATTTAAACTAACCACTTCCGAGGGTCATGACTCCTTCGATTCACCACAAAGCGGTAAAAGGGCATAACCAATGGCCCACTTATACTAAGCATTCCCGAGGGCTCATTACTTCCTCGGTTAACCACAAAGCAGTAAACATTCAAGCATGATGAGCAACATAGTAAGCCCCAAGGGCAGAACCGTCAAAACCACTTACATGCGAAGCCCCGCGGGCAAAACCCTTGAAAACCCTCTCTGCTACTGAAGGATCGATCCCTTCCGAAGGAAGGATCGGTCTCTTAAGTAACAGTGAGCTTCCCTCACTGTCGAGACACAGGAGATCGATCCTTCCTCCCAGGAAGATCGATCTTTCTCGAGACAGAGAGCGCCCTTCAAGTCGCACCAAGGAAGATCGATCTTCTTCGGGACGAAGGGTAACCATGCTACCCAAGAATCGGGATCGATTCTCCAAGCAGGAGATCGATCCTTCATCGGGCGTAGCATGACTAGCCCAGAGAGATCGATCCTCCCTCAAGAAGGATCGATCTCGATGGGTTCTCCGGCCTCCTTCCGGCGAGGAATACCGCTGGAAACCACAACCATTTCTCATCAAACTTGATGGGCTGGTAGATCTAAGAACCATGAAGCTACTCATGGCTTCAAAACCGGAAATCATCAACTACATCAAGAGATCTCCACAGAAAACAAAACCGGATTTCAAACCCTTCAAAACAGCCGGAGTCTTTGAGTGAGAACCCTACCTCCACAGAGCTGCTTCGATCCACGAAGCCTAGCCAAGGATCTTCCCCACGCCGTCACGGTTCCAACGAGCCTTCAAGCTCCATAAACGGTGGCCGGAGGAGGGAGAACGGAGGAGGAAAGGGCTGCCGGAACAGGGGAAGAAAACAGGGCTCTCGCGAGGAAGAAGAAAGGAGAAGAGGAAGAAGGGAAGGAGGAGGGGAAGGGGATAAGGCCGAGGAAAGCCGGCGAAGGCGGAGGAAAGGCGAAGGAGGGGAGCAAAAGTCTCCCCTCCCCTGACAGGGGAAGCGACGGCCATCGCCGTGGCCGTCCTTCGAACTCCACCGCCAACGACTTCCAGGGCAGGTAAGATCGATCCTCCTTGCATGCGGGATCGATCCTGCTAGCAATACAGGATCGATCTCCCTTGACAAGGGATCAATCTTCTATGCCCAGAAAGGCAAACTTGGGCTGACACACAAGCCCAAGTCCAAAACCTCCGATCTCGGGTCCACCTAACCTTTCTAAACAAACACAAGCACCAAACAAGGTCTGTGTGTGCACACCCAGTGTGAAACGACCGCCAAGGCGCAATTTCCCAAATTACCCTTGGGGTTAACAACAAGCCAAAGGAAAAAGAGGGGCAGGTTTGGACCATATTAGATTATATCAACAAAGATGAAAATAGATCAGACATATGAAAATGAACAGAAAGATGAAAATAGATCACAAAGATGAAAATAGATAAACAAAGCTGAAAATAGATTAAAAAGATAAAAATAGATCAGACATGTGAAAATGAACAAAAAGATGAAAAATAGATGAGAAAGATGAAAATAGATGAGAAAGATGAATCTTTCCTGCATTTTCATCTTTTAAAATTCATTTACATCTTTTTAAAATTCTTTTTCATCTTTCTAAATACATTTCATCTTTTTAAATTCATTTTCATATTTTTTACAAGCATTTTCATATTTTTAAATTCATTTTCATCTTTTTAAATGCATTTTCATCTCTTTAAAATTCATTTTTATCTTTTTACATGCATTTCAACATTTTTATCTTGTTAAATTGATTTTCATCTTTTTACAAGCATTTTCATCGTTTTAAATTGATTTTCATCTTTCCTGCATTTTCATCTTGTTAAATTCATTTTCATCTTGTTAAATTCATTTTCATCTTTTTAAATTCATTTTTATCTTTTTAGCTCCATTTTTATTTTTTCCATCATTTTTATCTTTCTTGATTTTATCGAGGGAGCCGGGACGCCTTGCACACCTCAGATTGGGTTGGCTCACCGAGATGGATCGTTTTTAATTTTTTTCACTTTCACACATTTTTTCACTTTTTTCATTAATTTCCCGTGAAAAAAGTGGAGAAAATAGGAACTCATTCTTTCTTCTTCTCCTGCTTCTCCACATGGGTTCTCCCCTCCCTCAGCCTCTCCTTCTCAGCACGATCGATCTCCACCTTTGCCTCCCTCTTCTCGAGCCCTCTCTTCGCCAATGCCCCATCCACCCCACCTCCGTCGCCAGCCCTCTCGCCTCCTCCTCCGCCGCCGCGACGAGCATCCACAACCGTCCGTTCTCCCCCAGCAGCATCGCCCGCTTCGACTCCAGTACCTCCATCAGAGACCTCTGGAGCTCCACTATCCTGGAGGACTCCCCTCTCTCTCGCTCCATCGCCGCCATTGGCTACCTTTCACATCCCCGGAAACCCACGCCGAGCTCTACCTCGTCTGAACTCGACGCCGCCACCTCCCAAAACCCCGCTTTCATGGCCCCTCAACTTCATCTAACCCCAGATCTGGCATCCCTGCAAGATTTGGTCAGAGGAGGGTCGGAGACGGGTCGAAGGGATCTGGTCAGAGGAGGGATTCGGATCTGGGACCGGATGGGAACGGGAGGGCGGAGACGGTGGTATGGAGTGGTGGCGGTGCCGGATCCGTGAGAGGAGGAGCTCGGGTTGGGGG
>OY986975.1:19785953-19908521 GCA_963920575.1 Narthecium ossifragum | reverse complement strand
TGGATGTGAGTTCTTTTTCGAGTTTTAGGTGATTGTAGCATGATTGGTTGTATGATGTTTTTTAAGGTTCTTCATAGTCTCCTGCATCTTGCGTAAATCTTTGTTTATTTAATTTAGATTATGTCTAATTTGCAGGCACATTGTCAATCGAATTATGAACTTGAATGCACCTGGTATACTTCAGTTTCGTATTTTTCCTAATTGATAATGCTGCTTTTCTGGACATTAGACTTGGCTGAAATTTGTTCATGTGGTGTCTTATTTCTTCTGTGAAGAATGGTCTGGAGAAGTACGAACCATTGTTTATTCAGCCGATGGCAAGTCTGTGTCAGTTGTGTACCGTGTAACACTATATGGAACTGATGCAGAGGTACAATTTCTTGTATTTCCTGTATTACAATTTGGCCTGAGCTCAATTAGCAGAATCTATTTGCTAATCTTCATTTGTTTCTCTATTTGTAAATTTGGGTTCGAGAATAATGTAAACCCTCTATATCTTGCTTTTCAGTGCGGCATACATTTATTCTTTTGCGCGCATGGATGGTTGATATTGCAGATTTGTGATTAAATTGGTGTTATATTTGAATTTTAAGGACTAAATAATGATTCTTGGAAAATTCAGAAAATTAAAAGCTGCTCTGAGCAGTGTTCTATTATGTTCTTTATCATTACTTGTCCCGCATATCATCGTCACATTTAAGAAATTAGTTGATGGCTTTTGTTGTGTTGGATTAGGAATTGAAGAAAATTAGCTTAGTCAGTGACATGGCTTGACTGTATTCTTATGATGCAACTTGTTCAGGATCTCTACATAATTATGGTTTTCCTTGGCTTATTATTTGAACGAATCATTTATGTAATCTTTCTTCTAATCTGACCCAGTTCTTCCTTTTTGGAACATGATTTGCTTGTCCTTTGTACTCGAGAGTCGAGACAATCTTTAGATGCTTCCAGTTTTTTAATACTTCAATGTCAAGTATGCATTTTCTCTTTGTTTCATAGATACACAATGACAAGCTAGTGAAAGCCCATATTTTTGGTTTAGTTCCAAGAAGCGGATTGATTTTCAAGTTCCTGATAGTGTTTCGATCAGAGAACAGTCTGCTGGTTGCTTTTCTACATTCTTTTTTAGCTTTCAGTAAATTAAGAGGCCTGTGCTAATTAGAGGGAGTTACAGGAACAACTGTTTACATTTGCTTTCTTTGGCTTATTGAGTTCAAACCAAAAATTGATAATATGAAGTACCAACCATAAGTCTTCACACAATATTTTCTCTTTGAAGCTACAGAATATAATCGATTGTCATTGGGCATCTGATTCTTTAAAGCATCATGATGAAACATCATGTATTAATATAAGTTATGATAAAATTTCAATGCTGGTTTATGTTATAAGCCTTCAGAAGTTTTAAGCTAATGGAATAATTAGCTGATTATATAATTTATTTGTATGGTGAATACAGATATACAGGGAATCAACTGGGACTGCCTCTCTTGATGATACCGGTTATGGGGATCCTGTACAAAAGGCTGAAGCGATGGCTTTCCGGCGAGCTTGTGCACGCCTTGGGCTTGGTCTCCATCTGTACCATGAAGATCTATAGCAAACTGAGCTTATTCTTCCATGATAGGCAATTTTGGCTGCCTTGTTGGATCCACTTAACTGTTCCATGGAAGTAAAAACAAATCCTGAGTCAGCCATGAAACCTTGCGTGGATGCAAAGTGTATGCTTTTGTTTGCAGCTGATGTTTTAACTTCTGGAGATCCTCCATGTTTGCTGCCTGATTGGAAGATCAGTCACTCCTTTGTAACTTCATACCGCTTCTTCCATATAGGATCTTGCACATGCTTTTAGATTTTGGATGATGAGTACTGGTGTTTAGTTGTTATTTCTAGGCACTGCTATTGTCCCAAACAGAGGATACAACTTCTTTGCAAGATTTTTTACAACTTCTATCCAAGATTTTTCATTTTGGAAAGCCAAAATTATACCCGTCTTTTCTCGCCAATTTCACAAATGTTTTATTGCCCTGTACTTTTCGGAATTGTTCATGAGAGTTCATGATTCATCCAAGCAAACAGGTCAGGTAATTCCGAGAGTTGAGCGTCATTCATGATAGAAAGCATATGTGGGAACTGCTATTTGAAATTGCCATCATCCTGTTACACCCAAAGCATATATTATTATTAGCCAAAATAATGGCTAAGCAATTAATGATAGACAAATAAGTAAAATAGCAATTATGGCTAAGCAATTAATGATAGACACATAAGTAAAATAGCAATGACCGATGAGTACATGACCTCATCGTTCAGATGCAAACTATCAGTCAAATGGACGATCATATATTGATGTGCAGGGACGGAGTATCATTCATAATCATGAAGCCAAGTCATCGGCTAAAAATAAGGTGAAACATGCAAAGGAAAATAACCGACCAAAGATCATGATGAAGCAAACCAGTCAAAGCTATCGGCCAAAACAATTAAAACATGTGTTAGTAAAGATCAAAAGCACGTGCAAGTATGACGTGGGCAAGGAACAATAAGTAATTCAGCATAATCATGACGTGTATAATGAATGATCATTGATCAAGTATGTTCACCAACCCAGAACTGAACGTGGGGGGAGCCGTTGTGGCGCAGTTAGCGCACGGCGGAAGCAGTTATTAGTTCATTAGATATAAATAGCCTTCCTTTCACTACTGTACAACCTCCGACACTATTGTAACCAGCTTTCAAGCATGGATTCCTGCATTCCTTTTGTACATGTAAGTTATTTTTAATGAATGTAGTTCAGTTATTTAATGTTCTTCTTTACTGTTTTTTTAGATTAATCTAATTAATATGGTTTAAATGATCTTAGTTTCTTTCTTTTTCAGGAGATTAATTTAGATTTACTGTAGAGTTAATCGAGATTTATTCTAGAGTTAATTAGTTTAGATTAATCCTTGAATTAAGATAAACTAGTTTAATCTAAGTAATTTCTGTTCTTTCCAATTGTAGGATTAACATAGAGATAATCTAGATTTAATTAGATTAAAATACTATTCTTTGTTTTTCTAGTTACTGTTCTTCATTTTTATGATTAAATTAGTTGATTTAGATGCTTTTAGATTATGTTAGATTCTATTTAAAGAGTAATCTAGGTTTATCTTTAGTTATCTCCACTAATATTTACTTGAATATATTTAATCGAGCTTGATCACCCTTTCCATTTAATTTGACGACTTCAAACACTCCATTCGAACTGAGATCGAATGTTCGAAGGAGTTGAATCTTATCACGTCCTGATTTTGACATATAAATAAAAATAGTCTAGCTGAATATTTAGGTTACAAAGCTGCACAACTTTACAGTTACAATAAGGAAAGTAAGTTGTACATTTTTTTGTTTTGAGCAATTGAGGGCTATTTAAAGAGGGTGTTAGAGACTTGAACTTTCGGAGCTATAGCAATTTAATTAGCTCCAAAACCCTCCACCCCTCCGCCTCTAAGCTTTCCTTGATCAGCGTCTACCTGGATAATCTGACTCAAATTAGTACTGAGGTCGAGTGCAAGTGCCTGCAGACGAAAGAACAACATTTGTTAGAAACCTGGAAGAGGCAAGGCTGACATAAAGATCAAGGACAAGAAACTCCACTATGAGGAAATCTCTGAATGTATGAATATCCATTCAGGTTAGGATGAACAGCAGCAGAAAATAATTCTGGGTGACCAACAATTGGCAATTCCTCTTAGGCAATCATCTAATACAAATCTGGTGCATTCGTCAGGTTTTCTCATGTAAGCAAACCATTTTAAGTTGAACACCCTTAGGCAACTGATCCACATATGTAGCAACTATATGTTATACTTCCAAGGGGATGTGACAGGCATCAATTTTCTTAAGGAGTACATACAGAAAGAACGTCGTAGCCAGCAGCCAAAAAAAAATGAATTCTGTAAAGGACATCTTAAGAAGGATTTATAGGCAAGTTAGGTGGTAACTAATGCAAACTAGAAAGACATAAATACAGTGATCATCAGAAACAAGAAAGCCGACAATGGCATATACACGTACTAGGTGATGAGAATAAATGTCAAACATATGACTCAGGAGTTGCAAAACACAAGTTTCCAACAAAGGTCAATTCGCCGACCAACACCTACAAGCATTTTAAAATTTAAAGGATAGAGGTGACAAACTTGCAATCTCTTTCAGATGCCCTGCTCCAGGATCTGACAAGGACACAAGAACCCGCACTCTGTTTCATATGATCGTCTACAGAAACCACACATAAGATTACACTAAATGGACAATATATCCAATGAAGAAGCAGGTGCAATACTAGTCATTGTCTACGGAGGCTCTTTGGACCTCACTAACTACACTAAAATGGTGTTTGTCTAATCTGGTTATCTCCCTGTCATCCTCTCTAACACTTTCATCATACTCACTCAAGAAATCTTCATCAAATTTGCATTGCAACTCTCCAGCTAAGCCAAAACTAAACGGCACATGGACAGATGGGTCTATGGATTCACACTCTGTTCCTTGATACAGAAGACACCATCCTTCCCTTCATAAACTCCAATCGCTTAACCTAAAACTCAGCTCAAGTATTCTGTCCCTGGGCAATTCTTCTAAGAAGCACAGGACAGATGGGTTTTCTTGTGAAGCTCAGAACACTTTTGTGTTCAATAGCACCAGACAAGCCATCAGACTGCACGGATGCACTAGTCAGCTTAGCTCCATGCTTGGACTTCGTCACTGACAGTGCAGCATATCCAACCCTTGAGTGCTGCCAGGAGCTTCCCATTGTAGCCAAACATGAGACTCTATGTCTGCGTGCGGTCATTAATGGCACTTTAGCTACACTACTTGGCACGCCAATTGACACAGGGCGTGCAATCGCTCTTCCTTGGCTTTGTGATACTGATGATCAAGCCACAGGGGCCAGCGAGTCTTACCAAGGTCAATCAAAATACTCTTCTTGTCAGTTCCTAAAAGTTGGAACACTATTATCTTCGTTCTTCATAACTGATTGCAATTATCTTCATCTAAAAGCAGCATCAGCAGAACCTCCACTGCTGCCGGGCAATCCAACTCCACCATCTGCACCCTAAGGCACTGCTTTACTACCTATATCCATTGGTAGCCTTACAGACTAAAGTGCTTTTACCTCCGAAACATGTGCTATATCCAACAATCTCTTTGATTTAGAGAGATTCTCGTAGTCTTCTGTTTCACCTACTACTAACATGTACTCTCTGAAAATCTGTGAGTCCTCCCACGTGATAAGCAGATCCCATGCATCATATGTGAACCAACACCTACAATCCTAGGAGCAAACTAGGATGGCAAGGGTTCACCAACACCATCATAATTCCCAGCCAAGTCAAATCGCTCATCAGAGAAATCAAGATCAACTGACACCATTAGTTCACATTTCATACAAACAGATAGCTATGATGTGGAAAACTTCCATTGGAATATAACACCACGACAGTAACATCACTCAATGGACTGTGAAATATCACATTCTCCTAGGTTAAACCATCTATCAAAATATCCTGAAGTATAAGAATCTGAAACCACGCTAAAAACTAGAGCACCTGCCACAGTATGTGCCTCAAGGATAATGACTTGTCCACATTCTAAACATAACAACTACTTAAGCAATACTGAACTGTCCAAACATGTCCCTGCAAAATCAAAGACTCGCCGATATAAAAGACCAAACCAGCACAGTGAGATCTAGGGAATATGATACATCTTTCAACGAAACATAAAGAAAATAATGGTTAGAGGTGTAGAGACAAGTTTCCTAAACCCTAATCAGTAAAGAAACTAATATCTAGCAACGACACATCCCAAACATATCCTAATAATTATTTACCAAATCTGGATTTGTCTTTCCAGCAACACGTTGATAATTATTTTTGTGAATGGCCTGCAAAGCACATGCTCCTCTGCAGATGCAAATACAATATATCCCTACTAGTTGCCAAAACATTAAAAAAAAAACAAAAGAATGGAATAAAGGGTTTTTAAAGATTAACTCGATGCTGTTGTACTTGACAGAAAGAGCTCAAAAAACATCTGGCCACCACAGCAGCAGTTCAAACACCAGGAAATGGGTATGCCAAAGTAAAAGAGAATCTCTCCTTAGCTTCATTGTTCAGTCAACGACTTCGGTCCTCTCACAAATCCCTTCAAGTCTGTAATCTTTAAGCATGTCAACTCGAACTTTGTAGCATGGGCCACTGACTTTGGCCCCTTCATTAAGCTTTCTTTTCATGTTTCTTATTTAAATGTCTTGAGGCACTTAAAATTTTAAGTGTGTGAGCAAATAGACTTGTCATTTATAAATTCCAGAAGAGGTAAATGCTAATGCAAACAACTAACCTTTCCAGCCTAAATAAAAAGATGTTTAAATGGTTCAACTTTTGATTAATGGAGAATACATGAATGAGAAATCAAATGGTGACCATCCTAAAAGATATTTATCGTATTTGAAGTTTGACCATCCGAAGTGATACTTATCATACTGGACCATCCTAGTGTATTAGTGGACATGCTACGGTTTCTTGACTTCCTAAAGGACCTAATGATGGAAGACGAAGAATATGCATTATTTGCAAGCCTAGAGACTTTGCAGCTGCTGCAGGATGGTTAGCCAGCTTAGCCTCAATGAAAGAAGATACTACAATTGGAAAGACAAACCTCCTGAAAGGAGCTTCAAAGACTCATTGTATGTACCTAAAGTCAGTGATGTTTTGAGCCTAGACGTCGTAGAGAGTAAAAACATGCAGATTGAAGTACGTGTGATCAATGTGCAGGAAATTGTACTGAGGTAGGCCTTTTCAAAATTCACATAAAGATGTATTCTAAAATGAAATGAAAAATCTGTCGGTTGCATATCCATATGTTCTGAGATATGATATTAGGCATTCCCTTTAGCTAATGTTTTTCTCTTTCGATGATGAGGGCTAGTGGTGAAAATGGGCCAGATTGCCGTTGACCCGACGAAACCCAGTTAGAGAGCTAGTGGGCTTGAAAATGACCTGACATAAATTCTAGTCACAAAAGCTTGACGTAAACCCAGGCTCATTAGTGTCTATAGGCTGAAGACCCAACCAAAACAATAATGAACCCAACAAACCACATTTGACTGAATCCATCGAGTTTGACCAGCATCATTCGCTCTTAACCATCCTCCTTCAGTAATTGATGCTTTCATAGTGGCAGAAGGCCTACTTAATGGAAGAAGCCACTCAGATATATAACATCAAAAGATATATGTTCATTTGATAAGACATAGATGGTCACCTTAAGTTGAAAAGCACCAATTTCTTGGTCCAACTAGAGAACCATAGTCAAGTCTTTGTTCAAGCTCATTCTATCTTCCCACATTCCTATATTCAAATCCAAGATGTCTGTCTAGCCGCCACATGTAGATGTAGAATTAAGTCTAGTGAAATTGGGTTACTTTAGACTAGACTGGAGCTTGCCTGAAACTAAATAAAGTCATGAAAATCAAATGATGGCAAAACCCATCATAAGTTACTTATTGGATCCTCTCAAATATCAGGTCGATCAATCAACCTAATGAACCACCAACTTCATCTGGCTTTCAGAGACTTAGGACATTACAAGAAAGTAGCTTTGGTTTATGTACGAACAACAAACTTTCCTGCAAAGATGGAAAGTTTGATATACTCATTCTCCATCACTTATGTTCACCCTTTATTTATCACAATAACCTATTAATTTCCTGAAAGAAAGCAAAATGAACTTCCTAAATCATTATACATAAAGGATTTGGAAGAGATATTGGGATGCAAGTTTGATGAGGGCTGATTTTTATTGAAAAAGCAAACACAGTAAAGGAATGCGAACTGGACAATACGGAAAGCTCTATTTTTCTTGTTTCTCTTTGTAAAACAAAAATGGGGCAAATAGTAAAATTTTCCTTGTATTGCCTCAAACAGGGTTTTCAAATATAGATTAGCCAATGTCCTGACTGATAAAACTGTTTTCCTGGATAAAATAGTAGAGTAAAAAATTCAATTGTAAGCAAATTGTTGCTTGTATAGAACAATTCGAGCCTTAGAGCTTAAAAGCCTTCAAATCCACCATCCTTTCCAAAACCAAAGGTTTAGATAATGGCCAAAAATCTACACTTTAGATACGCACAACATAACTTGTTATTAAATCAGGCAAGGTATCACCAAGGAATACCAAGGACGAGGATGTATATAACAGTAGATGTTAGCAAGAGGAATTTTCGGCTCAGATCAGGGTTAGAATTGTCTGCACATTGGAACTAAATTAAATATGGGCTTTTAGGCTTCTGGTGCCAAAGAGTAATAAGGTGGTGAACTGGTGATACATAGTCCTATGACTCCAATCACATATTGCTCCACGGAAAAAGCAAATGCATAAACAAGGTATGCTACTTTGACGAAATGAAACGCCTAGAAGTGTCAAAACAATGGTACTGAGTGAATTAGTCCCTTCACCCAACATTGCAATTGTTTTTCACAATGGGAACCTAAATGGAATATGTGAAACTCAAGCCAATCAAATTTTGGACAAGTTTGCCAGGGTCAGAGGTCCCCCCTCCAACCCCCGATCTGGATTGCGCAATAAGTGGCTTTCACGATCCGGAGCGCCATCAAGGGCGATCCCCTATTATAAATATGTTGGACAATGAATGAGGAAAAAGGGCTGCAGCCATTAATTTCCACAATCCATGTCATGCAGAGAGAGTCATGAGGTTCCCACTTTCCGAAAAAGAGCTGCAACTATTAATGCAAGATGCCATTTTCCACACAAGAAGGCTGTAATTATCAATGAAAATTGCCACCTTCATGCAGGGAAAGCTACAACCATTATTGAATCTGCTTACTTAGCATTTAGTGTGTTACTTTTGAGTGTTGATTTAAAGCATGTAAAACTATAGGCAATAGGCCATGATATAGTTTGATATAAATCAATCAATAACACTACGAATTATACATAAAGTGAAAGCGGCCGAGAAAAAATTTCTAAGCGACCCGCAACCAAAATTAGCGTACCAACTAAATCTACCCCTACCGTACCACATATCCAAGAAAGTATCCTACCAGCCATAACCGTAACAAATCGACCCATGACCCTAGTAACATTGATTGGAAGTATACGTATATGATCGTAAGACTTGACTTACAACAGGTGCATAGAATGCCAATGAGCTTTGCTTTTGTTACATTTTTCAGATATGATCTACAGCTGAATTTGTTCACGGACTAGGCCTAAGCTAGCGCTTCTTATATTCCTGTTATCATCACTCATCCAAATCAAGTATCTTCACGTCAGCAATGATTAACATGTAATATAATAAGACTAGTGTGGGCCCGTGCCACATGGCATGGTTAGTTAGTGCTAACTCCGCCACTAACTATCTCTCTCTCTCTTCTCCTGATTTCACCTCCACCATATAAAGCCTTCTAGAGAGATCTCGGCCGTCTGATGTAACTCAGGCTAGGTTGATAGCTAGAACTGGCACACAAATGCAGGCAATTATTGTCTTTTCTTTTAGCCAAACGCTCTCATTCATTTTCTCTTTCTAAAATTCTGCCCTACCTTGTTAGGCAAATTGACCCAAATTCCCTGATTCATTCTCTAGACAACTGGCCTAATTGGTTGGTAACATGAAAATTTTATCAAACAAAAAGAAACAAAAGATGAAAATATAATAGCCTTTAATGGACTTAAGAAATACAAGAAAACAGAAAATATTAATTGCACCAGCTGATAGACAAGACCCAATAGCAACCATTCCAAATGCTCTGTAACATGGAGCATTTGGTAGAGCCTGATATAAACAAGCTGAAATATCTTTTTTTCCTATTGGTTGGAAGATCCTTTGCCTTCGATTTTTTGAAAAATCAAGGATACTTCATGTAGCTTAGAACTTACAACAGGGTAATACAGCTTAGGATACTTCATGTATGCGAGCGTGACCTCACAAAATCTTCCAGCCTGTCCCACACCTCAAGAGCAGCAGCTCTGTCTTGGTGCCTTTTGTTCTTGCTAATCTGTAACAGCAATTCGTGTGCAAATACTAGAATTAACATGCAATGCCAACAAACAAGGTCATCAATACATCGTGAGATGACTCGCTTACCGAGATAATCTTCACATTCCACTGCTTTACAGTCTTTGCAGATTCCACACTATCATCCTCAAACCTCACAAAGAATCCGATAACTGCACAATATTTGAACAGCTAAAAACTAGACTCTATACAATAAATGCTACGATTGAATACAGAGAAAAAGAGAGTATAAAAGCACTAACTCTTATTGAAGATCTCAACATGATCCTTAAAGGGCCAATCTTTGAACTGCCACTCCTTCCCGAGCACGAACACCGCTACAACCCGGTCCCAGTCATCCGGCTTGAATGCCGATGGCTTATCCCTCACCTCGTAGGCCGCTACCACTCGGTCCCTGCTAAACTTCTTCTGCACCGTGACACACTCCGGCTTCTTCTCCCCTCGCATCTGCTTCACCTTTACATCCGTCGGAACAAACACCCCATCCTCTAAGAACTCCTTCACATTATATATCGTAATTAGCGTTTGGGACGCGCTCGGGACCAAGATGATCGGCACCCCCTCCCCGACCTTGCTCCCCTTCAACATCTTCGCCCTCGGGGTCGGGTCCACGTCGTCGATGGAGCCCACGTGGTCGCCGGAACCAAGGATTCTCGACTTGGCGACAAGCCCGTCCTTGCGCTGCTGGGACTCGATCCGCTGCCGCTCCTCCTGGCGCCGAGCGGAGGCGACGAGGACGGAGTGGAAATCCTTGCTGCTTTTGGATTCGAGAAGCGCCTCCCGGTCTTTAAGCGGGCGTTCCAAAGATCGAAGCATTGCAACGAGCGCCCGGGGATCACTGGCCAGGACGGTGGACGAAGGCTTATCATTGCCAACAGGAAGGGAATGGAGATCATCCAAAGAGGAAGTGGTGGTGGAGGGAGGGCGGAGGGGGAGAGGGAGGGAGGCGTCGTCGAGGTTGGTGGGGGGCAGAGGAGTGTGGCCGAGAAGGAGGTCGAGGAGGGGTTTCCGATCGGGAAGGGTGACGGGAGCGATGCGGAGGAGGCGGGCGGACTGGAGATACTCGGTGTGCCTCACGTTCTGGTGGCGGAGGAAATGGAGGAGCGACGAGAGGGGGTAGGGATGCCCTTGCTTCGTGCGGTACGCCGTCGGGGCAGAGCACGGGAACGTGTACTCCGAGCCGAACCGGATCTCTTCACCGTCCTGGACGATCTTTTCGAGGTCCCCGCGCACCGCGTAGTCCCGTAGTGCCATGAGAGGGTCCATCGCCGGAGGAAAAGCTGGCCGTGGACTCGCCGGTGGTGGACTCTGGGGTTTTGGCTCGATGGACAGTGTCGAATTAAAACGGGCGACGATAACCCGACAACCCGATCAGGATCCTAAATCCTCGGATCCTATAAGACTGACACGGATCCGACACTACATATATAGACGGGATTTTTGCTTTTAAGGTATCTTGCACTTTCCCCCGTTGCATTTTGGTAACATCAAATTTGGATTTACAATTTGATACCACTAAGTTATAAATTAAGTAAAATTTAGTTCCAACCCTCGACTCCGTTACTATAATTTGTCCGAAAACCGCTCATATGCACGCATGTGAGCGGTTTTGCACCCATTTCCCGCCACTAAAGGTGGTATTCTCTCCCGAGCTCTTCTTCCCTTTGTGGTGCTCTTCCTTTGAGAACTTGTTCCTCTAGATGGGTGGATGCTGGCCGTCAATGACCATCCGCCATCTCTATGCTCTCCCTCCGCCCCAAGCTTGACTTTTTCCTCTCCGTCAGCATCAACCCCTCCTTGCCTCCCCACCATCGACGCCCACAAGGTCCTCCTCCCCCGTGTCCAGATCTTGATGAAGTAAAAGAAGAGAAGGTCGGGGGAGCTTTGCTTGCTTGCGGTGAAGCCTGGATCTAACATGTCTTGGCGTCGATAGGTGGCCAATGAAGCTTCGTTGACGATGAGGATGGTAATGAGATGCCGATGGTGCTTGGCTGGTGGGCAATCCAGTTGAGAGAGCTTGGAGGAAGGACGACATGGTCGACGAACAGAGGAGGTGGAGGGCAACGAGCTTGGTGCTCGACGGCGTCGTTGACGGCATCGAGCTAGGGTCCTTGGGCGGGGTGAGTGACAGGAGGCGGCGCCAGGAAGGAAGAGAAGGCGAGGGTGAAGTCGAAGGCGATACGGTGGAGGACGAGGGTGTCGAGGGTTGAGAGGAGAGAGGGAAGGTGTGATGGCCTGCTGTAGCCTAGGAGTGACGGTCGACAATCGGTGCTAGTCGGGGTACCGACGATGGTGGTCCGACGCAGAAGATGGCGACGCCGAGGTAGGGAGGAGGAGGCGGCGTCAGGGAGAAAGATGAGGGAGGAAGGGTCAGCTGGGGTTGAAGGCGGCGTCGATGATTTCGAGGGAGAGCTCACCGGCAAGGGTCCGGAAATTGGTGATGGTAGGGATGAGGGGGGGAACTCAACGACAATAATAGGAGAGGGAGGGAGAGAGGTGGTTGAGGCTGATTGGGTTTGGAGCTTGGCAGCAATGAGAGGAAAAGGAAGGAGATTAGAGAGTGGGTTGGTGACGATCGGTCAAGGGCCGATGGGCAGAGAATGGAGAGGTTGATGGCATGACATCAGCCCACATAACGTGGTTGTTTGGACACGTGGTTGTTTGGATTGACAGTAGTCACGTGCGTGTCACGTGACAATTCTGAGAAAGTGCAGAGTATTGGAATGTAAAGGGTTCCTTACACAGATAAAGATAGCGGATGACCCGATTGTTAGATACGCGTCCGACCTGGCATGTATCTAGGGGTGTACAATGGGTTGGGTAACCCATTTCGACCCGAAAAATTAACCTGATCCGAACCTTAACGGGCGGGTCATAAGGTAGTCGTAAACGGGTCGGGTCAAACCCGACCCGACCCGTTACAATAATACCGGGTCGGGTAATGGGTGTTTAAGTTTTTGCTTAACGGTAACCCGTTTTACCTGTTTAGAATAAAGACTATGTACAAATTATAAGTATATATATATATATTATATATCTAATTAATTTCCAAGTTAATTGGAACTTGGAATTTACATTGGGAACTTTATATTTCTTCATGTGACACAACTTAGATTTACGTGCTTATGTTGTTTGAATTTTGAATTAATAGATTGTAATTTAAAACTTTATATTTATTCATGTGATACTAATAACGGGTTAATGGGTTACCTGTACCTGTTTATCTGTTGACCCGTTAACATGTTAACCCGTTAACCTGTTGATAAATTAACAGGTTAACGGACAGGTCATAAGGCCCTCAAAAATTAACGGATCGGGTCTGACCCGACCCGTTAACCTGTTGACCCGACCCGTTATACACCCCTACATGTATCCATACGTTATCGGGTCAACCTTGGATCCGAGAACTTCAGATCCAGCGGTCTATTATGATGTAAAAATCCAGTAATACATTCCTCGACTTCTGTGAAGCATCTTACTGCTGTTTGATGACAAAAAAAAATGCATTCTAAATAAGCATGAGCATCAATAATATGAGCTCATGATTTTTTTTCTCCCCAACCCATGGAAATCGCAAACATTTCAAGGATCACAATTTTTCGATCATCCACTGAGTTCGATCTTCCAAAACTTATTGTTCTGCATGTTGTTTTTTTATCAGTTTGAATGAGGAATCTCTTCTGGTTGCAGATGTATGGCCAGCCTCTCCCTCATTGTCTGACCAGACGAATCAAATTGCTGGCAGCTTTGTTCTTTGTATCCGGCGTCGTGGTGATCTGACAAGGGAACATCTTCTTGCAGCTCATCTCCGTTGTCGATGATGATATTGTGGAGCAGACAACAAACCAGGATGATGCTCGGCAGCTTATGCTTATCAGGTCTCCACATAACTTTGTGTAGAATCCGCCAACCTCCCTTTAAGTGTGACAATGCCCTCAGACCAAGCAACCGCGCAGCTTTTTGCTTCGAGTTGAAGTTGGTCATCGCAGCTGACAGCCCTTTGCCTTCGTATGGAGTCATAAGCCATGGAAGCAGAGGATAAGCAACATCTCCTGCTAAGAACTCTCTGATCTCGGCTCCGTCGTTAGTCATTTTAACAGGGCCATTCAGACGTTGGCCACTCTCACAGAGCTTGTAAAAGCCGGAGCACTTCAGCAAGCGGGAAACTGTCATGCTTCCAGGCCATCCAGTCACTATGTCAAGAAATCTCATCTCATGGTCCACGACGACTTGTAAGAACATGCTGTAGTTGCTCTCCTGGTCGCACCAATCATCGGAAGATTCGACTGCAGGAAGGGTCATGATGATGTGAGTTGCGTCAATGGCACCGCAGCAGTTGGGCAAACCAAAGGAGGTCTCAAACTTGTTTTTTATTTCCTCAATTTTTTCAGGGTCAGGCCACTTGAGGTGGAGTCTGGCTCGCTCCTCCATGGATTCGATAAATCGCCATGTCACCTGAGATACTGTAGATTGCCCGACACCAAAGGCAGTCCCCACTGATACCTGGGATTCACCAGAAGCTAATCTTCGAATGGCAATGGCCACTTGTTTTTCTACACTCAGGAGCCTCCCTTCAATGTTTATGAGACCAGATGGAGGCCTTGACACCAAGTCCTGTCTAACTAGGGAGCATATATAGTCAAATGTCGTTTTAGACACCCTGAAGAAATATTTGAATGCATTGTCTTCATCTGAGGGAATTGACGAATCTGTAGATTTTGGTGGTCAGCTTTTCCTCAATTTTTGGTACATGCATAAAGAAAGTTATTCAGCATAAACGATTCTTCTTTGAGATTCCAATTCTATATTCCATCCAGAATTTCACAATAAGAGGAGCATTAAACTTGCAAATCAAATCATGAAAAGAGAACTTCCAGCATGTTCTAGGAAGAACAATGAATATTTAGAACCAAGAAATTTGGACAATTGGACCCATGGAAAATTTTGGCCGAGTTCCACTAGCAAATTGGAACATTTTCTTCAACTAAGAATGATGGAAGAAGTCATGAATCTTGCAATTTATAGACAGCAAATATCTCGTTTGAGCAAAAAATTTGACATGAGGATCAGAAATTCCAGAACAAGTTTCAGAAATAATGGCTTGAGTAAGAAAGATGCTTAGAGCAGCAGGTTTAAAATTTTAAATAAAGTACTAAGAGCCAAACAAGATCTGCTATTACATGGCTTGGCCACTGTGAGTACACATACAACTCTAAACTTTAGAGTATACAAGAAAAGGGAAAAAGGGAAAAAATAAATAAAGATTATGACATGCTGAATGTCATAAATTTCTGCAACGTTAGATAGCTCAATATACTGAGATGCATAAGCAAACCATTGGGATTTCGTATGCCAAATGATCGACTCATGTTTTCCATATCTTCGAATTAAATAGCATAACAAGGCCTTGGCTAGCATTCAATTTTTTGCTAATTCACTCTCTACGATGAAATTTTCAGAGTTGTAGCTGGTTGAATTCAGCTTTGTACAATTTCAACCTACATCATGGAAAGTAATTGGAATTAATGTTGGAGTATGAGGAATCTAATCGTCTCAGGGTGCACCAATTTATGCATATGACATGAAAGAGAGGGCACTTGGGCAATCTTGAGTCTTGACACTGGTAAGAAACATTAGTGGTATCTCTTATTGAGAGGGGAGTGCAGAATGAAACTTTTCTAGCAACCTTGAAGCTAAGTGGCTCTGCTACAAAATTATTCTTACATAAGTTGCATTACACCAAAAGCAGGGTAGTTAAGCATTTCCTACCTTCAGAACTTTTGGGTTGACATCTCTGAATTTGCACCTCTAACAGCAGTTTGATACGCGAAGTACTCAAACTTTGCCCATAGGATTGGGGCTGCATGAATACATGGCTCTGTTTCCTTGTTCCTCCTTGGCTTACACTTGTACAGTGAAAAACTTACCACAGCCGTATGAGAAAAGAATGGCTTATGCATCTTGTTTAAGTTTCTATTGGTAAAGTTTTCTAACAAAACCTAATACTTGGGTCCCAAATCAAACATCAAGCTGAAATAGCCTCAATTAAAAACTTTGCCAGAAAACATCATGAGAGGTATAGTCTTCGTCGTGACCTCTATAAAGACAGTCGTACATATTAGTATCAAGTAGCCACATCAAAAAAATGCTTTCTATGACTAGTTTCTGGTCAGTTCAACTTCATATGAACTAAGGCCACCACCAACAATTCATGTTCGAAATGCAAACAGCACATCATCAAGGTCTCCCAAATTAATATTCTAACATTACAAAAATACGATGGTACCAGAGCAAACAATTTGAAACATATGACTACAGGAAATTAAACATCACACCTAGACATTCCATAAGGGCATACCTTAATTTTCTTTTTTTACTGTCCACAATTTCCTACGTCATCAAAATCATACACTACTTTAAACCAAAACACCCTTGACTTGTGCAACACCTAAGAGTATTGGGCATATAGCTGTTTCCCCTTAAACTAAGAAAATGTTGTGAAAACAGATAATTGTTTATTTATTTTGACATTCTGATCATCATTGGACTTATTTCCTACTAGTCACTTATTAGTTCAATGCTTTTAAGAGAGTCATTCTCTTTCGATTTCAAACATGACCAAATACAAACAGCATACCAAGAAAAGTAACAGCTAATCAAATGGATGATATCAAACAGAATACTAACACAAAGTGCAAAGAATAAAATTTGGTCTCAAGAACAAGAAGACAAGAAATCTGAGATGTTAACAGTCAACAAAGCGCACTGCAGATTTTCTACACAAAACTTAAAGAAAAATAGCAGAATAGAGATCAAATTTCTCCAAGAACCAAGTTACACACATGAGTACCAATCACATTCAGCACATAATCTAAACAAATCCCATCATGGTTTCTTCAAGATAGTAACTTTGACAAAGCACAACAAACTTAAGCCACAGACACAACATTAAACCATAAACCAACCGACCCATATGAAAAATTTCAACCTAAAGCAGCAAAAACCCAAGATTTTATAGTCCATACGGACTGTTTTAGATACCTGGAACATAGTTCTTTTGCCAGAAGCTATGCCACCAATCCACGTCCGAGGCTTTGCTCTCTGGATGCCTACGATCGGAAGAAGGGTTGCTCTTGGCGCTGCATTTAGCTGGATCCTTGGCATTCTTCTTGGTTTTCTTGGATTTCTTGGGTGGAGCCATCGAGGAGAGGTGCTCCCCTGGGCTTCGCCCTTTATTCTTCTCGTCTTCTTCTATTGTGTCTATTTCTTCTGTGGTGGTGTAAATTCCTATATTACCCCTCACCAGACCCCTTTGGTACGGAATAAATTTCAGGAATAACCTTAATCCAGGTCAAGGAAACCGAATCCACTGCTTATTCCAATCCTTAACCTCATACATCATTTTTCTTATTCTAAGTAATCGTTACAAAGCTATTCCCATTCTCCACTTTACTTTTCTCTTATTTTAAATAATTATTACAAAATTATTTCCAAAACTTAGAATAAAATCCCTTGACATGGAATAAATTTAACCCCATAGCAAATGAGGGATAAATGTTCTCAAGTTAATCTACATATAGTAATCCTTTATCTAATATTTAGGGGTAATAAAAGAATATAAAATTTAACTAAGCTAATTGGTTTGGTTATGATTGGCCAAAGCGGATCATTGGAGCTCCGAAAATCCAATAGCTAACCCGAATCCAATCTCTTCGGGGCTTATTTGTTCATGGTATTATAGGTAGTATAGAATTAGTAATATGTGGGTCCCATTTTATCTCATATTTGATGTGATTTTAGACATGTGATAAATAATCCCATTGGACTCCATATCCCACATATATAGGATAAAATGATCCCAATAGGAGGTGGGATATGTAATTCCATGAGATAAGATTCATTGGTTTAAAAAAATAAAAAAGTTTAAATATTTCATTTAATTTTCTCCTATCTTATCCTTTGTCTTACCAAACATTTGAGAAAAGTTTAACATCTCACATCATCTTCTGAGAGAATATATCGATATACCCTTATAAATAGTGTATTCAGGTAAGTCTTGGCCCTAAAGGAAGGTAAACTTGAATGATTACATCCGAAATACTATCGGATTCGGACTCATATTCTACTATTCTGATCCGATACTTTTGTCCTGTCTTCGGACAAGGTTGGGTCGGGCCAGTTGGGATTTTGGACGAACAGTTTGAATTTGACTACAAACACCTGATCCAATTTACAACCTAAAGTTTACTCTCCTTTAGGTAGTGACAAATGGCCCATTTGCAGCCCCAATACTTTGGGCCGGCCTACGACACTTTCGACTGTTCACCCACGACTCGGCCCAACATCTGCACCAGACGTTACTAATATCATTAGTAATATTATGTATAGAATTGAAATAGAAATATTATGTATAGAATTGAAATTATAGAGGATCCTTTTTTTTATCGACAAATCACATATATGCACAACTAACAACAAATAAGGCTGCAAATGAGCTGAGTCAAGCCGAGTTCTAGACTAGTCGGGCTTGTTCATTAAGCTTGTTTTCGAGCTTGAGCTTGAGCTTTAAACGAGCTCACAAAGTCCTGTTTGAGCTTGATTCGTTAGCTTATTGCGTTCTCTAGTAAGTTTAGTGCAAAACTTTTAATTTTTTCATCATTTTTATGATAAGGATGTTACCACCAATAAATATTTATAGCGTATTCTTGGTGAATTAGTATACATTCTGTGAATTTATTTCACGGAAATTCGAATAATAGCAAGATAATTGGAGAATTTTCCTAAAATTGTTGCAATTTGGTTTGAACTGCCTTAAAGCTGAAGAAAACTAAATCTATTTTTTTTCCAAGCCCAACAACTTTATTGGTCCAACTAACAACAGGATTTTTAGGTGAAGTTGGTGAAAGTTTTAGGGTATCATTCAAGTCATAAAAAGTCAGGATTTTTTGCATTTTTTTTTCGAGCAGAAGGATTTTTTTGCATATTGGTACCTTAAATTTCCGGATATGGTCCGAAACTACCTACAATATTGTTAGAATCTAACTGTAGTTAGGGATGGAGGCTAACAATAGAAACCAGATTGTAGATTATTATAAAAAAATTAATAGATTTCTGTAATATTTTAAAAACTTAGTTACCAAAATGCAAAAAAACTCCCAAAAGATCAAGAAGCATAGAAATTTCTGCCGGGTGGCCACCAACAGCATCCAGCAACTTCACCCAACCAGCACATGCCACATCTCCTCTTTTGCCAAGCAAGCATGGGTATAAACAGCTCACCACTGCTGCATTCTCTCACTAACTTCATAGTAAATGAACTTTGTCTCCCTGGCAAAAAAAATGGGTGGAGTAAGAGAGCCACGACGACATGACCTAGGTTGCCTCGACTCTCGGCCATCGCCATCTCGACTGACGGGACCTCAGCATGTCCAAAAGCACCACTGTGTAAACCCGGTCGTGTTCACATCTTCAACAATGTTAAGTGGTGCTGAGCTAGCCAATGAGATAGAGATCAAACACATATGAAAGTTCAGACTCGGGAAGACACCAATGTCGTCGTCACTCCATCGTCGAGAAGCAAGTGGAGCCACACCCTCTTCGGAAGGTTCGTTGGCGGCAAGGTGAGGATAGAGTTCCTCCGACGTCGACTGGCACAGACATGGCACATGGAGACTTTGCATTCAAGTTTGATTAAGAAGAAGACATGATTAGAGTATTGACTGGTGGTCCTTGGATGGTAGACGGACTCACCTTATCACTGATCCGATGGAGGAATTGCTTCCGCCCGACTACTTCAACATTCACCAAAGTGCCGCTTTGGCTTCATATCCCAGACCTCCCGCTGGAGTACTTTGATCGCGAAGCCATCTTTGACATGGTATCTGACGTTGGTACCCCACTGGCCATTGACATTATCACCAAGTTCACATATAGTTGCAAATATGCTCGTGTATGTGCTGAAGTAGACCTCACACTCCCAATATGCATCGACACCTACCTGCAGCGTGGTGAAGAAGACTTCTTCCTCCAGCCATTTGTCTACGAAAACATAAACATTTGCGACGGGTGCGGCTTACTTGGACACCTCGAGAACAGATGCCCGGCGATACACCATCCTATGCACAAGAAAGATAGTGACATCAAATCCAAGGTACCCACCGCGGACGGCAACCAAACACCAGTTTTCACCGGAGGTGTGTCTAGCCCATCCAAGCCTACGTGTGTAGAAGAAGACTTACCTAAGGAACCGGAGGACAAATTACCGCGGTTGGAGAAAACCCGGGGTTCCAACAAGAGGAGGAGATGCCTCGACACCGGCAAGAGGGGGAGACGCTCCGACACCGGCGTACCACACCAATCACAACGAAGGGGGCGACAGAGACGATGTACAGCCTGTGCCAGCTCAGCATTGAGAGAAGACAAACCCTATGCCACCTTAGCAAAAGATAGCTATATGGACTGACGCAGGGCCTCGATCAGATGCTGGTCGGGGACGTGGCGTCGACAACGTACAACCTTCGGATGTCGTGATTACGAAGGGGGCGACGGAGACGATGTACAGCCTGTGCCAGCTCAGCATTGAGAGAAGACAAACCCTATGCCACCTCAGCAAAAGATAGCTATATGGACTGACGCAGGGCCTCGATCAGATGCTGGTCGGGGACGTGGCGCCGACAACGTACAACCTTCGGATGTCGTGATTGTGCCAAGAAGCGATGCCTTGCTCCAAAGTCAAAGAACTAATACATAATAATGGAGATGTCGTGAAGGATCAAGAAGGTATAGTGGACCTCTTCCTTGGCCACTATCAAAGGTTATGGGCGGCAGACACAGGATGCACAAACACCCCCTTCCACCTCTTCCCCTGCTTTCTGACGAGGCCAAGGTGGTGCTCCTTATGTCAGTGGAGCCGGAGGAGATCCTTGATGTCCTTCAGTCCATGAGCAAGGACCGATGTCCTGGTCATGATGGGCTCACCGTCGAGTTCTTCGACAAGCATTGGAGTGTCATTGGATAGGATGTAGTGAATTTGATCCAAGGATTCTTCTCGATGTGCAAGATGCATGCCGGTTGGAACAACACCTTCATTGCCTTTGTGCCCAAGTGTGCCAATCTATGCTGCATCAAGGAATTTCAGCCGATCAACCTCTGCAACATCTGCTACAAACTCATCTCATCTATCGTGGCTAGACGCATGATGACAGCTCTGCACGAGGTAATTAGCATCGAGCAATCAGCTTATATCCAAGATCGCTCCATCCAGGATAATATTGGAGTTGCGCATGAACTTCTTCACAACCTGCAGAAGGCACCACGCAATGAAGCACCGATGGCAATCAAGGTAGACATCAAGTCTGCCTATGACTCTGTGAGCTGGAGCTTTCTCCGGCGAGTCTTGAAGCAAATGGACTTCCAAGAGCAGTAGATCAAGTGGGCGATGGAATGCATCACCACCACTCATTTCTCACTTCTCATCAGCGGGAGAGTTAATGGTTTCTTTCCCGCTGCCAGAGGCCTCCGCCAAGGTGACCCCATCTCCTCTTATCTATTCATTATTGCTCAGGAGGTCCTACCAAGATTGATACGAGTCCCGCTAATCGCTCTCGAGGGTGTCACCTACCCCAACTCTTCACTCCAGATTAGTCACCTCCTTTATGCCGATGACTGCATCTTCATAACTGCTGCAAGACGAGAACAAGCAAAGAAGCTTCTCAACGTGTTGCACCGCTACAAGAAGTTGTCAGGATTGCAAATTAGCTCGGAGAAATCCAGTGTCAAATTCTCCCCTTCTACCTCTGTTCCTTGGAGATGCATGCTATCACTGCTCCGTGGCTTTTCCAGGAAAAAGGAGCCTTAGCGATACTTAGGAGTACCACTGGACTCCCGTAAGGTGCTTGTTATAGACTTCACCTTCCTTCTTGACGCCGTCCAAAGAAAGCTCTCCAACTGGTGCAACCCAATCAAAGCGGCAATGGGGTGAGTTGTGCTCATCCAATCCGTTCTTCAAGCTATGCCAGTCTTTGTAATGTCCTCCATCCCAACCCTACTATCCATCCTCCATAAAATCTCTGGTCTGGCTCGATCCCAGGTTCCTTTAGTAATGAAACAAGGGAGGCTTATCCACAGTAGCTTGGGACGTAGTGTTCCAACATAAGATTAAAGGAGGTACTGGGCATCAAGAACCTCAAGAGCTGACATACAACTTTTAGGATGAAACGAGTTGCGCGGTTCCTGGAAGCCCCAGAGTCCATCTGGACTTCGATGTACCAAGCCAAGTATAGGTACAATGGAACACTTCCTTCCTTGAGAGGTACTGGCTTTGTTTTCTGCCTATGGAGATCTATATGCAAAGCCTATGACCTGCTTCGCAGAGGCCTTAGATGGAGGTCAGAGAAGCTGTGTCGTGCCAATGTGGTGCAGGACTAGTGGATATGAGACGATGTATTGAGCAAAACTTCGGCCTTAATGGCGTTCGACGATGAAGTCCTCAGCATGACGGTTGGAGACCTTATAACGGACGAAGAGCAATGGGATACGCACAAACTTAGCCTTTTCTTCCATCCGGCCATGATAGAAGAGATCATGTCCATCCCACTGCCACGAGCCGAAAGCACTCCACCACGATGGACCTGGGCCAAAGACGACAGGATATCGACCTCCTCTACCTATCAGATGCTCGAGCACTTGGAGGGTGCCAGGCACGATGAATAGTTCCAACAATAGAGAAGTGTGTGGACATCACCAACGGGTCCTCGCATCAAGCACTTTCTCTGGAAGCTCCAACATTGTAAAATTCCTACCAAGCTGGCACTTTGGCACCTGTGTCTCACCTCCGAGCGTGAATGCCCCCGCTGCCGCCTTGAAGATGAAGACATCAAACACCTCCTCTTCAGCTGCCGGTTTGCTCAGGAAGTGTGGGAGAACACTTTAACTGGAACCAACATCCATGCCACCGACCTCAATCTTGAAGCATGCTTTGAGCTTTTATGCAAGCCCCGTAGAGGCGACACAATCAAGAAGGAAAACTCACTGATTGCATATGGCTTATGATGGATATTGAAGAATAGGTGTAAGCTAGTGGCGGGGGAGAAAACACACAACACTCGCGGGTTGTCCCGACTCATTGTCTGGCAAGTCAAAGAATACATGGCCTCGATGCAGCACATAAGAAAGCATGAAGCGGCACGCATCGGAGGAGTGAGAATACAAACATATGCCTCTTCCATCCTATAGCAGGCAAGGCTGGCTTGGGGGTCGTTTGCATTGACGGCTACATGGTGATTCTATGGTCAGATGGAAGATATCAGGTGGCCAATTCCGCGCTGCAAGGGGAGCTCCTCGCCATTCTTGTAGCTGTTAAGGAAGCTGCGCAACAAGAATGCGGACAATTGATGATTGAATGTGACTCGCTCTTCGGAGTACAAATGATCGAGGGAGCATGCCACTGACTGACGAGTGCATAAGTATGGTGCAAGACATCTGGTGGGAGTCACGTGGATTTTTAGAGCCGCATTCATCTATATCCCTAGAGAAGAGAACTTCGATGCCGACTGGCTAGCTCGTCAAGCATATATGTTTCACTCTAATTTGGCGATCGAGGGCGAACACAGAGGGTTTTTTCCTGTCATCCCTAGTTCCTAGCTCGTTGTACACCCTTAATTGGGTCTCTTAGCCAATGGTTTAAATATTAAAAAAAAACTTCACAGTAAATCCCCGTATCCACTTTCCATGAGCATGAATTAAGCTAGCTTGGATGTGAGAGAAGAAGACTAACAATAAAGATTCAAGAGAGGTCCAATCATGAATAGAGAAGTCACATGAATCTCCATAGACAACATAAACTACTTCAACAGTATCATCAGCTTCTTAAGTGCATTGCATGTCATGTGACTTGGAATAGGAAAATAGTATCAGCTTGTCCCTAAAGTTGCATGCCTAGTTATTACAATCCATTACCTAGAACAGTACATACTAGAGCACCATGCCTCTTCTCAAATGCATCAAGGTGGAGAGAGAGAGAGAGAGAGAGAGAGAGAGAGGAGAGACCTGGACCTGACCGTGGATTTGTTGGAGGAGTGTTAGATGAGAGGGGGGGGGGGGACCCAAGAGACAAAAAAATATCTCCCTAGGGTCCAAGTAAGGCTTTACTCAGGTAAGGGGTGGTTGGGACTCTGAAGACCATCTTTAGAGTTCACCAGGAGTTAAGAGAGATGAGGCAGGGACACCATGCCAAAAACAAACATGGGCTAGCCCTCCTCATGAAACCTATGTCAGTGTGGAGCCATGAACTCCCCCTTAGAGCCCATCCACATAAAATTTACACAACTATAAGAACAAACATGTGAAAAAGAGACTACTAGCTAGCCAAGGAATCCTACCTTACCTAGGTAAGATGAGTGGTAGGGTTTACAACCCACAAAAAACTGACAGTGTTACTTAGCCATGCAAGGCTACCTAGGGTTTTCATGTGCCCTAGTGTGAGAAAAAAAGTTGATGAGATAGGTACTATTGATGAGATCAATGGTTGGGAGACAAGACTTGCCTCATTGGAGTCTAGCTAGCTACTACTTTACATGCAAGTCTAGGTTAGGGTTTTGTTCTAGCTCAAGCCCTTCTTGGCTAGGGTTTAGACTATAAGGTCCAACTTAGGGTTTGTTTTAGCTCAAGCTCTCCTTGGGCTACAGTTAGAAGGGTCTTTCTTGCTCTTGGGACATGAGAGAGCCATTGTTGGTGAACTTGTATCTTAGGGTTGGGACACCCCCACCATGGGGTGTGGATGCTTGGAGCCCATCCTAGGGCTTAAGCAAAGGACATCCCCAGTCACCACATGCACTTGTGGGACTTGGAGCACTCCTCCAAACCTTGAGGTGAAGACCCTAAGGTCCTCACTTGGCTTGTGTTAGAGAGAGAGAGAGAGAGAGAGAGAGAGAGATGAACAGATAGACACATGGAAGGAGGATCAGAAAAGAGAGAGAGAGAGGGTGGAAGAGAATGAGATGAGAAGAAAACCATGGTTAAGCCAAGGATTGTTCAGATGCCATCGTCTGCGAGAGGTGAGGAGGGATGAGTCTGTAGTGGTGAGTTGCTGGAGGTGGCAGAGTTGGAGCAGTGATAGCCATTGTCATGCCTGTTTTATAGCAAAACAAACTGTTAAAGATATTAGTATCTCATAATGAATGTAGCATGCATATAAGTTTCAACAAAACTTCATATCAAAAAAATATAAATAAATTTGAATAAATTTAATCAATACATGTGATCAACAATAAACTGAGGTATCATAAATATTGTAACTTTCCTATATTATTCTTAACTTCACCAATCAGCCCAAAAACTTAGTATATGATAGAAAAGGATGAGTTTATATATTTGGATCATAATCTAATATGCTCCCTCACATGTGGACTAATGAGCATGTAATTAACCCAAAAACAATATGAACTCTGATACATATACTTCCACTTCTTGTTAATTTGTATGACATATGAACTGAGTCACATATATTTCATTGAGAACCCTAGCTAGCAATGCCATTGCAGACATATATATATTAACAAGATTGATAGCAAAAACTAAATTGAGAAGAGGGGAAGGAAAATAAAGTCCATGGGTTAATGAGAACCAACCTGGTTGTGCGGCGGGACTTGGCGCGAGAGACATGGGACCTCCATAGTGCTGTGTTAAGCCGTTTACGCCCGCGGCGGCGGAGGCCATTGCCGAGTACTGGAACATCTGGGGGTACTGCATGCTGTATCCCTGTCCCTGGCTGTAGGTGCCACCACCTTGGCCATACTGGAAGTATGGGTAGAAGGCAGTGGTTCCAGTGACCATGCCAGTTGCACCTCCATAAACTGGATACTGAGTTGCAGCTGCCCCTCCATAGACATTATAGTAGCTCTGCTGTTTCATTAGAATTTGCTTAGATACATACAAGCACCTTAATTAGAGAACCAAGTGCCTGAGGTTAGTTGATTGAAGTAAATTGGAAGAAATTGATTTCAAATTGATATAGAGCGCTGATTTGTGTACATGCTGACATGACATGTGAGTTACACATGCCTGAATCGGTAGTGGACTACCGATTCTTTCATATAGTTCATCGGTAGTGAGACACCGATGGATTAGATCAACCAATCGGTACCTTACTACCGGTACAGTTCAATCGATAGTGAGCTACCGATTCATTGATCTAGTCCATCAGTAGACCACTACCGATGAATTATATGAAAGAATATGTAGTGGACTACCGATTCGATGACATGCACATTACACATGCAGCCTGTCCATGTACACAAAACTTTATTCATTGATGTATAATGATGCAACACATAGAAAAGGACGCAACAATGCCAGCTATATAAAATGGATCTTGCCGAAGAATTATTAGGCAATAGTTCGAATTATTTGGGCATAAAAAGCCATGAATGATTGAATTGAAATCCGGAAATATGATATTAAGGAGTATAAATCATTTTAATCATAGACCTGAAGAGATTCGAGGAATACTGCGTGAAAATATAAGAAGATACAGCTGATCAATATAATGGTGCACATAATATTGGCACATAAACCAAAACTAAACCAGAAAATTGCAGATAATTCTGTACTATATATCTTGCAAAAGTGGTAATCTAGCGAATCAAATCGTCATTAAATTATCATCACATTAAATATTTTCCATGCATAGACTATTAGTTCACGGCATAAAATGTGAAACAATTCTCCCAAATTAGTAAATGAATTTTACAAAGGAAACATATATATATATATGATCTTGACAGGCCTCGGGGTTCGCCTTTCGCCTCTTTCGGGCCACACGGTCAAACTCTCAAAGATCAGGTCAAGACAGCCATGGGTCCGGCCCATGTGAGACTGTTAATCTAAAGGAAACATAGCTGTTTTTGGGCCAGAGACCATGCATGTGCAACCGTACAAGGTAATTTAACCACATTGAGCACTAGCTTTATAGCAGCAAGATATGCTTGTTTCCAATCTCCACTGCATCAAATTAATATGCTGCAAGACCTCATGGAGATGTTGGACTAGGAGTACACAAAGCATCTCTCTCCGTTTACGCGTTCATAGATGGAGGACAGGAGTAATGCAAGCAATTAGTAGTCTCGATCATTTCACTGATGTCTGAGTCTAGAAATATATATATAAACTCATCTCTTCTATATTAGCTTCAGCTTTTGAGTTGATTCGTGAAATTAACTTGCTATCATAGCAAAAGGTCGATGGCTCGAACTTTACAGTCTGTTCCTTAAATTCAATATTCACTTCTGAGGACTTATTCACGAGCCCTAGATGCGAGGGGAGGTGTTATAGAAACAAACCTCTTCTTATTGCTTGTTTTAAGATCATCTTTCTATTTCTAAATCGTGTATACTTGAATCTAGAAGTAGGTTATATATATTGCCAGTATGCAAGATACACAATGTCTGTTACTTCCATCAACATGAAACCACATAAACCACATAGTTTCATAGAGATTAAGGACGAAGAAAAGATTCTAAGAGTGTGCATGCGTTTAACGTAGTTTATATATATATATATATATATATATATAGGCCACCTTGATGCCAACTTCACCACTTTAATATTAAAGAAAGCTTTCACATATGAGTGAGAGATAGCTAGAGAGGACATACTGTTGGATAGGTATAGTCCGAAGAGTATGGAGAGTACCTGAAAACATACAAATAGAAGAAAAAATGTCAGACGTGCATCTTGCATGTTAAACCATTTGCATGCATGCATGGCTTATTAGCTTTTGTACCAATCATTTTTGCATGCCATTTTATTGGCTAGCTCGATTCTTACATATAGAAATAGATATGCTTAAAAGAGCCTATGTGTTTAGAGAGAGAGAGAGAGAGAGAGAGAGAGAGAGAGAGAGAGAGAGAGAGAGAGAGAGAGAGAGAGAGCGAGGGAGGGAGGGAGGGAGTGAGGGAAAGAGAGTGAAAGCATGCATATGTACACATATGTCAGCTTTATCGAGAGAAGAGAGAGAAAACAAAGAGTGCTGTGAAGCTGTAAAGAATGGATGATGCGCCATTACTCTATCAAAACCCAAGAGCTTGCTTAAAATAGAGAGAGAGAGAGAGAGAGAGAGAGAGAGAGAGAGAGGGGGAGGGGGAGAAGTGCACGTGCGATGCAAGTGCTCTCACACATGCAAGATAAAAGTGAGTACTGGTAAAAGCTAGCCAGCTATAGTCTTACCCATAAACATTGTAAGGAATCCCTTGGTGGATGGCATAATGAGGGAAGGTGGCAGCAGCAGCAGCTGCAGCTGGAGAAGGGAAAGCAGCTGCCCCCCCTTGCATCCCTCCACCATGGATGCCAGCTGATGAATGGAAGGGCTTCACAACCCTAAAACTCCTGTTTCCTCCTATATAAACCATACTCACTCACATAGATAGTCTTATATAACAATGTCAACATATATAAAGTATATGTAAACATAAGACAAGAAGGATTCGGTGAAACAAGGAGTATAGAGAGAGAGAGAGAGAGAGAGAGAGAGAGAGAGATGCTTGAAGCTGGCCGGCATACTATTGTTTCCAACATAAACTACTTCCTAGGATAACTAACATCTCTTGTACTATATACTCATCAACTTTTTTTCTGAAAAGAAAGAAGATTCTTTTGAGGCAACTTATATGAATATATATATATCCACATTCATGATATATATATCTCTCAGCCTGCCTTTGTGCTTTGATCTTTCAACCATCTTCTTAATTACACACATTCAATTCCAAATCATTTTACCGAAGAACAACTTATAACTCATCGATATCATATGCAAAACAAAAAAGAAAAGAAAAGATCAGCATAGTTTATGTTTTAAGATTGATAGAATATTAATAATCAGTCATTCTCATTCTTTGATCTAGCTAGCTAGCTAGCTAGCTAGATGTTCCTTAATTTTTAGAATCCCTATTTTATGTGCCATAGTTATATTAATTGCAGAAGATAAATGGAATACTTAGATGAAAATAGAAAGGTGGTAATTAGAACAAGAGTACTATATATATACATATATCCAATTAATTAATTGCACTTTTCATCTTTGTATAAATACCATGTTGAGGAGTTGTAGGCCTGGATCTCTGAACACCAAGAGAAGCAAGGTTGCAATTAGCCCTCCGCCCGTCGATCACCGGAGAAGCATCGACGCAGGCCCGCATCGCCCCCTCCGGCTCCCGAAAAGTAACCTAATCATCAATCAAATTGTTAATTAACCAAAAAAGAAAGTGATAAAAAGAAAATAGAAAAAGGAAAGGCATCACCTCCCAATCTAGAATTATATATATATATCAATGAAAACAAAAGGACCAGATCTCAATTCTTATATCATGATCAAGCAATCTAAAAAGAAAATTCCAGATCCTGAACCAATAAACTCATAATTGAAGAAGATCTATATATAGATATATACACAAGAAGAAGAGCTGCTTGCTTACAAAGCCATAACCCTTGGATCTGCCAGTGTTCTTGTCAGTGATGACCACAGCCTCCAAGATCTCCCCAAACTGCTCAAAGTACTTCCTCATGGTCTCCCTCTGAGTCTCCCAAGCCAGCCCCCCAACAAACACCTTGGTGTATGTTGTGTCTCCAAACTGCCCTGCCATGTTAGGAGGTGTCATCTTCTCTCTCTCTCTCTCTATCTACCTTCTCTCCTCCCAACTACAAACCCTAGCTACAACACCTCCTAATAACCAAGAACAACTTACGCCAGTGAGTGATAGCTAGAGATGAGAGGAAGAGAGAAGAGAGCCCTAAAACCTCAAGAGGGTCTCCTTGGACTAGGGTTAGGGATTAGAATTTAGAGAGAGAAGGAGGCGGGGAAGAGGAGAGGAGAGAGAAAGAGGGAGGGAGGGAAGGAGAAAAGCAAAAGGTGGGCAGAGGATATGTTGAATTATATATAGTTGTTGCTGTTCTTCTTCTTCTCTAAACAGCCATTATTCATCATCCATTGTCCTTTGGGGGTCCAACCCATGCTCTCATAAAAAATATTTAAAGCGTTACAACTGTAGCTCACTGGGGTTTTACAATAATACCCTTAGTGGTTTCCCTTATTTACCACTTGGTCTTAAGTGTACCGTTATGGCGGGAGTGGCAAAAACGGAACGGAGTCCTTGGAAGTGTAACGGAGATGAAGAGGGGTCGTTAATTAGGGTTAGGGTTTTAGTACATAGTAATATTATGGGCTTTTAGAAAGCTACATGGGTTTATTATTAGGGTTTGGATCCAAATTGGTAGAATAGAACAAGTTAATGATTCTTTGTTGGCAGGTCAAGACATGCATATCTACTTGATGGTGATATTGTTTAAGATATTCCAAAATAGAAGGTAGACGATCAATGGATGCATTTTTAATCAATCTTTTTGGCTCTTATAATCTTTAAAAAAGTTCTAATGTGATGTTTTGTTAGTACTAAGTTTCATGATTAGCCTGTGTGTTTTGATTAATATAATAATATAATCAAGCTTTTGCTACTTAATTAAGTCCTTTTCTTGACTTTTAAATCAACTTGTAAGAAAGAAGAGCCCTGATTGAGTTTGGCCACTAATAATTTTTTTGTCATATTTAGAAATAAAAGCTGAATATATTAGAATTTAGTGAACTAGGAAAATAATAAATCGATTTGTTTATAAAGATAATTGGCAAAGAAGATGCGGAAAAATCCATACGAGGTATCTTTGCACAAGCAACCCTAATAATTCCAAGAATTAGATGTCTGTACTAAAAAATTCATAAATGCACCCCCCGATAATTGTTAATTCCCAAACTGCCCTTTTTATTTTCTTCTCAATATGTGGTGTGATGTTGGTGGTGAACCGGACTTGCTGGTGGATTCCGGCAGTGACGTCGGCGGCATGGAGATGGAGGCGTTGGTGGTGGAGGCACGGGTGGAGACACTGGCGGCCACTACCAAAGGGAAGGGAGTTGGTGGTGGTGGTGTTGTGGGGATGAAGGGGGCGGGGTGGATCACGGGCGACGGGCAGGCGAAGGCGACAGCAGTGGGGGGGCGGGGTGAGGGCTCAAGTGGAGGCGGCGGCGGTGATGGCGAATGAAGGGCTGCAGCTGGTAGAGATGCCGGCAACGGCCGCTGGAGTTGGTGGAGAGGGGGAGGAGGTGGTGGTGTTGGAAGAGAATATGGAGAGAGAGAGAGAGGATGTGAGGACGAAGATAATGGCTTTTTAGACTTTTATTTTTAAATTTAATAAAAGATTAAAATTTTGGGATGTATTTAATTAAAATAATGGTGCATTTAAAATCACCATTTAGCTTAAATAATACGGAAGGCTTGGCAAGGGAACTCATGGCTTTTCGACGTAATTAAGGGGAATCTTATGGTTGTGGCCGGGGGCGGGGGGCATGTGCGAAAGATAGGAGGGACGGCGGCGGCATCCCACATGCTCCCCGCCAGCGCATTGACCGTTTGATCTCAATCCAACAACGGCGAGCGTGGCGCCACAGCTGTCCTCGCGTGTGGTGGACGCCCACCATATGGCCTTCGGCTTGGCGCGGATCCCGACGCGCGCCGGTGGAGCTCGGCTAGCGGCGGCTTCGCGGGAGCGCGAGCGTTTGGTGCAGGTGTGTCGCAGGTGCAATGTAGGTAAACGTGTCCTTCCGAATGCATATCGGGACTTGTGAAGTATAAGGGAGCTCCGAAATCCAATACCCAATGTTGTGTGTTTGATAATTATTGGTTTATCCACAAAACTATTCATACTATTTCGATGACTTCCATTTGACTATCCTTGAATCAAGGATTCAATCACAGATAATATATAGTTCAATATAAAAGTCCACTGCATGTTACACAACATAATAATAGTATAATCTAATTAGCACCATCTTTTACCATATTTTTGAGGTCAATGCTCCCTTCTTTACGCATCATCAATTGGAAAGCTTAATAACTAATTTTAGTTCATAGGAGTGTATATAAGTAATGAGTTATTATCATCTATTAGTATCATTCTCCGGACCAATTTGGTTGAGCCGGCTCACTCCTCCCTCTTTATCATATAAATGGCCCAATTTCTTCACAAGATCATACACATCGTGAATTTTTAAAAAAATTAAGCTCTGACTTGACATAAGATGGAGAAATGTTCTTACGACCTTGGTTTTATAGTCCAGGTTATCCTTTCTTAGGCTCTGATACCATATCAATTTCACGAATTAGTCCAAGTTAATCTTATAAGAAAATATAAGTCTGTGTATTATTTTTACAGTCTAATATCGAATGTCATGGGCTAATACGATTAGACTACAAACATAGACAATGTCTCTTCATTCATGTGCTTCCAGTAATGAGAGTTGTGACAACAACAAGCCATTTTCAAATAATAGCTATGCTAATCATTATAGGTAAAGGTTTCCGCATAAGTGTGGGACATGCTTGAATGGCTTCAAAACCAAAGCCAAATTGGAATGGCACGGGCGAGATGGACATGTCTGCTTCTTCATTGGCATATCTGGTTCTTGATCAGAGTCGTATTATGTTTGGAGTAGTTTATATATATTCAGTATTCCCAACACGTATTCAAACATAAAAAATAAGTGAAGGCTCTGAAATCACATTAACTTTACTTATTGACCAAAAAAATTAAGATGATAGAAGTGGATGAGATTGAAAGCATTCTATGTCACTGTGGGTACGTAGATAAGGTTTTATTGGTACCTAGTATAACACGGAGAAATAAACTATAGGTCAAATTGCACTTTCGTACATGTAGTTTCAAGTTTTCGCAATTTGATATTCTAAATTTAAAAAATTACACTTTAGTATCATGAAGTTACAAAATAATACGCTCGAATCCCCGCCCTCCTGACGCTGTTATTCAAACTTCATGGCAAACCTGTCACGCGCTCGCATTCAACACCGTCGAAGAAAAAATCCGATGATTACATGTCATCCTCACCGGGCTATAAGCTCTTATGTGTGGATAATATGGAATGGTCGGATTTTGTTCTAGTGGTGTTAGATGCAAATAAATTTTAAAAAAATTCTAAATAAATCCTTTATATCATTGAGGGAAGATGAGAAAACCATTTTAAGTGACGTGAAACTATGCAAAACCATTTTTTGTTAAATTAAAATAAAGGTGTCAGGAAAGTTGCATTAAAGTGGATAAGTTTGGAAGGTCCAGATACTAAAGCGTAATTTTTTTTTAAGTTCAGAGTATTGTACTGCAGAAACCGGAAACTAAATAGTATTAAAGTGCAAACTGGCCTAGCTATTATCACGGGTGTGTGACATAATTATTAAAATCCTGGGGGTGGCAGCTGTCACCAACTCACCTCTTTGACCGGAAAGCGACATCGTATCCAACTGCACACGGTAACGTGGGTTTACGCTGACACGGGACCCACCCCCTACTTGATTGGCTCGGCTCGGCTCGGCTCGGCTCGGCTCGGCTCGGCTGGGGCTTCTTTGTGTATTATAATAAAAGGCTCGCGTGATGGAAAGCATCAGGCTTTCCGGAGATGGTCGGCCTGCCTCGAGATGCGCTGACCCTTTTGGATCGGACGGACGTGGTACAAGGTGCCTCGCAGAGAGGATCTAGGATCCGGTGCTGATGCCCGCACAGAGGGGATGCGTGGGCTGCCGTCCGATGGATTTTGAGATTAGGCACTCGCAAGTGTTCGAGTAAATGAGGGACCTATGCGGCACGAGTGTTTAATCATGCCATCACAAGCAAAATTCCTCAAATATAGGGTTATATTCATATTAAGTTTTAGATATTTATTTTCAAATTATAATTAATGTACATTTGTAAACTGTCTTTTCTGATCAGCTTATCAGCATTTTAGACCGCTGTTGAAGTTAACATAATATCAGAGCAATGATCGAAAGTTCAAACTCCGATTCTCTTAGGCAGTCCGCTAAGGGAGCTGTTTGGGTCATACCACTGTCTCCATACTATCATCATACCAACGGATGAGATCTGTTTAGATATCATCCAATGGTTGAGATCATTATTAATAGAATCCAAGTCAGTATTTTATTAATGATCTTGACCATCAGATGATGAGATCTAAACAGATCTCACCCGTTGGTATGATGGTAGTATGGAGACAATGGTATGACCTAAACAGGACTAACCCACACACACTCTCTCCATACACATACTCTCTCTCTCCCCATGGGGGGATAAAATGGAAATTTTTCTTCAAAATAAGTTGAGATCATAAGATCCCTTCAGTGATCTACAATAATATCTACAATAATATATAGGCAATGTAGCAAAAATTAAAGTAGGCAAGTCGGAGGAGTGTGTATATAAAGGGTATGCAATGCATGTTAGGTAAGGCACCTAACGTGAGGGAAAGGTCCATTTGACAGCGATGAGACCACTAAAAAGTGCCACCGACCATTACTACTCTAAATAGTGTCCTCTTTCTATCATGACATAATATTATTAGGATTTTTATCATCTTATCCACTTTGCTAACAAAAAAGTCCCCTTCTCTTGTCATATCCTTGTTAACTTATCAGCGTGATATGGCTGCAAATTAGATAAAGATCAAACTAAGATATGTGAATCCAATCGAAGACTTAAACAGACACAAAAGCTATTCTAATATCAATTTTTTTTTTTGTATAGATATCATATTACAAAACCGCCTATACTTCTGTGAATATCATATAACTCCCTGAAAACATAATGGCCATTTCGTATAACTCTTTTGTCTGATTAAGAGAATTAACCATGATAAAAATGCATGATTAAGTTGTGAAAATGCCGATTAGGCATTAAGACATAAGTTTACCAAACACCAGGATGGTTTTTGAGATGACCCAACTATGTTTTCAAGAGAGATTATATGATATTATCCAAAATGTAGGATATTTTGTGATATTTGATATGTTTTCAGGGGGTTATATGATATTAACCCTATTTTTTTAAGCTAGACAGTAATATTTTGGATCTTCCCAAACAAATTAAACATACAAATGACAAGCTCACACAACTGAATTTAACTTTTGGCAAATGAATCAACTCGACCATAATCATATAACCATAGACAAATTCACAGGAAAGAAAGAATAAATATGTATAGATTTGCAGTAGATTAACAAAATTGCACTATTGATAAAACTTTTAGAGCCCATGCAAATATTTGTTGGACCATGATGATGACACAAGAAAATAGTCAAATTCGCAACAATTATTTAGAGAAAAATACAAACAAGCAGCATAGGATAAAGTTAGCAATCAAGAACATGAATTATAATAAACAGCTTGGATATCTGTCTAGCTTATCAGCATTGTCAGTACCATAATAAACAATAACAGGTATCATCTTGCAGACATAATCCAATTCATAACTGACAAAAGAATAGTTTGGATCAGGTGTAAAGATTCCCCAGAATAACTACTATCAGAAGGTGACAGGCCTTGTTTAACCAAATAGAATGCGAAAACAAAAGCATAAATTATGTGATCAACCACTTTGGACCTCACAAACTATTGGAAGGATGAATGTACAAACTTGTTTTGTAGCATGCGAGTTGTGATTTGCAGACAGACTTGCGTCGAAAGATCAGGACAGTTTGATTGTCATGTATGGAGGACTGCAGTCACTGCACTAAGATGGTCAGCAGATATGCCCTGGCATGTTGTCCAGTTCAGCCATGACCATGACCAAGATCCCACAGTAGCAATCACATACCGAACTGTAAAGTGATTCAATAGCTATTGATTCAGTTAGTCTTCTTGGTGTTCTGTGAGCTTGCATCACCATCCTCAGCAGTTGATGTGTCGGTGGTGACAAGGCTTTGGTCTTCGTCATCTCCACCAAAACCAAACTCATTCACACGCTTCTTATCCACTGGATATGTCCATCTCTGGTATAGATATATCAGGAAAATAACATCTGCATTTGCACATGAAAAAAAAACAAAAACCATTAAGATGAAGAAACAGCACAAGCCTACGAACTTAATACGAATGGAAGATCAAATTTTAATGATTGGTGTGGACCCATAGCTTCAACTGGGTGTATTTGCTTTAGGTAGTGAAGGCTAAAATAGTGCATCCTGTAAATAAAAAAAACGATTTCTGCAGGCTAGCATACCGTCACGGAAAACAGATAGGCGGTGCAACAACGGCATTTTGATGACAAATGCAAAGAGGTCGTCAATGATTGTATTGAGGAACTTGTATGTCATCTGTCTCCAGGGCAAATGAGCAACTGACTTAAGCTTGTAATTAATGAACAACTGTGGGCACATCATGATAAAACCTGCATTGCATAGATGTAAAGAAATAAGAGCAATAGCTTGAAAAGCAGACTGAAGAAAAGCAGCCACAAACTATACTGAATGGTCACAAACAGCCAAGATAGCTAAATCACCCTGTGAAAAGAAACATAAAAATTACTTCAAAAATACAATAGTAAGAATTAATCATATCTACTATTTTGCAGGGTGGACTTGCTAAGGAATTCCCGCTCAGGAAACTTGTCACTGCACCAATACAAAGAAGGAAGGGAAGAAGCTATGGATGTTATCTTTAGTAGTGAGTCCAAAAGCTAGAGCAAGAAAGGTGTAACATTAAGACAGATCATAGCTAATTTGCAACTGAATATATCAGCAATCTTTAAGTACCATATATATATATATATAATACAAGATCATGAAAGTAGCGTGTTGTTATATTGCACATAAATCAAATATGTCCTAGATGAAAAAGGATAAGGATGAATTCCAGAATGCCAAATTACTATAAAGGAGTTGGAAATGCACATGATATAACAAACTTATGAAACATTCTTTTCACCCTCTATTTGTCATCATGTTTCGGAAGCAATACATACTAGAGCTTAGCAGTTAACAGGCAAATTAGAAAGTAGAATCAAAAAGCTAAGAAAAAAATAAATAAACTATGCCATACAGTAACTGCTCCGACAGCAGTCCTTCATATGAAAACTAATGCAATTCAATCCAACTTAACAAAGGAGAAAGGTATAAGGGCTCACCAAACATGTACACGCAGCTTGTTAGAGACGAGAGTATCCAAGAATACCAACTCTTATGCCGCTGATACATGAGAGAATAAATAGAGGAGCAAACCGCAAGAAAGAAAAGGACATATGACAAATACTTCATCGCAAGATCGTCATATTCCTTGGTTTTGTTCTTTGCATATGATTCGCGATCACGAAATCTCAAGAGGGGAATTCTTCCACTTCTGTCAATCTGGTTAAAGTAGAAATCAATGTTCAAATGAGAGAACAATAGATTCAACTGAAGACAGCTAAGGCAACCTTCAGGCATTTGTCATTACCATTCCCAGTGAAGTCAATGACTGAAAAAATATTGAATTTGATACACTAAATATGTGCAACTATTAACTGAAACTTCAAAGTTTCATATAAAGTCGATCAAATAATAAACAAGCTGACCAACATTTTAGAGTTCAAATGGAAAGACATAATAGTGATGAACGAAACCATAGAAACAAGTACTTATCTCAGTTATTACGCATATCAACTGAAATATTCTGACTACCAGTTTAATCTGCTAAGACTCGGCTTATTAACGTAGCTTAACTCCCATAGCTCAACTTACATATTTGATAGACTACAAAGACGTGTAATTTTCAATTTAACAAGCTTTAATTCAATGTCTGATTCAGAGGTCCTTAATTTCTTTCACTTTTGTCGGCACCAATTAAAAAAAATTTCAGGATTTTTCTTTTATTGCTATCTAGCAATTATACGGTTAATAGATACTTTTAGATAATCAAAGCAAATGAAAATAACCAAAATAAGATCTAGTTTTACCAATACCTAATATTATATGTGCAATACCTCAATGTGCATGGCTTTTCCAATCTTCCAGAACTCGATGCAACAACCAATGCCAGAACTAGCAAGGATCATCCATGAAGTATCATTATCAAGGAGATAGAGGAACACAATTAGTTGACAAATGAAGCTCACAACAACTGATTTCGCAGATAGCCCTTCCATGGACTTGTTCTTATTCCAAAACTGAATATCTACAAGAGATCAGGAAAAACATTGCTGTCATCAACTTAAACATAAAGATAGGGTTCAATTTAACCCTATATTTTAAAGTCAAAGATGCCAAGACAGGGATCATGCACACCATTCTTGAATGCAAGAAAATCGAACACTGAATGTAGCAGAGAGACGGCCATTGTCACTCCTAATAGATACGGGTTCCCTTCCAAGAATACCCTCTGTTACGAGGAAAACGTCAGAGGAACAAATACTATAAACATCAGAGATATTGCTACCTGAAGATCGCGTGCGCACACATAGAAATCCATAACTCACAGAAATATGAACACAATTCTATTCTGTGAGTAAATTCTGCACTTAATCAGTAACACAAGTTCTTAAAATGAAAAGTGATGTTTAATGCAATTTCTTTTTCGAGAAAAGAAAATCTGTTTTAGCTCCAGGGTAAACTCAATATATAAAGTCTGAGCAATCTTTTAAGAATCAAATTGCTAAAGTGCCAGAAAGCACTGGTAGAAGGCATAGATTACAATATCAGCTTTTTCTTGGACACTCTTACAGACTGTACTATAATACAGTACTCAATAACAGACAGGTATAAAAAAACAACTACTTTACATGTCAACATTCTCTACACCCCAATGAACGATTCATTCTTTGTTAAAGAAAGCTACAAGCATATTATGGTTGACATATCATCTCGAAAATTCTAAGGAAAGACATGAATCACTTGCTGTAATAAGGAATCACTTGCTATAAAATGATTGACCAAGAAAAAATCATGAAAACCCATATCACATTGTCAGAGCAAGGCTTGATGATTATTTTTGTTATGAGTTAGTTTGTGATGCCCCATAATTATAGCTGCAATTTAAAGCCCTTTTTGTTAATGGAATCTTAGCTATATACACAGCCAAGGCAGTACAGAAAAATAATGACAAGGGCTCTCAAAGAAAATTAGGAAGTTTAAATCATGACTTGAAGATCAACAACATGATACAATGTATGCTTCGTGCTACTGAAGCTTACCAATCCATCCTTCCAATAGGCAAAGCAAAAGCAATCTATACCTTAAGTTCATCAGCCTCGCCTTCAAGCATGCTTCCATAACCACGATGAATCTGGAACGACTGTTCAATTTGGAGGAACAACTGCCACTTAGTCATGCTGATGGGACCCAATTCTAAATTGAGGGGTAATTCCGTAACGGTTTCATTAAGGGGTATCAATTTGTCTCTCAACAGCCAAAATTCATTGAAGTAGACCGTTGGATAGTAGTGGTCTCCTGTTGTAGGTTCCACATTCAAGTCTGAAGATCTTATATCAAGGAAAATATGCTCTAAAAGAATTTTATGCAAAATCATCAACCAAGCACAATTTCTTATAAAGACTAACAAGCTATGACCTGTCACTAGTTAAAACAATACAAGATAGATACTTTTCTCCAAAATCATATTCCTCTCCTGATATTTGATTTCAGATCAGTGTAAAGGAATGTTAGATCACATATCTTGAGGACTAACGGCCATCAAACCATAGAGGATACTCAATCTATATGGAGAAAAAGCGGAGGCAATGTCAGATAGATTTAACCAAGTTCTTAAAGCACGACACATCTTTAAAAAAGAAATGGAAAAAAAATTTAAAATAAAGTGCAAAAGGGATACTTATTGCCAGCCCATAGTAAAAAAATTTACTCCTTTTCACCTAAAATAGCAGGTTAGACTACTACATTATAGACTATCGTTGCAGGTAATTGACGTTATATTGCCTTGAAGATGGAAACAGGCTTCATATTGCATGTAAGAAAGGAGTGGATTGTCAATATTAGGATGGATACTATAATCACCACAGCTAAACCCTCTGACTTTTACAGCAAAGGGCTGTCAAAGAGAAATTTCATAGTTTCAGAATCAAGATAAGATAAAGTTGCATTTTAAGGGATCAAATGCTGATATCAATGAACATAATGCATCAAGGAGTACTAAATGATGATCGAATTCCATGTAAGAGAACTTCTCAAGTTCAAAAATGAAAAAGAACCAAAGCACAATCAAGGTATATTGGATACAACCAATGATATTTGCAGGTATAGCATTGTGCGGGTACCTGGAATAAAGGTAAAAACAATCAGGAAGTAGCAGACCAAGGAAACCTCATAGAACGAATAAAATCAAACATTAAAAAACAGCCAAGAAGTACACTAGCATTACAATAACAAGCTACAAGAAAATCTTCCATTAGCAGCTTAACCACATAGGCAGATCTGAAAATATTATACATGATTCCATTTCCGATTCCATCCATCTCATCTAAATAATGTCAGAATGATATGCAAATAAATGATTCTTTTAGTGCCTCTTTGAACAGGACATGTTGGAACTAGCACATAGCTTGCATATACTGTCCTGTATTGTTAATGCTGAAGGCATCCACCTCAGCGGCGATATTAAAAGCTAGTGTCTCAGATTCTAAGCACCAACCTGCATGGGAGCCACGCCCAATACTTCCTCAAAAGCATTTAAAAGATTCAAAAAGCTAATGTCTCAGATTCTAAGCACCAGCTTGCATGGGAGCCATGCCCAACACTTCCTCAAAAGCTTCAAATGATTCTTTCAAGGTTTACTATGAATCTTTCATGGCAATTTTAAAATGTCAATACTGAGACACATCCTGTGTCTGAGTGGAGTTAATAAGAAGACCAAGACATAGCAATGGACTAAAAAATTGTATGTAAATAAGCTTTTGATGACATCAGCATTTTTCATTTCTTTGCTGAATGCGTCCTAGCATCTATAAGGTTATAGCATATCACATGTCAATGTTACATGAACTTAATGTCGACAGAAACGTAAACAACAACAACTGAATTGCAACAAAGGCATTGCCTTGGATATTTTTATCTGCCCCATGGAAACTAAATACTAAGACTCTTCAGACTACAAATGCAACCGAGCTTCACAGAGAAGTGCTCGAGCAAATATCTGTTAGGATAGGTAGCTCATATTCAGTAGTATTCTAAGAAGAAAGGGGTCAAGCCACCGGAACAAAGCAGAGCTCCACAAAGGGCGCAATGATTGAGCGGAGCTGAGTGAAATCCTTTTCTGTATTAGATCCGAATTGGAATCGGTTAGTGTTCAGGAAACACTGTACCAGGTTTAAGGTTGGGGTATAAATATCATGTAACCCTAATTGTTTACCCTTGTGAAAAAGAAGATGGCAGCCTTGCTCCCGTGGACGTAGGGAAAATCCCGAACCACGTTAAATCTGTGAGTCTTCTTCTCTCTTCTCTATTCTATCTCTTTGCTTGTGCTAGTTTCTCCAACAATATCTTCAGGCAAAAAACACAAGTATTTTCTCTGATGTAAAACTCAAAATTGGTTTGAAATAGTTCCTGCTGGTGGTTAGAAGGCTATCCAATCAAGAAGTACCACATCAGATGATTAACAAAGACAAGGTACACGTAGGAGACTCACATTACTTATCCACTGCCATGAGTTCTGCTATAGTCAATACTGTAAAGAATTCCTAGGCTGGCAGTAGCATTGTATGTTCTTGTCTTTCGCATCTTTTAGCGTCTAGCTACACATCCAACTGTGAACAATATTGAATGACCCTCCTCAACATCAGAGCTTCTTATCCTCACCACCATATAGACCCAAAAAACTAAGGGAAGTTTATGGTCGCAAACGTCCATGTTAGAAAATTATCTTACATCTCATAAAGTTGCCAACTATTGGATGCATGACAATTATGTCCTCCCTAAAACCTCTGAATTTTCCTAGATATATATTAAATGGGCGAGTTTATCAAGTTTTGGCTTCATAAGCTCATAAGCAACCATACCGTGTAAAATCGTCAACGAGATTAATTGTAACATTGGGTTTCCAGTATGAAACCCATTCCACAGGACCCTCGTCCTTAACATCAACTGGAGCATCATCCTCAATCTGTAACAGCAAAAGCATTTTTCAACAAAAAAATAGAAATGATGGGAGTGATTAAACAGAAGCAACCACAGGTATATAGTATACCAAATTGACACTAACCTAGAACAAACAGATATAAAACGAAACACGCACAAGCGAGTTCATGCAAGCATTTATATAGAGGATATAATTGCTATACGTAAGAGACACGCAAGTGAGAGACACAAGGCTGCAATCGCCCACCAGCACACACACACACACACCATAACATAAAAAAATAAGGTAAAGGTAGGATGCACAGAGGCACGCCAAAATCATACAGACAGAAATAAACCTCATGCAATCACTCTCCCTGTTTAAAACCTACAAACAGGATTGCACACATGCACACAAGGGATCGAGTATGGGCATAGTCTCTTGGAGCAGTATGGGCTAATGAGGCATGGGGATCTTATTGGAATTGGGACCCAAAAGAAACTTGGGCATTTATTGCTCGGACCATTTTCGCAATTTATTCACATACTAGAACAAATCAAAGTATGCAAGGCAAGAATTCAAGCACTTGTGGCTTGTATAGGATTTCTTATTATTTGGATATTCTATTTTGGAATCAATCTGTTAGACGTAGATCAACATAGTTATGGTGCATTCACATTATCATCTAATTAAATGAAATAAGTTGGATGAAGAATACATAAAAACATTGTTCATATCCATATATGTTCATATCCCTATATATAATGACACACACACACACAGAGGGGGGAGAGAGAGAGAGAGAGAGCTGAACCTCTGGCATTGAAGCTTCCTGTTCAAGACCCTTGGCATCTCTCAACAAGCTCCTTTTTTTATCAGCTTTTGACTTGGGTAGGTATACCACCAGAGCTTAAAGAGAAGGCAAGGAAACCATAAGCTTCTAAGCTTTCATAAATGCTCCAAACTTGTCAAACTAAAACATAATAGTGGTTCTGGAAATGGTATAGGATCTTACGAAGTGTTCTCCCAAATGCGGCTAGTGGTTGATACTCTGGATCATTAGGGTCAGGAGGATAACCAGAGCGGGCAAAGAAAACATGAGCATAAAGGCTTCCATTTTGCTTAACAGCCTACAAGATGCAACAATGTCCACAAACTCTGAATTGGAAATCAACCAGGTGCCGGAATAATGCATGCTTGATTAACAACAGCCACGTAAGACTAATGAGGACTGCTGTTTGTAAATGTATGTGCTTGACAATACCTCTGATGGGATGTACTTCGAAGAATGAGATCTAGTGCTAGTTGGACCCCATACTGCATAAGGAACATTTGCCTCATGCCAAACCAAGGCATCCTCATTTCCAAAGTTGCTAAATTTCTCTTGTTCAGAAAGATATAACCACATATCCTGCCAGCAACGAAAGAGAGATTAGTATGTACTGAAATGCAGAGTTTTGATGGCACATGAGACATATTATTGTAGAACGCATAACAACGTTAAGTATAAGAAACAAAATGGCGATATTTTATAAGAAAACTATGTAAGCCACAAAAGAGAAGAAGAACCCCCAGTCTGACTACATATGAAATAAACCAGCTTGTAATAAGCTCGATAAGGGCTAAAATTAAGACCTAAATGGATGATTATCCACGTTCAGAACTCATAAGCACAGTTTGGGCATCATTTTGTCCAAGTATGATGCTTTAGTACAATTAAGCACTTATCACATTCGACACTTTCCCTCAAAACTTCCAGTTTAAATTATATGGAAACTTCTTTACCCCTGGACTTAAGAAGGGATTACAGTATGTTATATGATCCTATCCTCCCAAAGATTGTTGGAGTAAAATTAGTAAATTGCTATACATTGTTCACATGTTTGTCCATCTGAATAGAGCCAAATTGGTGTAAATTAGGTGGTGTCTATCATTTTTGCCTTTCCAAAATTGCAGGGGAACAATCTAAATAATCCTCCACCCTTCTACCCTTTCTGCAATCTGCACTTTTTTCCCCTCCATAAGTTCTTGGTAAACTTCGGATTGATTGATGGGGAATCACTTTGAGACAAGGCAATGAAGAGTATGGAGAGTTTTTGTCATGCTGCAAATGAAACTTCTTCATTTAAGCAAAAAGAAGTTCTGAGGCATAATGATTCTCTTCGTGCAGTAAACGGTGAAAAACGACATAAACAAATTTCAAACACTAAGCCAGTACTAGACTTCTAACAAGCATGCACTGTTAAACAATCAAAAAGAAACCTAGCAAGTTTTGCTATTTCCAGACCCCACACATACATCGCCACACACCCATACATGGTTGAAGCTAATGATTCTTACTAAAAAAAGAAGGCATGCAAACCAAGAAAAATACCACCTATAAAGGAGAACACTTCTAGGTTGAATACTTGAAAGTTGAATCTAACAACCAACGTTCCATAGCTAATGTTCCAAGTCTCAATTTATTACATCAAATGCGGAAATTTTTTGACTGGCTGTCCAAAAGAACGCATCCAAAGAAAATCGAAATTCTGCTATTTTACTAGGGTTTTTTTATCCAAGAGTCAAAAAGTACACTACGATGAAAATAATGAGACTGAGGAATTCTAGACCACGCATATCTGCCAACAGCTCATACAAAATACTACCAGAAAGCATTTTAAGTAAAAATGAGGACTTCTCTGCTCAAACGTTCCATACAAAATTCAGAACCAAGTTCAAAAAATTATTAAAGTTCTGAACATGAATTTGATACCATGAGGATTCTTTTACACACACCAGCATACCAAATTATACTCCAAATGACTAGAAGAAAGAGCAAAGTAAACTATGTATAAAGCTTCACCAAATCCACCCGACAGAGATAAACACAAGCACCAGCCAATCTAGAGGGAAAAATAGAAAAAAAATTCACGAACAAATAGAATCTTTTATTTTGCAGTGAAACTTTTATTAGACAAGAAAAACCCAAGCCTCGAGATCAGAGAACTAACCAAAGGTTCGCCACGCTGGAAGAGGTTGGAGAGAAGTCGAGGGGGCTCGGAAGAGGTCGGCGCCTTCTTAGGGCCGAAGAACTTCATCGCGAAGTACCAGAACACCGCCATCCTAATGATGCCCGCCACGCTCTGTCCCAATCCACCCTGCTGCCGGCGACCAGCCACGCCTCCAGCCGCCGCCTGAGCAACCGGCGCACCGCCCGAGGGTTGCGCCATGGCCGCCGAGGAAATCCCAATTCGATGAAAGACACGCAGAGGAGAGTTCACCGTGAAGAGTTATAAAGTGCTTGCTTACTTGATTTTAGTAAAAAAGGGGCAATCAGGTCTTCCTAAGAAAAAATATAAGTAAGGCTGGGTCACTGACGTGGCATTCTTTGGATGGACAGAGGCGCCCAATTTTAAGCTGGGCTCGGGTTGAGATGCCCGCCTCGTTGCGGTCGGAGGCTAAGTAAACTAAACCTATATGTTACTGCTGCTCATCGAAAAGGACGGTGGATGTCGGCGTGATTAAAAATAGCACGAAGTTTTATCGGTCACGTGACATGTGTACATAATTAACAGTGAAATATCGATTAATTGATTAATTGAACTGTTCTATCGACAATGAGATTTTGATACATTAGATTAACTAATTTATACCTCACAGATTCGATCATTGATACATTCAATCACAATGAGATATCAATGAACTAAATCAATTAATCGATATCACACTATCGATTCGACGGTATGTATAATATACATGATTTGAATCATGTACATAAATCAATGTTTAAAGATATGAGATTCACGATCCAATCGTAGAATTTTGCTTCGACTTATGCTCTATCAAGTCAGCATGTCAAGTAGGACCCATCGAGGGGGTACTTTTATGATAGAGACCAATGATGTTGCATATACTTGAGGGATAAAGTTTTGTATAGTGGCATATGTAATGCTCGATAATGAGATACGAATTAATTGATCTAATTCATCGATAATGCTCTATCAATGACTTAGATCAATCATTTGGTACTCACTATTAATTTAAAGACATGTAATATACATATTCTATTCCATGTACACAAATCTCAACTAATACTTGAGATCTACTTTTAACCTTCCAGTATTGAGCACAGTTGCAATGCTGCTAGCATAAATTGGTGTTATCTTATTCCACACCTGGTTATGAACTTTTCTTATGAGGAGCTGCTTGTGTGCTCCCAAATGCAATCTAACTCGAACATGATTTAAGAAACAAAGTTCCAACTTCACCGGTACATCACGTAAATGCACGTGTGGAGGTGATAAGCTTGGGCCTTGTTTGCAGCAGCTAATGCACTGAACTATGTTGGCCCATTTATAACATCGGAGCGCGAGCGTCATAACTCGTAAGTCGCTTACGACGCAGATAAGGGCGCAAACCGGTAATGTATAAAACTGAGTCACAGAAGAGGAACAATTTCACAGAGTGGATTTAATGAACTGCCTGAACCCAAAACCAAGCTTCTTGTTTTTGTTTGCATCCTAAACCCTAAACCCTTCTCCTTGTGCTGTCTTTCCTATCACAACCACTGTGTTTCTTGTGGTGTCTGGTTTCATTGCCTTTTTTCTCTCCCATTTCTGGATGAGGTCTTCGCTTTCTAACTATCTCTTCATCTTCTTTCCGATGCTTGTGTTTTGAATGTCGGAAACCCAAAGGCACATCTGCTGAATCCTCCGGTTCAACCTTCCTAGATGATTCACCATTCCCATCATCAAGGGATTCTTCAGAGTCAAAACCATCATTTATTTGTCCAAGAACATTTGTGTCGTCAGAGGAGAAGCTCCGATTGCTTGCCTCCCGTTTTCTTAAACTATTCTGCTTGCATTCTTGCCCATGACTGTCGGACTTATAATGTTCATCGCGATGTGGATGGTATCGGTCCAATTCTTTGCTTTCATAGTGGCTAGTACTCTGCCAAGAACTATCACATGAGAAATCTTTGTCAGAAGCATCACCATGAGGAAGGCATCCTCCATCATATCTTTCTTCAGCCGCAATACTTTGCATGCACTGAGATTTTCTGCCTGAATGGCCATCATGTACCTCTCCATCCTCACTGCAACGTATATACCGATCTGGTGAGTCTTTTTCCTTGCCAGTAGCTTCATAAGATCTGGACTTGCGCCTCCTTTTGGATTTCCGTTGCTCATCCAAATATCCCGTCCTATTCTTATCGCTATCCAGGTCTTCTGCTGGAGGATACATCCTTCCATGCCTTTTGCCATCATTCGTGATAGTTGTTTCTTCAGATTTCCTATGGTCCATGAGGAAATATCTTGCATCATCCTCATAGCTGTCATAAGAATCGTGATGACGTGAATGTTTCCGACTATGACCACGGACTTCAGATTCGTGGTTGTCTTCCGATTGCTTGTGCTTGTCATGAGAATCAGTTTCTGTTCTCCTCCTCGAGTGCTCTCTCCTGTGTGAGTGATTTGCACGTCGATCTTTGTTCTGATCAATGTAATTTATGCAAGAACCATCGCTCCAGATATCCATCTCATGGTCAGAAGATCTTCTTGTCCCATACCTACAAGAAATAAACCAAGATCATGGGTGATGAGAACCTTTTTCCTTTGCAAGGACACAGGCAATAAGCAGACAGAAAACCCCCCCTCTTCTTGAGTGCACTAAAGTGCAATATACAGGTCACAACACATAAAATTGAAAGAAAGTTGTAGTCTAGTAACATAAGAATGAATGTAATTCACCAAAAGGCTATTTTTTGAAAGAAGAGGCTCCTAACGTGCAATATACCAGTCAGCTGAACTTAATAAATATGTTATGTGTATACCTGTTATCCGAATGTGATTTGTTTCTGCTTGAAACCCTTGGCCTTTCCCTGTCTTCCTTCTCCAATTGATGGTCGTAACTGGAATTTTCTGAATAGCCAAACAGAGCAACCATCTTTTTTATCCAGTACCTCGGTGGAGGATTATCCCAATCAGCCCACTCATAATCTCCTCCGGGATTGCGAAAGCAATGAATGAAATTGCAAGCAGTTCCACGAGAGCAGTTCTGTTGACATAAACAGTAAAGAAGGCTAAGGCAATGATGGGACAATATACCAACACTGTATGCAATTCACTGGTGCTCAAAGAAAAAACAAAGTGATGCAAGGGAGAGAGGATTACCGTCAGCCTTGATTTCATGTATTCCCCACATATAGCAACCTTCCATTTTGTAACGCTAACAAACTCGCATGTTATCTAATTCAAGTAAAAACGCCAAGCTTTAGGGCTTATTGCCTCATAAAGGAGCAAAAAGCTGAAAAATCCCTTTTTTTTTTAATATGATATGAAAATTACAAGAAAAGCTTGAAGACATTTGCATATGACAAACATAGTCTCGTAGGAGCAGTTGCATCAGTTGACTTAAGGTTGGGATTTTTCTAAGGAAATAAGGATAAAAGTAAGTGCCAAGAAAAGCAAAACTCCAGACCTGTTTTCCAGCAAAATAGCGTCCATTCATGGAATTGTAAGCAAGAATAGCCGATTCCAGAGACTTATAGTGTACGTAGACATTTCCACGCAAATGGTGTGAGCCATTCCTGCATACCTAGACATAAAAATAAGGTGACAATATCCATTAGGGTCATTTGACTAATTTCGCAAGCAGACTAGAACTTCGTTTTCTTCCAGGAACTTCTTTAGGTGTCAGAGTGCCAGGAAAAGAAGAAGTGCCAACAAAGGCAAAAGTTCTGAGTTCATGAATGACAGAGAAACCTTAAATAAACTTGAGTAGCAGCAGAGAGAGATGGCTTCAAAAACCATCGGTTATATGGAATACAATGATTGATCAGTAGTAAAAATCATCAATCTGACTTAAAGAGAAGTGCTTCTTGCATGTGCTTCTCAACAAGATAGTGATTGATTATCCCATACATAGGCTAATGCCATAGAAAAATGGAGGCCATGAGAGAAGCATGCCAACCATTCAAATAACGGCTAACTAAAACAAGTAGCAGAAATAATATAAATGAAGAAGTAAAAACGCAAATAAGAGAGATAATCACAACAAAAGAGCCCATTCCAAATAAAAAAGCAAAAACATATTCATAGACTTCGAAGCATCTCATTACTAAAAAATGTTGGCCTATAATGAAATCAAGGGGAAAAAATTTGGACAAAAGCCATAAAAAATATGCAGGAAAACTAATATGTAATGCCATAAAAGATATTTAGAAATATAGCAAGATTTGATATAAACGCCAATTATCACTAGAGATTTTTCATGCTACAACTGAGTGATTTATGAATGCAAGAAACGGAATGACTCACAAAATACCACTAATCACAATGTCTTTCCATTTATTTGTCTTCACGCCTTAAGGACCATACAGAGCTATTAGCATAAAAGGGAAGTTGACAGAGTCTATAAACAATAACATGGAAGTTGGACAATGAATCAAAATATGGGCGGAGGATCAGCAACCTTAAAGTTGACAATTTCACCAAACTTCAGGAACTCGGTGTGTGCATCCTCGTAGAAATCTTCATAATAATGTTCAACCTCCTCATCAGTATACTGATAAATAAATCAGACTAGTTACTAAACAGCCTAGATAAAAATAATTTAAAATAATACAGACAAAATGTCATTATTCTAGTTATTTGCAAGGCCAAAGCAATAACAATGGCCTCATGAATGAACAGCCAGAAAGCATTATATACTCCCATATGAATAGTGTCCATGCCAAAAATGTGGGTACATTACACAACACAACAAACCACTTTAATGCTGATGAGCAGCCCTATGCAGTCCTATATCATACTAGTTTATGTTTCTTGTATCATCCTAGAGAGACTGATCATAATCTTTTCGGCTGAGCAGCAGGAAGTCAATAAATCACCTAGATTATGTCATGTATGTCGGGCTTATTCAAGCTATAACTGAAATACACAAACCCTATTAAGGACTTAGGAATGTATTGGACATAGGAGAGAGCATAGACTTGAAAGTAGAAGTATAAGGATTTTCTTAAAATCTAAAGTGCATCAATAACAGAATACAAAGAGCCTTAAGAATGACCCATATATGAACCGTCAGGAATTCCCTAAGCAGCCCAGAAAAATACTATGACTTATACTTACTGTATGAATATTGTGTACGTTTCTAGTGCTTGAAAGTAGTTTCCCTCTGAACAAGTATTACTCAACCAAAGAATAATCTTCTGGCTTATGCTTCTAATCATTCGAGACTGTTTTCATGATGAAGAGGAAATTTTTGAACATAAGCCAATTTCACAAAAATCTTTCACTCTTAATCCATGTGGGAAGACTAGCTTCAGAGTTAGAAAATCATGGGATTAAATGAAAGATGATGTCACCTGTTCCCGCACTTCATGCACAGAATACCCCAAGCAGCTTAGCAGATATGATATGACCAGAGAATAAGAATTGCCAAGGATTTCAGCTTTATTTTAGTGAATGAAACTATAAGCTAATTGTCATAATGAGCCCACAAAAGCAAGAAAGCCTCAGACGACAATACTGAGCAGATGACAGTACATATCCAAGAGCACTTAATATCATCACAAAGCAAAAAGGAGAAGACTCATTTTCGCCCATGGCACGTCATACAAAGTGCTTATTCAGCAGAACCTACAGATGTAAGTACTCATTTAGGATACAAAACTGCAATAAAACTCTTGTGTCCATCCTCAACCCTTGGTAAAACCTTTTAATCTCCACGACAGTGTACCTTGAGATAAGCGTCTGGTCCAGCATAGTTAAAGAAGGCAGCAAATAAGGTTGAAAATTTAAAAGCAGTTTCATAAAAGAACAAGTAAGAAATGCTTGGTTACTCCAATAATGGAAAGAATATTGTGTTGCTTTCTCTGGAAATTTATATAATTCGAAGAAAGTTGCTAGACATAGGCAATGGAAGATGTAATCAAGAGGTTTAGTGGCTTATAACCTCCCCCTCCATGCCTTGTACAAATGATTCCACTGGCATTCAGAACTTTATCACAACGTTGTTGCCCATAAATTTAGTCATATTGTTGATTGTGTTTTACTTTACTAGCTAAAGCCCCTGATTCTACTATTTAACCCTCCTGGATTCACAAACCGAGCATAAGAAAACATAAACCAAACAAACTCTTAAAGGAAGAAAAATCTTCATCATGTCCCAAAGTGGCTACGTCTAAGACTCCAAAAATCATGAAAGATGTTAGCATGATATCCACAAGCAGGATTTACATAGAATACTTGAAAGTGTTAGAACTACATTTGATGAATGAGAGACGCTCACTTCTAGCCACAATGATCTATCTAATAGTGAATGTATACTTTTCTCTGATTTTCTTTAACATCATTTCTCCTATTGTTCCTATATTCTTAACCGGATTTACGTCACTTCATATCTACAGAAAATAGGACAAAACATGAGTAACATCTTAAATTTTATGTATAAATAATTAGATCTGCATTTCATATGATCAAAGAAAACTTAGCAGGATACAGTCTAGCCACATCAGAGCATCATTCTAACAAACCTCAAGCCCCTCGTCTTGCTCCCAAGCAAGGCCTGGGCCATTGTACATGTTCTTCATGAGCATTGTGCAAGATTTATCAGGATAAAAATGAACTCTACTGCACCGTGAGCCAAAGCGACAGGTTCCTGTCTTAAGGTGGAAAGGGCAATGTGTCTTATCCTACAAAATAGCAAGGACGACATAAATAACTTCATTAAAAAAGTCACAAACAATGCCATAAGTATAGGTGTCAGACAAGAAACATCTAAATCAAGCAAGAAAGGTAGTCCAAAGACCTACTTGTTCAGTTCCAAAATTTGGAATTTGGTCAGCAACATTTTGAAGAGCTTCTTGTGCAGAAATTGATGGTGTGTTATTGAAAGAAGCAAAAGCTTCAGACTGAGGAGGAAATGGATTTGAAGTAGGCCTCTCATCATCCTGCAACAAAATAATTCAATCTAAACAAAGCCGATGCATCAAATACAATAAGTTCTGAGTGCAGCCAGTTGGCAGGCAGAAATGAACCTCCTTATTAGGCAGTAGATCAGCACTTTTCTTCGTGACCCTTATCCTATTCTTCTTGACGATGATCTCATTCCCTTGCCAGATGATTTCGGCAGGTCCGTCCTCATATTCCCAATCATCATCTTCCTCTGACTCTTTTGCATTCTCAACCTGTTTAACGTATGCAGAGCCCAATTTACAAAAGAAATTCCCTAGAAGGATACCATCCCTCAAAAGAAACCATACAGATGCCCATATGTTTGAAACCACAAAACTCCATTCAAATGTGTAGGATCATGGATAGGTTTTCCTCATGCTAATCAGTATTCTATTCAAATTTCAGACAAAAGGCAGAGCAACTGATGGACATACATAACCACTCCGCTGACAAAAGCTAGCAAATTCCAAGTGAAAAACGAATAAAAATGACCACAATTACGGATGGCTTCAACAAAAAGAGCGGCAATACTGACCTCCGAACCAAGTAAAATGTGTATGGTGAATCAAAGCAGAGGAGAAGAAGTACCTTATCTCGATGCGATTCCTCCTCCTCGAGCCTCCTCTTCTCCTCTTCCTCCTGAGCCTTCCTCTTCGCAGCGGCCTCTAGCCACAGCCGCTCCCGCTCCTCGAAGGCCCGCCGCTCTCTCTCGGCAGCCTCGGCCTCCTCCTGCTCCCTCATCCTGATCCTAAGCTGCTCCTCGGGATCATTCAACCGCGCCTCCTCCTCCTCCCGCTCCCGGATCGCCACCTCCCGCCGGACCTGCCGCCGCTTGAGCTTCTTCAACGCCTTCCTCTTCTGCCGCCGTGTCGCGCCGCCCCCCGCGCCGGCATCGGGCGTAGCGGCGGTGGATGGATCCGTCATCGTAGTAAACAGATAGGTGCTCTAGGGTTTCGAAGAGGACTCACTCGGAGCTAATAGACAGAGAGAAAGGTAGCGGGAAGGAGAGGAGACGTAGACAGGAGCCTTTGATGAACGAAATTAGTTACAGCCTTTATTGGAACCGGGAAATAAAAATCATCTATATATACACACATTATTTGGCGTAAAATTCGTAATTTATGCAAATAATTGTGGAAAAAAAATATTTTAAAACAATCAACCTTATAAAATTGGGTTATATACATATACTAGTGGGTCCCCTGCCACTTGGCAGGGTAAGCACCATCTCCCCTCATAACTCCCCAATAACCCCTCCTAACTCCCCCTCCCCCACTACTACCCCTCCACATCAGCAGCCACGTAAGATATATATGCCACGTAGGACGCCAGCTAGGACAAACAAAAAAATGCACTTCTTAACCATCCTGCTATATAATGATGATATATATATGCCTGAAAAAGGTTTGATTTTACATATTTCACCCTTAAAAAAATCGAAATTACACAAGAAACTTGAAAATCTTGATTATTATCATATATCTCCTTTGATTGTTTAGGAATGGAATATTCGGGAAATATGCTGGACCTAGGTAGCATAGATACGGTTACATGACACATGTATATGATACGGACACTCCGATACGACAATTCTTGAAAAATTAGGATACGGATACGACGATATAATAATACATTTAATATATATTTAATATTATGCTAGGTTTAAAATTTGAAAAAAATGCATTCAAATTTCAAATTGTTCATCTATGTCATATCTAAAAACCAAAATACTGATGTTTAATAGCAATGTATTCATCTACATAAACATGAAGGAACTTCAAAAACAAATAACTTAAGAAAGTTTCTACCTTCCTAATTCATTATGCTCATCACTAATGCTCATGGTGTCACTGCTCTCATCAGTAAAAAAACACATTCTTTAATTCTGGTTCATCTCATCCAAATGAAAGCTATGCTACCTCAAGTATCTTAGCCGTATCCAAAAACATATCATAGCCGTATCCGAATTCTAATTACGTGTTTTGTTGACCTAAATAATCGGATACGTAGCCGAGTGTATCGGGTGCGTATCTGTATCCGACACGTGTCGGATACAGGAACGCTTCCAAATATGAAGTATTCGTGTAGCATTGTGCTAGACAAAGCCGCTAATGGTGGCTTTGAAATTACTTGACTGCCATTATCCTTATAACTATTGTCCTTTTCCCTTCTTCGACTCAGATGATCCTTAGGGCTTAGGGCTTAAAACTGAGAAGGTGTTAAGCGTCCACCTTCCAATCCGGTGAGCTATCTCACCTCCAGCAATTTTCTCTCGATTTTGGTAGGATTTATGGGAGGCTTATATGAAGGACATGACAATTATTAAACGCGGGAAGCCTAAGTTTTACGATCAAATGAACATAGGTTTTAATAAGCGACGACCTTTGAAACCCCGGTTACGTCCTTAACCATGGTCAGGTCAGGTCATGTTAGTAGATGGAAGGTGGTATATAACAATAATCAAGGTTTTTAGGATTCCTAGTGTAATTTCGATTTTTTTAGAGCAAAATATATAAAATCAAACTTTTTCATAGGGCTATATATAAATAACCCAGTAAAGTAAGGTGTATTCTATCATACGGTTTAGGTTATATGTTTGTGTTTATCTAACTTATATCTAGCGATGGAGGGGAGATGGTGAGTTATCTCGGATATATATGCCACATGGCACGGATAACCACTGCCCTAGTAATCATCATTTCTCTTCTAACCATCCGATAACCATCACTCTCCAGATTGCTTCATCTTGATCGTCTAATATATCCGAGCTTAACTTGAATCGAACATTCCTATCTGTCTGATAGGATGCACTGGATCTTATATAATAGATATATCATTCTTATATAACAGGATGGTTATAAATTAACTATCTTGTTGTCCTATGTGGAGCCTACGTGGAGAGGATTATCCTACGTGGAGTGGGAGTTAGTGGGGGGAGAGAGGGGGTTAATGAGGAGTTATTAGGGAAGGAGGGGAGAGAGGGTAGTTACCCTGCCATGTGGCAGGGGGACTTACTAGTTTATATATATAGAGAGAAGGGTCAGTTATAACCGTGTCAGGTGGTACGGGATCCACTAGTTACATATATGCTCCTCAAAATGGATCTTATTTATTGTGATATAAATGTAAAATTAAATATTTAGTATCTCACATGCACTTGGACCATTTTCACATGAGTTTGAAATTATTTCGTATTTATTTATATACAAATATTTTAGTGGGGCCTATGTTACGAAATTCGATTTTTAAAAAAAGTTTATATGGAGTATTATACTAAAAATGACAATGCATTTAAAATGTCAAAATGTTTTTTCATTCTGGGATAGATATTTTAGTGGTTTACTCAACATGTCTGTATATATATATAAAAGGAGAATTTTGAAAGACGAGATAATTAACAATTTTACAAAAATGTTTTTTTTGCAAAATTAACTTTATTTGAGAGGTACATACAAAAATGTCTAAAAATTTATATAGATACTGCCCACAGCCGTCCGTAATCCTCATAACAATTTATTGGATGATTTCCATTAGTTATTTTGTGAAATTTATAGTTTCCATGATAGGATATCAAATCATGAGTCCTATTGGGATGTTTGAGAATCGGGTTAAACGGTGAAGGCTTAGTTGCTAGCCTTTTCCTTTATCTTAAAAATATTGAGAAATTAACACTGGCTAGCGTGGGAATATTAATCAAAGAGCTACACGCACTCATGTACGAATAGCGTTGGCTATTCAATCTATCCTCCAGCGAGCTTTTAACTTAAGTTAAAATGTTTAGCAATAGGCATCACATTTCAAGCAATATCAGATGATCTGATGCTATGGTCCCCGAATTTGTATTGATTAAAATGTCCATCTCAGAACCATTTCATACTTTAGGATTGGGACATCACTTATTTCAATAAACAATTTCATTCAATACTGAAGCAAAGTTAGATTTTACCCTCGAGTAAAGTTCTGGATGAATCCATATTTGATTTGTTACAATGAAATAGTTTTGTAAGATTTCATACTTCCATTTTCCACTTACTGAGATTCAATTTGCCAGCACAATCAAACACCAGACCCATGCCCTGGAAAGTGACTTGCAGGAAAGTGAAACTCCAGTCATCCTGCAACCAAACAATACCATATGTGACAGAAAGTTACTCTGCTCAGTTACCAACAAACCAGTAGGAAAGCAGCTTCTCTTCCCAGCATTCATCTCTGTCTACCAGGAAACCCAATGAACTTCATTGCGAAGTAGGTCACTAGGGTTTCTCCTCTGAGAAGTTGAAAAAAAACACTTAATTTCATCATAAATCACGTCACTCGGACCCTTGAACACAGGGAGATACTTAAGAACTCGGAAAGCCAGCAGAAAAAAGATCCAGAAAGAAGTTTTGGAAGAAAAAAAAAGTGGAAATGATTCAGAAAAGAGGTACAAAGGGGAGCATATGAAAAGCTTCATCATACAAGTAGTAAGCACAAAGGTATGATAGACTGACAACACAGTTGCTAATGACACAAGGTCTATGAGTCACAGGACAACCAACATGCTAATTACACGGTAATTTCATGTTACAATGGAAAACAAGGCTGCTACGCTACAGAACCTATCTGTACAGCCAACCAGCCTGATACTATCAGCTTGACTCCCAAACAGACAAACAAACAGCTAAATTTCAACCTACTTTCACAGAGCCTGACTGGATATGCAGCACTACAATTTGGCTACAAGGTACAATAACACCTACACTGCTTCACAGATTGCAATAAACTAGTGGAACGGATAGGGGATAGGTTGCCTTGCACCTGAGTGACTACCATTGTTCAACATAGACCCCAAAACCCGCCTACTATAGCCGTTGCTTAGACTTCTATTTACTGACCCATTAGGGGATGCTGCAAAATAAGGTACCAACAAATAAGATCCCAGAAAGCAAAAAAAAGGGATGCGAGCAAAGCCACAAAACTAAAAAGAGCAGCTGGGGAAAGAGAGTGTACTACCTGAAGCCCTACAATTAACAAAGGACTGTGAAGGCCCTCTGGACATATCCAGTTCTCGTATGCTACTGTCATGATTATTCATAAGGTGCGAATTTGAATGAGGAGAGTTTGGCTTCGGTGTAAATGGCGAAGTACCATTTTGCGAGGGCTTGTCTTGCCCAGAAATCTGTTCAGTAGGGAGAGAAAAAAGAAAGATGAAGAATACAAATTATTTCAACCAAATATAAGATTGGTTGAAGGTCGCAATCATAGACCTAGCACCTAAAATATGCTGCAAACTCTTAACAATAATGATATGATGAAAAAATGACTCATTAATGATTTGTTGTCTAATATATCCATTTAAGGAAAGATATGTTGATGGCACCTACAATACAACATTTCTGGATATTAATGAAACTAGCCAAAGTAACTACAAACACATGAACTCAATGGGAGAAACCACTAGTTCTAAACATCTTTAAACTAATTATATTTGATTAGCAACATAATATGCAGTTTGCTTTTTATGTTTAGTTAAATGATCGCTAACAAGAGTATCAATTTTTTAAGATAATCATGAAACTCAATTGTATCAAGATGTCAATATCAGTACCCTAACTCAGACAAACTAGACAGTTCAAGATTGCTGGTAATTAAGGACCGCTTACGGACAAAACTCAAGCCAACATGAATCCAAAAACGCACCGCAAATCTCAGAGTTCTGTTATGAAGCCGAACAAGGCCAGAAAACAGCTTAACAGCATAGTTCGCAATCTCCTCCGTTTCATATTCAGCAAAAGCATATCCTTTGTGACGGTTTGTTTCCTTATCTCGAGGTATGTGCAGGTCTACTACACGACCTACTTGAACAAGAATCTCATACAAGACTCTTTCGCTGACCTTTTCATCCAAATTACCTAATGAAAATACATGCAACAAAGTTGGTTCCCCAATCCATTATTACAGCAAAAATTATTATCATAATTGCATTGAAACAAGCACCTAAACGTAATGCTTTGATGGAGGAGCAGGTGAAAGTTAGATAAACAAACTAAAGAAAAGGCAAAAAGTGTATACTTTAAGGATTCATCATGTAATGTGAAAAGCGAAGTTTCAGCTGAATAATTACTTGACATATTGGTACACATGCCTAAGGCTAATGCTCCAAGAAATAAACGAGGTAAAATTTTGAATAAACTAAAAACCAAGCAATGAAGTATTAGGTCAATATAATTTCCAAAAAACGAACATATGATGCCAAAAGCCACCTAATATGTTATATAAGAAGAGAATCAGCTGAGCAACTAATTGGATGCCAAATGAGTCCAAGATAAATGAACAAAAGGCTCAGCACGTCACGAGAGCCAACTACAAGAGAATAGACCAATAGAACCAGATGAATAGCATGAGAAAAATGGAACGAAGGAGTACAGAGGGGACTAGAATCCTATCCTGAATACCTGATAAAAACCACTAGCACTTTGGAGAAAAGATGCATCTGGAATTTTATCAACCAACAAATAAATCAAATGCAAATCATAAGATAGTTATAAGACTGCAGGAGGTTACAGGATAGCAGTACGGTTGCACGAGCTTAAACAAAAACAGATCAAATGTCTTTTCAGATAACATGAGCAAATTGAGCAGTGAGTATAATCATTGATGTATAAACCATTGATACCCAATTATCAACCAAAGACAATTTATTCTCTCTGTGAGAAGATATGATGCACCAAGTACAGAACGAGCAGCACGAGTGACGTTGAATTCAAGCCAAATCACAGTATCACCACAGTAAAAACTAAATAATATTGAACACTTAAACATTAACATAATCAGATCAGATTGGTACCTATCGCTTTCTTCTGAAGGAACACTGCATAAAATCAAAAGAACCAAATAGTATATACCATCACTATTTCCAACTTGCACTGACTGTTATCGACATATGTTTACAAGGGCTTAAAAGCCCATTACATAGTGGAAGTTAACACATGGGTCATTTAATGCGCATAAACACCCATTACACATACATTATTAAAGATTAATATTCATTCTCAAGGGAAGTGAACTGAACAGTATCATCTTTTTTACAAAAAAAAATCTTCTCTTGCCTCTCTATTTTCTCCTCATTAATTTTAGTGAATCTGAAGAGTGTAACCCTAGTGAGATCCTACCAATCCGTGCCAAAAATAGTATCAGATGATAGGATTATACCTTGCAAATTGGTCGTTGACAACCTCTCCACGAGAGAGCGCCTTAGATCTTAAGGGTAGTGTCTTGGGCTGTCCATGGGCCGGGCTTGGGCCGGCCCAAGCCTGAATAGTATCAGACGATAGGATTATACTTTGCAAATTGGTCATTGACAACCTCTGCACGAGAGAGCGCCTTAGATCTTAAGGGTAGTGTTTAGGGCTGTCCATGGGCCGGGCTTGGGCCGGGGCCGGCCCAAGCCTGAAAATTTCGGGTTCGGGTCGTGTCAAGCGTTAACCTAGCCCCGCGCCCACACAACATTCAGGCCAGGTCTAACCAGTCAAACCCAAACCCAACCCACTGTTTTACCCAAACTCGGGGTCGGGCCTGGGCTCGGGCTTAAGCCCAAAGCCCAACAAAGTTATATACCTAACATAAGAATATAGCATAGATTAAAGAAAAACTATGAAACATCACTTGCAAAAAATACATTTATTGGTTGGGGCTTGAGATCGGGCCTATGAGACCGGGTTCGGGCCGGGCTTGGGCTTGGTACACCTTTACCCATACCCGGCCCAATCTTGCTTGGGCTCGGGTTGAGTCGGGCTTAATGTCAGGCCGGGCCGGGCTCAAGTCTGAAAATTTTGGGTCGGGTTCGGGTCAGACTCGGGCTTGTGGGCTCCATGGACAACCCTTGTAGTGTCCAGTACACCTCACAAGACAAATCCTTCTAACTCATTTTTCTCTGTGCCTCATTTATTTATTCTAGTTATTTGCTTTATATGTTTGATTTGAGAGGGAACATATCTAGCCTAAGAGACATGCTAAGCACCAAGGATTTCCTTACCGTTGGTACGCTCCGTTCCGATCGATAGCCGGTACGGTATGTACCGCTGGCACACCCCTTGCCGGACCGGCGTTCCCTTGTGCCGGTCCTATTTCAATTAAAACATCAAACGCCCTTGGAAAGAGAGGAAGAGAGAAGGAGAAGAGGGTAGGAGAGAAGGAGAAGAGGGGAAGAGAGGAGAGCCGTCATCGGCAGGGAAGAGAAGAGGCATCAGCAATCGGGGGAGGATTAGGTTAGATTAGGGTTTTTTTAAAATATATATATACAGTAACTTGAAATAACGGGTCGGGTTTGGATTAACAGGTTGAGTTAAAAGGCTTAACGGGTTTGAGGCTTTGAGTTGAAGAAACCCTAAATCTATTCCTTCTCCCCGAGCCGCCATTGACTTCTCCCCCGATCGGCCTCCCATCTTCTCCACGACGGTGATGGTGAAGGCTCCAGCGATGACGACGGCAACAATAACCTCCTCCCTCCTCCTCTTCTCCCCTCTTCCCCTCCTCTTTTCCCCTCTGCTCCTCCCACCTCCTCCACTCTTGTTCTCTTCTTTTGTATTTTTTTCCGACACATACCAGCCGAAACATGCATGAACTGTGGAGTACCGTCCGAAACCTTAGAGTTTCGGCCGGCGCACCCCCGATTCACCCCCAAAGCGGTACCGGGGGCTTTTTCATGCTAGAGAGTCACTGGCTCGGTAAATACCGGCCGGTACGCACAATACCAGTAGGTACAACAATCCTTGCTAGACAATACCTTAAAGATCAAAGATGCTCTCTCCTATATGGAGCTTTAACACAAAGATTCCATGTGGAACAGCCCACTACCAACAACTTTCTAGGCCCTTTTAGAACATGTATTTGTGATACTAACACACCGACTCTTCCGAGTAGCATAGACTCTTCCAAGTCGCATATGCGAAATTAAGATCCTAAAATCACTGAGACAAACCACCACGCGACCCTCTGTGAGGCCAGGAGACTAAATTATTGTGTGAAACCTATACCCTTAAGATCCCAAGGAAGCTATAAGGTCCTCCTATACAATGAAACCAAAACAAAAGTGACTGCAATAATTAGAAAATAAGATACAAATCTTTATTCTAAATTTCATAGACACTCAAAAGCCAAGAAATAAAGGCCCTTGCTTGACCATACTTCCAAAACACTGCAAAAAGGGGTTAAAATAGTGAGTTTGTGGGCTCTTAGCGAGTATTAAGACTGATCATCTCTTCAAACCATATAGAATAATGTTTTGTGTACATGGACAAGTGGCACATGCCACCGAATTGATAGTCCATTACCAATTCGTCCAACTAGTCCATAAGTAGTTCTTTACCGATGGACTAGATCAATTAATCGATAGCTCCCTACCGATTGAATTATACTAGTAGTGAGGTACTGATTGGTTGATAGAGTCCATCGATATCTCACTACTGATGGATTAAATGAATAATTCAATCGACAGTGAACTACCGATTCATTGATCCCTACCGATGGACTCCATGAAAGAATCGGTAATCCACTACCGATTCGGGCATGTGTAATACACATGCCACGTCAGCATGTACACAAATCAGCACTCAACCATATAAAATCAGATTCACCTAAAACAAATTTTGGTCTCTCGTTGTCTTACTTTTCATTTTCCATAACCCATCTTCACAAAAAAAAAACATATTCACTAATAATCACGAAGAGTATGTGATTCACAGTGAGATCCCACTAAATCATGCTACTAACGAGATCAGCTTGACAGGTTGAACCACACACATGGCAAGATTTGCAAATTTTAGGAAAATGCTCATGCACGCTTCCTAGGCTTCAAAAGCTACCCTTTGTGTGGTTTTATCGTTTCAATTTAGATGCAAAAACCACACAAAGGGTTTTAGATTATTCCAACAATCTAAAAACCGGGCAGTAATCTTTTCTAATTTACTAAAATTTTGTCATGTTTAGGATCATAAGCATGAGTTTACAGTAGATAAATGCGCAAGCTTTTACTATTTAATCTACTGTATATCTCTCCCCACCGATCAATTATAGAACTGAGATTTCTTTTAAAGGAAGAAAAAGGTTATTAAAGATGAAGAATAAAAGGAGAAAAGGCCCAAAACAACATTGTAGGAGAAAATTTTGAGTCCATAATGTAATTGCTAATGAGCCTTAAAGCCTCTTAACAACCTACTAACCAACTTCCTATTTCCACCCCTTCTAGAGAAATCATGTTTTAGTCACAATCCCCCCCTGAAAACAGTTAAGAATTGTCAACAAGAATATGAGAAATCACTAAAAATACAATAAACAATCTTATACTGCATCATACTAGATATCTCTTCGTTTAAAATGCACCTAGAATGAATATGTTGGACCAAGAAACCATCATGGATTGGGCTTTCAACCAGACACCTTGATGGATCTTCTACAACCGCATGTACATGAGTACTTTTTTTTGCGGGGTAGCGGCAGAAGGAGTTGTTTGGTTTATTGCATCAACAACACTCAATGTAGCAAATTTTTCAATCCTCTGTTTGGTGCGCCATATCCAGTACTAATACATCCACATTTAGGGGTTGTTTGGTTGGTGGAACCGTCAATTCAATGAGATCGTGGATGCATTCATCAGGTGGTACGTGCATCGGGCAGTAGATGCACTTGTTTGGTTGCTCCAGTGATTTCAAGTATGGACCAAGGGATGCATGCATCGTTGCTGTTTGGTTGGTCTTTTAGATCAGCCGATGCACCCTGATCCTTTATATATATATATATATATATATATCATTCTTATACGGCATCATGGTTATAAAATAACCCTTGTGTTTTCCTACGTGGATCCTACATAGCAGGCTTAGTCCTACACATGGAGGGGAGGTTAGTGGGGGAGGTGGTTAATGGGGAGGAGGGGGGAGTTAGTGGGTGGTTAATGGGGGAAGTTAGTGGTTGATTAAGGGGAAGTTAGTTGGTGGTTAATGGGGAAGTTAGTGGGTGGTTACCCTACCAAATGACAATGGGGCTCACTAATATGTATATATATAGACTACACATTAAACGTTAAATTTAAATGTTCACATAATGACGTAATAAAGTTAGATACACACATATATATTCAATGTTCACATTTGCAAATCTAATATATATTTTAATGTTTTTTTAATATTCACATAATTTTAATGTTCATATAATGATGCAATAAAGTTAAACAAATATACATATTTTAATGTTCGCATAACTTTATTAAATATGTGTCATAATATAATGACTTTATTGAAATTAAAATAATGTTCATATAATTTTAATGTCCAAATAATTTTACTGAATATATTTTAATATGTTCACGGGTGCACAACAGATGCATTGCAAAAGAGTGCATTACGTGTGTGAGACACTCTAACCACTCAACCCAAAAGCTTAAGCCGTTAGGAGAGGGAGAGTTAATAGGTATATAGTCTAACACGCCCCCTCACGTGTGGCATGACTCTTCACACGTGAATATTGAATTTAAGGAGCGGCTTAGACGACTATTGGAGGGAGCAAGGTTTGAACCCAAGACCTCTGCTATGATACCATGTGAGACACTCTAACCACTCAACCTAAAAGTTTAAGCCGTTAGGAGAGGGAGAGTTAATAGGTATATAGTCTAACGTGAAACGGCCATTTTGGCTATTTCATGCGATGCACGGTATTAGCTGCCTTTTGCATCAGGTGATGCATGCATCAACAGATGCATGTGGCAAAGCAAACACGGGATTGGGCGCACGATGCACCCTGGTTCACGCCAACCAAACACCCCCTTAATGCTAAAAGTAAAAAGAAGGGATAGATGATGTGGCTTGATGTTGCATCATGTAATACAACTGATTCTGCGACATGACATGATGTTGCATCATGTAATATAACCAATTCCGCGACATGACATAATGTTGCATCTCGTGGTGCAATGCATCTAGTGCTGCAATGCATCTAGTGCTGCAATGCATCTACTGATGCAATGCATCTACTGATGCAATGCATCTACTGATACGAGCAACCAAATAACTTGTTTGGTTGGCAACATCAAGCCATGCACCGCACCGTCCGATGTTGCATCAAATGATACGGCCAAATCGACAGTATCACCTAATGCAACATCATGTTGTATTGCAAGCCTCGTCTCTTTACTTTTTGCAATAAATGTACCTGCATCGATTGATGCATGCAACCGGCCAAACAGTGAATCGATAAATGAGCTGCATCGAGTGTGCATCATCCTTCAATAAAACGCCCGTTCGGTTTGCTTGTACCGGACGGTGTTGCACCGCCTGATACAGCAATAAATGTGATCGAGTGTTTGGTTTGGAAGGGCGCATTGACTTATGCACCCTAACAAATACAAAAGGTTGAGAGGGTGTATCAGCCGATGCACCTCATGTTGCTTTTGGTTGCATCAGTAGAAACGTCCAATCCATCGTGTTCTTATAGCGCAAAATACACACATCGGTTGTTTCTACTGATGCAGTTAAAAACATTTTAAATCGCATCTACTAATACACCCTCTCTACTTTTTTTCATTTATCAGAATGCATCAATCTATGCATCCTACCAAACCAGACAGGGGATAACATTAATTGTTGTATCGGGCGGTGCATCACCACTCGATACAAGCAAACTAAGCACCCTTTTTAAGTGTTCTACAAATCCAATCAAGTCCCAAAATCGCAGCACCACGACTAACTTAATAAGTCCTCCAAAGGTGTTTGTAAAGCAACACATCTCTCATTCGTCCCAGTAAGAATCAAACTCAACCTAACCATCACAAGGAACACCTACAAGTTATATGCTAAGAAATCTACAAGCGTGACTATATCATCGTGAATATGGATTATCCATCCATCAATTGTGATACCCAAAAAAAAAATTCAGCTACCACAAGTTATAAAAAATAATCGGTTTTAGCAACAACTTAAAGACCATCACACTTGCACAAAAATACATAACAAGCTTGAAACGACACAAGGCTAGATTAATTCCCAATACAACAGTTCACCTAGGTGCATATCCATAATTATACTCAGCCTTTCATGTATACCAAAAAAGCAATTTAACCACTTGCTGAGATCTTTTTACCCTGCAATCCATTCCAAAGTAGTCGCAGAAATCAACTGATCATACCACATATACATGCCAATATAAACACAGGAAACAACACAGTCAAAAGGGTGATCCTATTCCCTAGCCGTTCTCTGTAAACCTAGATCTTTTTACCCTGCATGCCATTCCAATGTAGTCGCAAAAATCAACTGATCATACCACATATACAAGCCAATATAAACAAAGGAAACAACACATTCAAAAGGGTGATCCCATTCCCTAGCCGTTCTCTGCAAACCTAGATCTTAGTTTCTGTATTTTAAGCCCTTCTAAACAATTCCAACCAGATCTAATTAGCCAAAAGTCCTAACAATTGTCAAGAAAGAAAAATCAAACAAATTTTGAAGGGAACAATGTTATCGCTTATCAAAATATCATCCAAAAGAGAATACGGAGAAACGCACAAAATCCCAAAAAATTTCGCCAGATCTGTCATATTACCGAATAATACAACGGGATTTCAGGAATCAAACCTATAAACACCGAGCAAGCTGGATTCCGATCCATGATCCCTCGTCTCGAAGCAGCAAACCCCCAATAAACCACCGCGGACACAGAGAAATCCCTACGAGTCGGGCAACTGGAAACCCTAGACGCCCAATTTAGTTAGAACGGCGGAAAGATCCAAGCTTTTCACGAAGAATGCGACACGAGTTCTGACAATCGAAGAAATTGAAGAACTCGGAAGCAAATGAGAGAAATGCGGCCGATATATAAAAATATGAGGAGTTATTCGATTGCAGGAGGTGGAGATGATGAGATATTTTGAAGGTGAGCCCCATTGTTCGGTTTTCAAAAGCGATTTTGTTTTAGATTGCATTTGGAGATGTTCTTGAGAATTCAAGGATTGCAGTGCCGGAGGAACAAGCCGTGCCGGCCTTTAACCGGCCCGACATTTGCCGCCGACAGCACACATGAGCAGGGGCAGCCCTTGAGACTAGAGGGGGATGAAGGTGTAGCAGTAGAGAAGAGAAAACGCAGAAGAGGAGGAGGAAAGTTAGAGAAATACTCACCGTCGATGGAGGATTCCGACGTGTTGGAGATGCGAAGGGGCAGCCGGAGGGATCCGCAGGGGGAAAGATCGAGCGATATCTGTTTGAGGAGAGAGATTAGGTTAGGGTTTTGATAGAGTTAAGTTACTGGGTAAAGGGTTTCGGGTGTTTTACACCCGAAAAAACGCAACATCAATTATTTTTTAAACTATCTTTGCAACAAAAAGATTTTCACACCAGTGGTGTTTTACACAGATCCCATAAAACAGGGTAAAATTATAAATAACATAATCAACTTAGGGGTAATTTTATATGCACTACATATTTTGTGGGTAATTTTATATGCACTATAATTTTTGTTATGTGCACCGCGCCAAAAATATTTTCATATTATCCATTATACCTTATTTAATAATCCATCTCCATAGTTCTAGTCTCCTAAGTCTCATACTGATCTCCAGCCCTCCTCCGGCTCTCCGCCTGTCACTCTCGTTCGCCGCATGGACACCTGCTCCACCTTCCTTGGCCGCCCCCATCGGAAATCCACCTCGTAGATCCCCAACTTCGGCGACCCCGCCACCATCAACGCTCGCTGCTTCGACGCATAGTCAAACACCCTCCTCACCCAGTTCTCCATGCGTCGAGTCTGTCGTCGCTCACCATCTCTTCTAGATCAGATCAGAAGATCTTCTCGACACCCATGTGATCGATGACCTCGCTCCCATTGTTGACCAGCTTACACAGATGACCAGCTTACATTAGATTGGTAAATATTGTTTCTTTTTCTCGGAAAAGGTAGGGTTTTGACATTCTTGTTGTTGCATCCTTGATGCCAGCTTACATAGATGATGAGTCTACTTTGATTCCAAGAAACACTATAGATTGGTATATGTTGTTTCCGCTCTGTCGGAAAAGGTAGGGTTTTGACATTCTTGTTGTTCCATCATTGATTCACATCGTACGTAGATGAGTCTACTTTGATTCCAAGAAACACTTCGGTGCTAGTTCGTCGGATTCCAAGGCAGCTTCGAAAGTCTATTGTCTTGATAGACGACAAGTATATATCTTGCACTTCTTGAACTTTGCCGAATCGAATTTCTTGCTTTTACTTTGCCTTCCAGGTTGTTTTGGAAGATTGAATGCTTTACTTTAGCTAACAATTCAATCTTTGTGATTGCAGATTATTGATTTTTTTTAATATGCAGGTTGTCAGCTAAGAAGGTTGAAGATATTCCAACGCCAAGTAGCAGGCCCATCACGAGTTCATGTTCTGTTGTCAAAAATGTAATTTAAGTAGCCTAGAATATTGATGTGTTAAGCAATTTATATTTGAGCTATTGTTTCTTTCAGCTAGATCCTGTGATGCCTTGATAATTGAGGACTGGATAATGATACCTGACCTCTAAATTTTGCAGCCTATGGAATCTGAATGGGATGATTTTGGCGACGATGTGTATGCTATTCCCGAAGAAAAAATTGTTCAACCAAAAGATCTTGTTTCATATTCCATCTCATTTCAGCGCTAGTCACCTACAAAGAGTAGTGCTCTAAAGGAGATACTGGGTTCATATTTATAGATTAATGCCTTTTTGCTGGGAGCTTGTACTTGAGATATTTGATTCATAGATCATGTAGGCCGGTGCATATTTGATTCTTCTTCCTAACAGCTATGTCGAAATGGTGATGTATTTTCCGTGTACATCATGTTGCTTATAACGTGCACATGCACCGATATTTTTATGTGTATGTACCGATATTTTTTTTTGCGCATGTACAACTATCTGTGAGGAAGCAAATAAAGGATGTTGTCTGATTGATGGGTCGTAGTGCTGAGCATTTGTTTTGGTGTGAATGTACTTGTAACGTGTGAATGTACATTTTTTTTGTGCGCATGTTCATTTGTTTTTTTTTTTTATCCACGTATCCCCAGGAAAGAAGCTGTGGAGGCAGCAGTGGGAGCGCCAGTTCCATTGCATATGTGAATCACTCATGCTCTCAATACAGTGAACTAAAGACAAGGGTTTCAAAACTGGCCACTAATCATCAATTGTCACGTAATTCTGAAGAAATTTTTCCAAGAATTGGAACAATGGTAGATTGTGCTATGTACCATTTCAGATTAATGTACTTTTGGTGTTTATGTACCATTTCAGATTGATGTACCCTTGTTAGAGTCGTGTGCGATGAAGAATTATGTACCATTTTAAGATAATGATATATTTTCCACGTACATGTTGCTTATAACGTGCGTATGCACCAATATTCTTGTGCGCATGTACCGATATTTTTGTGCACATGCCACCGAATCGGTAGTCCACTACCGATTCTTCTTTCTAGTTTATCGGTAGACCACTACCGATAGACTAGATCAATGAATCGGCAGCTCACTGCTGATTGAATTATATCGGTAGTGAGATACCGATTAGTTGATAGAGTCCATCGGTATCTCACTACCGATATTTGTGTGCGCATGTATTGATATTTTTGTGCGCATGTACCCATATTTCGTTGTATACAAAACCATGTTTCTTAATTAAAGGACAATAATGGTATATATCAAAAATCGTATATGGTGCACTTAACATTCGACGGTGCTTTAAAAATCGCGTCCTGTGCACTTAGAAAAACAGGTGCACTTAGTAAAACCGGTAGTGCATATAACATGACCCATTTTATGTGCACCGTGCCAAATATAATGTCATATTACCCATTATACCCTTATAGTAAAATCTCCATACTACCCTTGTTTAATAAACCAATCAGCTTAGAACGTTCATAATGTGCGCATGCACCGATATTTTTGTGCGCATGTACTGATTTTTTTGTGCGCATGTTCCATTGCTTTTGTGTGATCCACATCCCTCCAAGAAATAATCCGCCAAAACTGCTTTTTTATTCCTTTTCCTCGCATGACAAGGGGTACAAGCATGGGGCATCATCATATATTTTCCACATACATCATGTTACTTATAATGTGCGAATGTACCTTTTTTGTGCGCATATTCATTTGTTTTTTTGCCATCCACGTATCCCCAGGAAAGAAGCTGTGGAGGCAGCAGTGCGAGCTCCAGCTCCGTTGCCTGTGTGAATCACTCATGCTCTCAATTTAGTGAACAATGCTGAGGGTTTCAAAACTGGCTCCTAATCATCAATTGTCATGTAATTCTGAAGAATTTTTTTCAAGAATTGGAACAATAGTAGATTGTGCTACGTACCATTTCAAATTAATGTACTTTGGTGTCTATGTACAATTTTAGATTGATATACCCTTATTAGAGTTGTATGCGATGAAGAATTATGTACCATTTCGAAATTGTGATATATTTTCCGTATACATCATGTTGCTTATAACGTGCGCATGCACCGATATTTTTGTACGCATGTACCGATATTTTTGTGCGCATGCCACCGAATCGGTAATTCACTGCCGATTCTTTCATCTAATTCATCGTTAGACCACTACCGATAGACTAGATCAATGAATCGGCAGCTCACTGCCGATTGAATTATACCGGTAGTGAGGTACCGATTGGTTGATAGAGTCCATCGGTATCTCACTACGGATGGACTATATGAAAATCTTTTGCGCATGTATTGATATTTTTGTGCGCATGTACCGATATTTCATCTAATACTAAACCATGTTTTTTAATTAAAGGACAATAACGGGATATATAAAAAATCGTACGTGACGCACTTAGCATTGGATGATGCTTTAAAAGTTGTGTCACGTGCACTTAGTAAAACGGGTGCACATAACAAAACCAGTGGTGTATATATAATGACCCTCAACTTAGTTCACACACATTCATGTTCTTGACCATCTTCAATCCCGCGAGCCCCCCCCCCCCCCCCTCTCAAAAAAATCCCTTTTGCGCAACCCCAACGGCCAAACCCCTGCTCACCTCAATGGCGAAGCTAGGGCAAACCTCACCGCGCGTGCTCCGTCCTCGATAAACCCTACATAAGGGTGCGTTTGGTTGCCGGTTTGATCCCTAATCCCATTCCTTGTGCGAGCCAAACATGTCGTAAAGGTGCGTTTGGTTGCTGGTTTTATCATAGGAGAGGGAGTCATGACTCCCTCCGCCATGTTTGGTTGGCATTGACATTTAAGCGCGGGAGAGGAAGTCGCCTCTCTCGAGCTCTCCCGTCATGGGAGGAAACCAGACTTCTCCTGAAGTTGGGAGGAGTATAGTTTCATTTCTCTCCTATTTGGTCAACGCACGTTATGATTACTAAAACATGTTTCTTTATGCATCGTCTTTTCTTCTAACCTATACTTCTATTTGTTTTGAACTCGTAAGAAATGATTTACCTTGACATTTTCGTTCTACATCATGCATTGAAAATGTGAATTTATTTATCTGTTTAACTGTGCCTTATGTGTAATATAAATGCTCATATTTTAAGCGATGTTGGTCAAGTTTAAAAAAATATATTACATTTTTCTCTTTAATTCTTAAAAAAAGTTAATAAGATAATATTTTTACTAAAATTACGAATCTCAAGATCACAAAATACGTAACAAGAGCATATTATATTAGTAACTTAAAATATCAATCATGTGCTTTTGGATTTTAATATGAAGATACAAAACACAAGTAACGTCTCTTCGTTCGCCCACTCCCATGTCATACCAAAATATCTCATCATCTCCACCTCCTGCAATCGAATAACTCCTCATATTTTTAGATATCGGCCGCATTTCTCTCATTTGCTTCCGAGTTCTTCAATTGCTTCGATTGTCAGAACTCGTGTCGCATTCTTCGTGAAAAGCTTGGATCTTTCCGCCGTTCTAACTAAATTGGGCGTCTAGGGTTTCCAGTTGCCCGACTCGTAGGGATTTCTGAGTCCGCGGTGGTTATTGGGGGTTTGCTGCTTCGAGACGAGGGATCATGGATCGGAATCCAGCTTGCACGGTGTTTATAGGTTTGATTCCTCAAATCCCGTTGTATTATTCGGTAATATGACAGATCTGGCGAAATTTTTTGGGATTTTGTGCGTTTCTCCGTATTCTCTTTTGGATGATATTTTGATAAGTGATAACATTGTTCCCTTCAAAATTTGTTTGATTTTTCTTTCTTGACGATTGTTAGGACTTTTGGCTAATTAGATCTGGTTGGAAATTGTTTAGAAGGGCTTAAAATAGAGAAACTAAGATCTAGGTTTGCAGAGAACGGCTAGGGAATGGGATCACCCTTTTGACTGTGTTGTTTCCTTTGTTTATATTGGCTTGTATATGTGGTATGATCAGTTGATTTTTGCGACTACATTGGAATGGCATGCAGGGTAAAAAGATCTAGGTTTACAGAGAACGGCTAGGGAATAGGATCACCCTTTTGACTGTGTTTTTTCCTGTGTTTATATTGGCATGTATATGTGGTATGATCAGTTGATTTCTGCGACTACATTGGAATGGCATGCAGGGTAATCTCAGCAAGTGGTTGAATATGCTTTTTTGGTATACATGAAAAGTTGAGTGTCGTTATGGATATGCACCTAGGTGAACTGTTGTATTGGTAATTAATCTAGCCTTGTGTCGTTTCAAGCTTGATATGTATTTTTGTGCAAATGTGATGGTCTTTAAGATGTTGCTAAAACCGATTATTTTTTATAACTTGTCGTAGCTGAATTTTTTTTTTTGGGTCTGCAGTAACTTATCGCAATTGATGGATGGATAATCCATATTCACGATGATATACTCACACTTGTAGATTTCTTAGCGTATAACTTGTAGGTGTTCCTTGTGATGGTTAGGTTGAGTTTGATTCTTATTGAGACGAATGAGGGATGTGTTGCTTTTACAAACACCTTTGGAGGACGTATTAAGTTAGAGTAGTCGTGGTGCTGCGATTTTGGGACACTTAAAAAGGGTGCTTCGTTTGCTTGTATCAAGTGGTGATGCACCGTCCGATACAACAATTAATGTTATCCCCTGTCTGGTTTGGCAGGATGCATAGATTGATGCATTCTGATAAATGAAAAAAGTAGAGAGGGTGTATCAGTAGATGCAACTTAAAATGTTTTTCACTGCATCAGTAGAAACAACCGATGCGTGTATTGTGCGCTATAAGAACACGATGCATTGGACGTTTCTACTGATGCAACCAAAAGCAACATGAGGTGCATCGACTGATACACCCTCTCTGTCTTTTGTATTTGTTAGGGTGCACAAGTTAATGCGCCCTTCCAAACCAAACACTTGATCGCATTTATTGCTGTATCAGGCGGTGCAATACCGCCCGACACAAGCAAACTAAACGGGCGTTTTATTGAAGGATGATGCACACTCGATGCAGCTCATTTATCGATTCACTCTTTGGCCGGCTGCATGCATCAATCGATGCAGGTACATTTCTTGCAAAAAGTAGAGAGTCGAGGCTTGTGATTGTGAATAATTCAGCACAATAGAGAAAATGGTACATTTTTGCCATTGTGGCCTCTTGGAGGAATGATGAATGTATTGGGTAACATATATTGTGGTCAGACATATATGACATCTTGTTTACAGTGCAAGAATGTAGCCCTAGTCTGACAATGTATATTTATCAAATATGCTCATAGTATTTTTTTGCCAATAACAGTTCTGAAAATCATCATATTTCAAAAATTTTGGAATTGCAATTTCTATTTCAGTCGTAATTCTTTGTATACTGTCAGAACCATATTTAAACATCAAATAGTTCGAACACTCATTCAAAAAAAAAAAGAAAAAGAAATCAAACAAATCAAACGCAAAATACCAAATTCTCATCCAAACCAGAACAAGAGAAAAAACAAAACACAAAATCCCTAAAAACTTCCCTAGATCTGTCCTATAGCCGAAAAACGCAAGAAGGTCAAAGAAATGAAACCTACAAATACTGTGCAAGTAGGATTCCGCGCCATGATCTCTCCTCTCGAAGCAAACCAATGACAAACAACCGGAGACGGCAGCTGTAAACCATAGAAGGTGATGTGCTTGCTATAGAGGAAGAATTTAATGCAGCTCCCCAACATGATCCTCATCCACAAACGATTTCAAGGTATAATTTAATACGACTCCCCAACTTGATCCTAATCCGCAAACGATTTCCAGGTATAAAGCTACAAATCAAAAAATTCGTATAACTGAACCAATGGAAAAAAAAGAATCAAATTGTCATCTCAAGCAAGGATGGCGACCGATCGGCATCGTGTGTGTCGGTTGATATTCATCGAGTCGGTGGGAGACCGGCTAAACCGGCTCAGGCACACACCGAAAGAGGTTGGTGCTGCTCGGCACCAGCTAATAACGATCGGCCGATCAGCTTCGATCGGCTCAAATCCTTTGTCGTTCCTTTGAAAGAAAACTAAATGGGTTTGTTAATGGGTCCGAAACCCATTAATTATTGGATGAAATAAGTAAAGATAGGGCCGTGATATTCACATCGGCTGACTAGGCCAGTGTCTTACACCGATCTCATGTGGCATAAGTTTTTTAGTTTATTAATTTCCACGTAAGAACGTCCACATAAGCTTGACTCCATTTAAACAGCCAATCACACCCCATTTAACCCATTTCGCTCCCGCTCTTCTCTCGAGCTCTTCTCTCCGCCACTCGCCAACGAGAAAGGCCCTCATTCAAATTAAAAAAAAAAAATCAAACAAATCAAACGCAAAATACCAAATTCTCATCTCGACCAGAACAAGAGAAAAAGCATGAAATCCCTAAAAACTTCCCCAGATCTGCCCTACAGTCGAAAAACACAAGAAAGTCAAAGAAATCAAACCTACAAATACCGTGCAAGCAGGATTCCACGCCATGATCTCTCGTCTCGAAGCAAACCAGCGACAAACAACCGGAGACGGTAGCTGTAAACCCTAGAAGCTGATGTGCTTGATTTAGAGGAAGGATTTAATGCAGCTCCCCAACGTGATCCTAATCCGCAAACGATTTCCATGTATAAAGCTACAAATAAGAAAATTAGCATAACCGAACCAATCCAAAAAAACAAAAAAAAAGAATCAAATTGTGATCTTAAGCAAGTATGGTGATCGATCAGCATCGTGTGTGCCGGTCGATATTCTTTGAGCCGGTGGGAGACCGGCTAAGCCGGCTCAGGCACACACCGAAAGAGGTTGGTGCCGCCACAGCTAATATCGATCAGCTTCGATCGGCTCAAATCCTTGGTCGTTCCTTTAAAAGAAAACTAAACGGGTTCGTTAATTGGATGAAATAAGTAAAGATAGGGCCGTGATATTCGCACTAGGCCAGTGTTTTACACTGATCTCATGTGGCATCGGTTCTTTAGTTTATTAATGTCACTGTAAGAGCGTCCACATAAGCTCGACTCCATTTAAACACCCAATCACACCCCATTTAACCTATTTCGGTCCCGCTCTTCCCCCGAGAGAGAGAAGAAGCGCAGCTCTTCTCTCCGCCACTCGCCAACGAGAACCCCCCCCCCCCCCCCCCCCCCCCCCCCACACACACACACACACACACACACACAGACACACAGAAAACCCCTATCAACAACCTAGAATGAATAGATGGATCTGCGCCGCCCCCCTCCCCATCACCACGGCCAGTCATGGTTCTGGACTCCCCTCCTCCGGCTCAAGAACTAGTTGCCTTTGGCTCACCGGGGGTATCACCTCCAGGTCCCCACCCCACCCAGCGAAAACCGGAGAATATTGTTCGGTATCGTCACCTCTAGGGCCCTATTTGGTCACTGGGGAAATTGGCATGAGTGGATCTTTGGTTGTTTATATTGCTGCTTGGATAGTCTAGCATTAAGTCATCTCCGTTCTCGTGGTCAGGCATCTCTCACTGAAGGGTCAGGATTCAATCACATTTAAAATAGTAGGTAGCCTCCAAATCTGGTTAGGCACAACAAGTGTTTCACGTATGAGTGGTTAAATCTAGTTAAATGTGCTTCAGGTCTGAGTGGTCAAATCTATCTACATGTGCTTTACGTCTGAGTGGTTAAATTTAGCTAGATGCATCATTTCAAACGTCTTTTAAATAGCAGACGTCGTCACTGAAGGGTTATGTGTCAATCACCTTTAAAATAGTAGGCAACCTGAGTGGTCAAGCATCTCGAGGTGCTTTCCGTCTGAGTGGTCAAATCTAGCTAGATGCATCCTTTCAAATAGCTTTCAAATAGCAGACGTCTCCACTGAAGGGTCAGGTGTCAGTCACTTTAATATAGTATGCAGATTGAGTGGTCAGGCATCTCGCGGTGCTTTATGCCCTAATTAGTCACTCAGCCTGAGTGGTCAAATATAAATCAATTCATCGGAGACACTCGGCTTTTATATAAGGCATTATAGCGCAAAGCTAGCTTGGCTTAGTAGAGTCATCATGATATTTGTTTATATTATACAAATGTGTATGCTTCACTAGTCATCTCACTCTTTACCTCCTTCTTTGGTTGTGGGACTTAGAGCATATGCCGGGCATAATGCTCCCCATGTTGAGGAGGTAAGAGTGAGGCGACCGGTGACATAATACGAAACAAGCAACACCCAAGCTGCTGTCAAATAAGCAAGTTTATAAGGTATTGTTTAACTTCATCGATGCACCGTTGTGCCTATGTTTTTCAAGAATCTTAGTTGAGTGCATTGTTTGGTTTTATAGGTTCATGATACTGAATATTTATATCAATTCCTAGAACTAATCGTGATATGAGTACAAAGGAGGAGCCCACAAGATTGTTATTGCAGTGGGTGAAAGAATGCTGGAAAAGAACATCCTTAAAAAAAAGAGCCAAGGAGGAATTTCATGATTTGGCCTAGAATTAATTCTCATTAGCTAAGCCAATTTTTTAGCTACTTGCATTCAGCATTAAAATACCTTTTTATTATAAATTAATTGACAGCACAGGGAACACGTATTATTTGGCTTTATTATCACTGTATCAGCCTTTATGGACATGGAGTGACCCCCTCTTGTCTCTCTCCAAACACACCGCGAATAGGATATGAATTCATATCTCCATTAAGCTTACGCGCATTTTTGCGTATGTTGGTTGAATTAGCACTAAAATGCCCATAATGGCTATGTTTTGGGAGATTTACTTCTATTGGAGGACTACACCTCCAGGAGGTAGTCTTTTTATTGTAACTGTGATACACGTGAATAGCAAAACATGTAAGATAACTAGTCCCCCCATTTATTCCACTGAAGTCATAATTCCTAAATGAGCACCTACTCCCTATAGCATCAAGCACTTCTTTTATTTCTTCCACTGAAGTCATTTGAACGTGCTTCGGGTCCGCCCCTCGTTGCTATGAGATTTAGCATAGAGTGCTGATGTGCTGGCAATGTTCAAAAGAGCTTCTGCATCAACAACCAAAATGTGCTGTGGCTTTTGAAGTGTAAGATTGAAATTGTTTGAGAATATATGTATATCGCCAAAATCATCCTTTCAAACAGTACAAAGATGGCAGGCTGAGTCGTCACTTCTGTCCACGGTGCGTGGCGTGGACACTTCTAAATTCATCCTGTCAAACAGTAGTGACATGGCAGGCTGAGCAGTCATCTGTGTCTGTTGCTATTTGATGGCAGCCTGAGTAGTTACTTCTGTCCGCGGTGAGTGGTCACTTTTAAATCCATCCTTTCAAACAACAGTGAGATGGCAGCCTGAGTGGTCACTTCTAAATCCATCCCTTCAAACAACAATAAGAACTTAGCCTACGTGGTCAATTCTAATTCAATGAAGGCACTCAAATAACAAAAGTCCTCCGAAAAAAAATGGGTCAGGTGTTGAACTACTTTAAAAATGTAGGTAGCCCTTTTTCTTTTATAAAACCACCATCCCCTTACAAACCCCTTTCAGGATGCGGGAAGGAGTTAAGAACCGCCTTACAAAGCCCTTTCAGGATGCGGGGAGGAGTTAAGAACCGCTCACGTGCCTCATACGGCGTCTTGGCTTTGGTACTAAGACAAGCGATTTGAAAACTCAAAGGTATCTAGGAGCATTTCCAATAGATGAAGGTACTGGATCGCGGTTCACCCAAAGTACAGGATACCAAAATGCAATTTACCCTATAAACAAATATCATGATGGCTCTACTGAGCCAAGCTAGCTTTGTGCTAGAATGCCTTATATAGAAGCTGGGTGTCTCGGATGGATTGATTTATATTTCACCACTTAGGCTGAGTGACCAATTAGGTCATAAAGCACTGCAAGATGCCTGACCAATCAGGATGCCGACTATTTTAAATGTGATTGACACTTGATCCTTAAGTGAAGACTGTTGCTATTTGAAAGTTGTTTGAAAGGATGCATCTAGCTAGATTTGACCACTCAGACGTAAAGCACATCGAGATGCTTGACCACTCAGGCTGCCCACTATTTTAAAGGTGATCGACACCTGACTTTCCAGTGACGACGTCTGCTATTTGAAAGCTGTTTGAAAGGATGCATCTAGCTAGATTTGACTACTCAGACGTAAAGCACATGTAAGTAGATTTGACCACTCAGACCTCCACTCATACCTGAAGCACATCTAGTTAGATTTGACCACTCAGACCTTAAGCACATGTAGCTAGATTTGACCACTCAAACCTTAAGCACATCTAGCAAGATTTGACCACTCAGACGACTGGTTCTTGAGCGGGGGAGGGGAGTCCAGATCCACGACTGACGAGTGGTGGTGGGGGGGCCTGGAGGTGACTCCTCTACTAAGCCAAAGACGCCTGGTTCTTGAGCCGGGGGAGGGGAGTCCAGATCCACGACTGACGAGTGGTGGTGGGGAGGCATGGAGGTGACGCCTCTACTAAGCCAAAGACGACTGGTTCTTGAGCCGGGGGAGGGGAGTCCAGATCCACGACTGGCGGGTGGTGGTGGGGGTGGGGGGGAGGCGCAAATCCATCTATTAATTGTGGGTTGTTGACTGAGCCGTTCTCGTTGGCGAGTGGCGGAGAGAAGAGCTGCGCTGCGCTTCTTCTCTCGGTCGGGGGAAAAGCGGGCGCGAAATGGGGTGGGATTGGGTGTTTGAATGAAGTCAAGCTTACATGGACACTCTTGCGTGTTTATATTAATAAACTAAAAAACTGATGCCACATGAGATCGGTGTAAAACATTGTCCTAGTCAGCTGGTGTGGATATCACGACCCTATCTTTACTTATTTCATCCAATTATTAACGGGTTTCGTCTGAAACCCGTTAACGAACCCGTTTAGTTTTCTTTTAAAGGAGCGACAAAGGATTTGAGCGGATATCGAAGCCGATCGATATTAGCTGGTGCTGAGCGGTACGAACCTCTTTCGGCGTGTGCCTGAGCTAGCTCATCCGGCCTCCCACCGGCGTGATAAATATCGGTCGGCACACACGATGCCGATCGATCGCCATCCTTGCTTGAGATTATAATTTGATTCTTTTTTTTGTTTTTTTTTTGGGTTGGTTCGGTTATGCTAATTTTTTGATTTGTAGCTTTATACATGGAAATCGTTTACGGATTAGGATCAGGTTGGGGAGCTGCATTAAATCCTTTCTCTAAAGCAAGTACATCAGCTTCTAGGGTTTACAGTTGCCGTCTTCGGTTGTTTGTCGTTGGTTTGCTTCGAGACGAGAGATCATGGCGTGGAATCCTGCTTGCATGGTATTTGTAGGTTTGATTTCTTTGACCTTCTTGTGTTTTTCGGCTGTAGGGCAGATCTGGGGAAGCTTTTAGGGATTTCGTGTTTTTTCTCTTATTCTGGTATGGATGAGAATTTGATATTTTGCGTTTGACTTGTTTGATTTCTTTCTTTCTTTTTGGTTTGAATTAGTGTTAGAACTATTTGAGGTTTAGATCTGGTTGTGATAGTCTACAAAGAATTATGGCTGGAATTGAAATTGCAATTTCGAAATTCTTGAAATATGATGATTTTCATGACTGTTATTGGCAAAAAAAAAATACTATGAGCATATTTGGTAAAGATACTTTGTCGGACTAGGGCTTCATTTTTGCACTATTAACAAGATGTCATATATGTCTGACCAATATATGTTACCCAATACATTCATCATTCCTCCAAGAGGCCACAATGGCAAAAATGTACCATTTTCTCTATTGTGCTTAATTATTCAACATGAATTGCAATTGTTAATTCATCTGCATAACAAGTCAGAATGATTCAACTTGAAGTGCATTGTCTAGAACTTCTTTTGTTGTCATTGAAGGAAGTTGATATTGATAATAATTGTTGTTCAAATGCTAAGCAGGAAAATGAGGAAACTGATAATTTGTGCTGAGATGGAAGGTTTAATGAAATATTTCTGGTAACATGACACCAGACACTAGGAACAGGTATATGGTTTATTGGTGTCTTCTTTTCCATCTTATGACTAGATTGCTAAAATGTTTCATTGAATACAGTGGTGGCCGCAAATGTTGAAACTTTTTAGTTAAATTAAGTACATTAGGGGATGAATCGAACTCCCAACCAAACCTCCATCCTCTAATCGGATTCAAAAAATTTCACGAAGAATGCATGATTCTTCATAAAAAAATATTGTTCCTTATGTAACCTGTAGATCAAAACAGGTCTCACATGACTTCATATCCCCTGGATAAAATTCAACAACGAGCTGTCAAAATTTTATTAAAGATGCTGTTCTCAGACTAGTCTGTATACAGCAGCAAAGTGACATGGCTAAATTATTTTCATTACGAATTGATTGCATATTGAACCACTCATGATACTTTTATCAGATGTTTTTGTTTTTGTGGATCCAATAAAGCCATATAATTTTGCTTACGGTCATCTATCATCATATATTCTGCAGGTTCAGTATCGCGAGGTCTCTTCTTTCCTTTGTATACCTTATGAGGAGGAAACACATGTACAAGGTTTCTCTGTCACTAGTTCTGTTATGTTGGGGCCTTGTCTTCTTCCTCAACTCATTGACAGGACATGGAAATGGCCAAAGAGGTGGATAATAATCTTTGTTTTATTCTATATCTGTGTTTTACTTGTTTACATGTCATGATGATTGCCTGTTTGGAGATTGCTCGATTGTCCACCATTTTTGGCTTCCCGTGTTGTTTTTTCCTGCAATTTGGCTGATGAAAGGTTTGCCCTAGAATACTCTCTATCCCCTAGATAATGCCAATAAATCTATTATTCCATGCTTGTTATTTTTGTTTTCACTTTCTGGGCATATGATTAGCCTCCTGAGTTATTCAGTGCTTTTATAGGTATATTTGAGGGACGAAGGAGTTTGTACTTGTACTGGCAAATCTGGCAAAACTAAACCTTTTTCCTTTTATAGGTGTATATATATATATAGAGAGAGAGAGAGAGCTGGACGACAGACTTCATTTTAAATGTTCGATGAATTATTTAACACTTTTCAGCTGTGAACCTTGCCTCAAGATATGTATGGGAAAATATACATAAATTTTGCTTGAGGTGTCTACTTCAATCCATATGTATATGATTTTGTCTTGGTGTATTTCTGAGTAGTTATTTACATGTATCTGTATGTGTACATATGTGTGTGGATGATTGCACATATGTATTGATTGCTTCTATTTTCCTTGGGTTCATCGTTTTTGGCTGATTTTCAGTGTATTCTGGATGGACTTTTTGATTATTCATTGTTTAACCCGAAAAGTTTATTTTGTGTATGTGGTCCTCTTGGTTAGCAAACATAAGTATTTTTTACATGGATTTTTGAATGGTCATAGTGAAAAGGTGTATGTGTTCTCTTGTTGGTTTAGTCACTGTGCGTCGATTAAGCCTTTTAATGCAACATGGTTGTTGTCGATCCTATATCTGGGTAGTTCTTTGATTGAAACTATTGCCCTCGATACGAGGTAATAAGAGGGAAGACAGTTTGATTCTCTCATGTTTCTGAAATATCTGTCAGTCACTTTGTCTTATATTCTTAAATTAACTTTTAGATGGGCTGGTTGCAGAGTTCGGTGAAACTGTTTGCCATGAAGCTCACATAAATCCAGTGAAAGAAACTTCTTCACTGGATGCATTGGTACCCTTAGACTCGGCTTCTAATTCAGATATACAGAATGCTGCCTTTGTGTCTGGAAGTGCAGCCGTTGAGCATCAAGGAGATGAAGTGGTTAATCAAGCCAATGCAGCAAATTTGTTAACCACTGGGGAGGAGCTGGTAGTTGTAGAAGCATATGATTCAGGCCCTAAGGCAGATAGGGAGCATCTAAAAAGTGATGAGCTAGAAGCTCCTGTAAAGAGTGACAGGACATTGCATGTTCCTCCTCCTGGCCTTGATGAGTTCAAAAGCAAGACAATTAATGCGAAAGAAAAACGTAATGCTAGCCAAACAGGGATTGTTGTTCACCGAGTGGAGCCTGGCGGGAGGGAGTACAACTATGCATCTGCAACAAAGGGCGCAAAGATCCTGTCTTTTAACAAGGAGGCTAAAGGTGCTTCCGATATCTTAGAAAAAGATAAGGACAAGTATCTGCGAAATCCTTGCTCAGCTGAGGACAAATATGTTGACATTGAACTATCAGAGGAAACTTTAGTGGATACAATTGAGTTAGCAAACTTTGAGCATTATTCATCAAATTTCAAGGACTTTGAACTACTAAGCAGCTTAGTTTACCCAACTGACAGTTGGGTCATACTAGGAAATCTTACTGCTGCTAATGCGAAGCATGCTCAGAGATTCACCCTTCAGGAGCCAAAGTGGGCAAGATATCTGAAACTTAATTTGCTCAGTCATTATGGTTCAGAATTTTATTGTACTCTTAGTGTTGTGGAAGTTTATGGTGTGGATGCTGTTGAGAGGATGCTGGAGGATTTGATTTCAGCTCAGAGTGACGGACCAGAATCTGAAGAACAAAATGTAGAGCAAATGCCTTTGCAAGAGCCTATTAGTGATGGGGCAGATCTATACCAAGAACTTATAACAGAAATTGGTTCTGAGCTGCAGCATGAAAGCCTTAATGGCAAACGTGAGACGCCGAAAAACAGTGTGCCTGATCCAGTTATAGAGGCAAAGCAGCAAATTGGAAGAATGCCTGGGGACACTGTTTTAAAGATTCTTTTGCAGAAAGTTCAGTTTCTTGATTTGAACTTTTCGGTTTTGGAGAAGTACCTGGAGGAGTTGAATAACAGATATGGGGGGATCTTCAAAGCCTTTGATGACGATATTGCTCAAAGGGATATGCTTTTAGAGAAAATCAGATCAGAAATAAAGAATCTCCAGACGAACAAAGTTTTCCTTGTATGTGGGATTTTGAAATTTATAAATTTGTGCTTTTCTATTGTATCTGGCTATTTGTTTAACTTGACCTCTGTTTCTTTGTTGAAGTCCAATGATGTTGGAGAGCTTCTTTCATGGAAATCGAGTGTTTCCTCACAACTAAACCACTTAGTCAAAGATAATGCGGTTCTCAGGTATCATTCAGCCACAATGTTCTTGTGCTATGGATTTATGTTTGCTAGTATCAACTTCATGTCACTGTTGCATTATATGGATTGTCCTTGAAGATGAATATGATGCTGCTGTCAAACTGCCCGGTCACTCATGTTCTATTTTACATAGTCAGTAGAAGTAGAAGCATATAAATTATTGGTGTGTAGGCCCCACTATTAACAATTTGTGTTATCAAGAACTCATGGTTTGTGTTAAAATGCAGATTGGAGGTTGAAAGGGTCCGTCACCATCAGCTTGATATGGAAAACAGGGGCCTTGTGGTGATCTTTGTGAGTTTTCTTTTGGTTCTTTTAGCGGCTACCAAGTTGTTCACAGATATGCTGTTGAGTGTTTGTAAAATACATGATTCCGAAAAATTTTGTAGGACAAGCTCTGGCTGGCTTGTGTTGCTGCTTAGCAGTAGCATTATAGCTTTTATTCTTGTGATATAATAGCTTCATTTGTTTCATTTCAACGAAATTTCTCTGGTGAAACATCATGTCTTCTGCGTGGAACTTTTTGTTTTGGCGTTGCAAGTGGATCTTAAATCCTGTTCTCTTGCTCTAGCTGGAAACTAAGAATTGCATAAAACGGATTTGAGGTTTGCAGACTGGGAAAAGAAACATAATACACGTAGCCTCATTAGAGGGTGCTTAGTGCCTCAGAGTAATGCTCGTTTATGTGAACAGAGATAGTAGGGGGCTTTTGCTGGAGGACCAGCAAGGGACAAGTACCCCTGTAAAAATAGACATTTATGGGTTAGCTAGTTTGTTGTTTATAATGGAAGTAATAAAGGTGGATCAATTAGGTTTTGGTCCAATATCAAGGAGAAGGCATGAATTAGTTACCCTCAAGGTGATATTTTCAAAATGATATGATCTGATGTAGATCCACCATTTGATCCGTTTAAAAACATCATAGCAGGCAGAAAGCAAAAGGTGTTATACTTCAACTAAAAAAGGATTGTTATTAATGATAATAGTCCAGGTTCTAAGAAATCAAGCTAAGCTAGCAGTGTGATAAGAGAATGTTACCTTTCCTGAAGTAAGAGGAGTAAAAGCGGAGTAAAAGCTTCAAACTTCTGAAAATTTACAGAACAATCATATCCTATTGGCCCTGTTTGGTTCCGGGATTGGTTGCATCAATCCCGGAATAGCATCCAAACACCCCCTCTATTTTGGGATTCCTATCCCACGATAAAGTGGGATTCTTATCCCGGGTTCTAGCGTCCTTATTCGGGGATAGTTTCTAATCGGTAGACATCTACTTCTTCTACCGAGGGGCCCACCTAGTCACTTATAAGTTAAGGAAAATGATCTGCGTACATGGCCACGTAGCCATGTACGCTGCACATCCACTCAATCAGTAGATGTCTACCGATTGAGTTAGCTAATCCATTGGTAGAACAAGTAGATGTCTACCAATTAGATGATTGATACATTCAATCGGTAGATGTCCACCGATTGAGGTGCCTAATTCATCGTTAGACCACTACCGATGGATTGGGTGACTCAATCGGTAGGAGCATGTACGAGGTACATGCCTTTGTGCATGTACCCCAATCGCGACCCATAAGTTAATCTTCACCTCTTATATTCAACGACAGGGTGTGTTCGATCATCACGTGGCTTGATGAATCCAACGATGGGGTTAGGTGGGCGCGCGGTTAGATCGTGACCGTGCGGTTACATTGGAAGATCAGGGTCGGGATTCGTCGCCATTCTCCGAAGGGACGAACGTCTCTCATCTTCGTCGGCTCGATGGAGACGACGCGGCTGCCATGGAGGATGAAAGAGTCATAGAAGCGGGCGGGGATGGATTCTAGGCTCTTAGATGGAGGGTCTCCTCCACCGCGGCCTCCGGTGATCCCCTGATGGCTGCCAATGTCTCCCTCGCATCCTCACGGATCCAAAGACGAAGATGAGAACTCTTCTTATGATGCCGATGAGGAGTCCGACAGCGTTGATGGCAGCGACGTGGATGAGGACGACGAGTTTCTTTCAGCATGTAAGTAACGGCACAAAAGATGGCGCTTTGCTTACTGCGTGTTTGCGTAAATGCTTCTTAGAAGAAGCTCTCATGTAGGTGTTAAATAAAGAGATTTATGAACATGAACTTTGATCCTTCTCTGTTGCTTGTGAATGCAACGAAAAGGGCGCCGCTTTGCTTCGCTTTATACGTTGCGTGGAATGAATTCTTTTCTTGGTGTACTTATTTTGGGCATTGATATCTAGCCAACCGAATGTGTTAGCGTAGATTTACACTTTTTTTTTAAAATTGGTGACATGAGTAGGCATACATACATAGATATATATATATTTTACACATACACATACATATATACCTGCATTATGAATATAAATATACATAGATAAACATGTATACATACATGTACATCTATAATCTATTATACGTGTGTGTTTATGGACATATATATACACACAAATAAACATATATACATAGATATATGTACACTAGGTGGTGGGCCCGTGCCACCTGGCACGGCTAACTGCCCGCCCCCACTATCTCTATTATAACTTACGCCACATCAACCACTATCCTTTTTTTGTTTATTTAATTATAATTTTATACCACGTGTATAAGTTTATGACTCAGATGATGAGTCATAAAAGTAACTACCCTTGGATCTTATAAGGTAGATAAGTATGTATATTTAAAATTAATCTCCTGGCTTATGATTATAAGGATATATATTTAAAACTAACCTAGGGAAGATAATAAAAATATACAAAGTTAATTTAGGAAAATATACATGTAAATAAACTAATAGGAGATAAACGGTTGTAACCGTTTTTTGTTCCTTATAAGGTTGATTGAGTTGATATAAGGGACACATGACGTGATTTGCACGTCCTACAATGGATTGGGTGGCTGGCTAAAATTCATTTTTCACTTATTTCTACTCTCGTGAGCAAATTAACATCAAAATATTCAAGTTCCTTCCGAATCTAATTGGACAAAGAAAAGCCATATGTAACTGGTGGCTATTATTGTTTGGTACTTGAGAGTCATTTTTAACACTTGTTTCTAGCTCTGCAAGATATCAAAGTAGTTTTCTTAAGCAGTTGTGCTGACATATGCGATGATATTTGAAATTTGAATCAGCAACTTAAAAATAAGTAGTCGCCTAATTTCTGGTCAATTCACATGTCTAAACACTTCAATTGGTGATCAATTGGTGACTTTAGTTAGTGGAAAAGATTTTATTGGTTACTTTTCGACATGCAACAAATGACACTATCGGCTCAGGGAATCTAGCAAGAAGATTGTCCTTTTTTTTTAAAGAGTTCTCTAATGTGACCAAAGTCAATATGATTTGAAGACTATATTGGACAAAAACTCGGTGCTTATTTTCAGTGCAGAATTCGAGCATAGCAGCATAAAGGAGGTATGTTACTAATAATTAGTCTTGACCATTGGCATTTTCTGAAGACACAAGGATGATATTTCGATCAATAAAACATGTCACTAAATGATGTTTTCATTAGGTTAGGTAAAGAGACGATAACAATCGTGTTAAGGGCACGGGGTCACACTACTGTGTGTATATTTATTATATAATATCATGTACATTTTATGAGTCGTATGAGGATATTGAATTTAAATTATATTTGAATATATGAGACGATCGAGATGAAGACATATAAAAGAAAGAGAATGGCGGGGGTGGTGGTTACGGACGGTTAGGAAAGAGAGAAGGTGATGGCTACCGGTGCCAGGTAGGTGGTAAGGGGTTATCGAACTTTGAAGTACAAATACCATCGTAGGTCGGCTTCTTATTTTTTAAAGTTGCACCACCGCCCAAAAGACATCGATATTTTGGAGTCTTCCTTACAGGTGTTCTCCAACAATGAACTCCGCTACACACCTGGCCGCTAGCCATATCCGTGTCATATCCCGATATCCGTGTCGGTACCCCCCACCGACACGCGCCGTTCCCACATATCTCTGTCCCATCTCTCCATCACTGCCAGCACACCATCCGTGTTCTTGTTTCAGCCAACTCATGGCCAAAATTTAAATTAGTGCTCTCAACTCAAATACTCAGATTTCCAGTAAAATCTAGAGCATTCCATCCATGAGCTACGGGCCGACATACTATGAGTCTCCTTCTTAGTCAATTGTTCTAAATTTTGTTTACAAAATAAAATTCTTTTTTACATATTAAATTTATTTTATTCCGATTTATCAACTTAAATTCTTTTTTGTATTTTCGCTATAAAATATATAATTTCAGTCGAGAACCCCTCACTTCACTTATAACTAAGGTATTTGATATGCGCTAGTTTAACTAGCCTAATGACTTAACTAATAAAAAAAATATATATATTTGATATGCAAAAATGGCATCTTTACGAATGAAACCAGAAAACTATCCTAGATAGAAAAAAGTTAAAAATAAAGTTAATCTAATGTGCCATTTTTTTATTATTATCACATATATATATATATATATATATATATATATTGCTACTTTTATAAAAGACCAACTTTAAGTTTTGGACAGTAGGGAGAAGGCACCACTCTTTTAGTTTCATTAACGTGGACGATACACTATGACTCGTTAGATTGCGTGGAAGCATACCACAAAACCCATATCTCATATCTGGGGATGAAATCTCTTATATATACATATCTCTCTTCTAAAAGTCCCAATAACAAACACAGCTTCCAACTCTAGTAGCTACAATAGTGTCCATATCTTAGAAATCAAGAATTAGATGGGTTTTTCTAGCATTAATAGCACTGACTTGGTGGTGGAGATCCTTAAAAGGCTGCCACTCAAGTCAGTGATCCGATTCAAATGCGTCTGCAGAGCATGGAAAGACCTCATCTCCGATGATTACGTGCAGCGCAGCCTGCCCTTGATCATGGCGGCCATTTGCTACGTCGGCTCCGGGGAGAAGTCCGGCGGCGGGGAGAATTCGAAGAAGAAGCCGAGGCTGGCGTGGGTCTCCGGCGACGGGCTCGAGTACTGTGATCTCGGGTTTTTTCCTCATAGTGTCCACTCGTCCATCGTGGATTGCTGCAATGGTCTGCTCCTCTGCTACTCGCCGACGTGTATGGAGTTCTACGTGTGTGATCCGGTGGCCAAGAGATGGGCGGCGGTGGTGGCGCCGCCGCCGCGGCGCAGGCAGGTCCAGCTGTCGATCCTGGCCTTTGATCCTAAGCATAGTCAGGAGTACAAGGTGGTCTGTTTCACTGCGTGGCGACCTCGAGGGGCGGAGCTGGAGGTGTTCTCGTCGGAGATCGGCGGCTGGGTGGAGCGGGAGGTGCACTGGGGGATCGACACTGAGACCCTGTCGGCGTCCATGCACTACGCCGCCGGAGTCCTGTCCATCCTCGCAACCGACCATCTTGTGTGCGTGGAGCTCGGCACGATGAGCTGCCGCCGGACGGCGTTGCCGGAGCCACTGAGGCACGATGGGCGCGTCGGCTCGTCAGGCGGACGCCTCTGCTACGCCGCCGGCGCCGATGCCGGCGGCGGGCAGCTGAGGATTTGGGTGCTGGAGGACTTGGACAGTGGGAAATGGCTGCTAAAGCACAGACTAGTTATTAATAGTGTTCCCAGATTCGATTCGTTGGCGTTTCACCCGGCGGAGGAGGACTTGGTCTACATGGCGGCGGCCGGGAAGGTGGTCGGACATGATCTTCGCCGGAGAAGGAGTGAAGTTGTTTGTGAATTCATGGAGAGGGTTGATGTGATCCAGATTTGCATGTTTCCGTTTTCGGATTGTTTAGCCAAGTGTTAGAGGATTGATGCCTTGATGGATGGCATATGGATATGTGTGTTAATTGTGAGTTTGAGTTGCGTGCATGAACAAGTAATTAATGTAAATATATGTATTTTTTGATTAGTTAAGCCCGCCTTGGGCCGGAGGAGAACAAAGAAATTACATGGTAACTAGTAGGGTCCCTGGACCAGCCCGAAGCCGAACCAACGAGACTATCAGCATTCACATTGAACTCGCGGGGTTATGAACAAACAAGGTTTTAGAAAAAGAAAGAACATAGGCGTCAAATGGGACACAATATTCGTAGGAGGTCTTTTGGCCAAAGAATGCTCTCAGAAATAAGGCCGATAACGAGCTTTGAGTCGGATTCAATCACCAAAACAGAAACGCCCTTCACCATGACTTCCGAGAGTCCCCCTAAAATTTCCAAAACCTCTCCGTCCAGTCCACAACAGAGCAAGGCAATTGGCAAGAACTCCATCTCGAAACTTCTATGTCGAAAGAGAAGAGAATTGTTGTCAGCCCAATAGCATCGGGGCCGAAGGCTGCATCTATTCTCTTCGAACATAACCACGTGACCTGGTTATGGCAGGAAGGGATCTATCTTAAACCTTCTTGAAGTTCATTGACATCGAGGCAGGTTCTGCGCCAATGGCTTAAAGAGCGGTAATGGGGCTCGCTAGAATAATGTAGATATATGTATGATGCACTTAAATAATTAGCTCGTAAAAATGTTAAAAGATCATATAGTTTTCTTAATTTCTTCATATTTCAAAGGTTGAGTATGTGATATTGTATCACGGATACGTGCCAAAAATGGTAGAGGTGAGATACTTTTTCATACTTATCCCCAAACATCTTTTTCTATTTCAACTAATCATTACTCATTTATTCTCATTCCATCTATCACTACCAATCTATTATTTCTTCTTCCAAATAATTATTATTATTTTATTCTCACTTTTTGTAACTCTAAAATTCCTTAACTTGGAATAAACTAATCTCATATCTAACGAGTCCATAGTGTGTTAAAGATATGTCCCAGATAGTTATAGAATTGGAAACTTGCAAAGGGAAAAGATTGAAGACCGGCCGTCTCCAAGTGTCAAAGATACGTCCAAGATAACCCCGTACCAAATGACCTCTTACCGTCAAAGATATGTTCTGATGGTTATAGAATTGCAAACTCAGAAAGGGAAAAGATTTAAGACGTGGCCGCCTCTAACAAGTGATGCAGGGATGTGGCAGGACACGTCAACTAGCTAAAACGGGGCCCATAACATAAGAGGTGGAGTGGTGGTTACTGGTTAGCCACTAAAAAGGACTGTTTAGTGGGCCCGATATGCTGCTGTGGCTTGTCAAAAATCCATTACGCCACTTCTGCACCACAGAGAAGAAGGAGAAAGGTGCCAGTTTGCTTCATACCATCATTTTTTCTATATCATTATACCTACGGCTCATGTTTTTAGCATCTGAACTCAATCCGAAACTTACTCAGCAGGTTATTAGTAATATATATCATTGGATCCGGTTCAAACGGATCTAATAAACCATAGGTACGATGGAACTGAACCGGAGGAGGGGGGTTTGTGATGTAACTCTCTAATTTGTGTCCTCAAGAGCAAGGTCTGGTTGCAGGATAAGCGGTGCTAGTTGCAGTTAGGTTGGAGTGATGGAGAACAAAATGCTTGAATAAGGGGAAAAAGTTGAATATTATTTGGTTTATGGACAAGGAATATTGTTCTTTTAGTGTCAATGTCATATACCCCTCTCAAAAGTATGCAAAATTTCACATTACATCCTATAATTCTGATAATTACATCATAGATCTTCAGAAAACATAGGGAGTCAGTCAGTTCACAGACCCTCTTCTGTCTGGTTAAGGGACATGTATATATATATTCATGAACAAAATATTATATGCTATAGGTTGTGACATGAGTAATACATCACTATATTAGTGGAAATTAAGACAGAAGTTAAAAAAAAAAACGTATGCACACATGCATTGTTGCTGTTGTAGCTAGCTATGGGTGATTTAATAGTTATGTCTCAACATCCTTGCATTTTCAAATAAATATCAACATACGGCTCTGAATATAGTGCAATTGCAAATTTGTTCAAAGGCTTAATTACGCTTTTGATATCTGTAAAATTTTAGATATACCACTTTAATACCTATAGTTTGATAATTACGTTTTTGATACATATATTTAATGTATATAACATATTTAGTACCTACCGTTAGACACCATTATCCAGATTTGACGGCAATCCACTCACGTGATATCACGTGACAGGTTTTCAGTCAATTTTGACTGATGGTTTTGCCACCTCATCTTCTCCATCTCTCCTATGTCTCTCTCTCATCTATCTCTCTCTCTCCCCCTCCCATGTCTCTCCATCTCTCTCCTCTCTCTCCTCTTTGTCTCCCCCTCCCCCTGCCGGATCTCTTCTCTCTCTCCTCCCTCTCTCTTCCGCGCTCTCTCTCTGTCTCTCCATCTCTTCTCTATCCTCTCTGTTTCCCCCTCCCCTCCCTGTCTCTCCATCTCTCCCAAGCCGCCACCAGCTCCCTCCTTTCTCCTCTCCCTTCTCATCTTCTCACTCCCCCTCTTTTTCTCTCGTTTTCTTCTCTCTCGGCGTGCCGGTCACCAAGCTCTGACGCCTCACCTTGCCAGAGCCGCCGTCGTGCCAAGCCCGATGACGAGCTCCCCCATCTCCGACGCCTCACCTCGCTGGACACGAAGCATGATGCCACCCTTCACCAGATCTGCCGACCTGATGCCACATACCGTGCCAAGCTCGACATTGGGTTCCTCCGCCCGACTCCTGGCTCCGCCGCCTCGACGTCGAGCTCTTCCGTGACCTCCGTCGAGATCGCCACCGAGCTCCTGGTCTCGACATCAAGCGACGCCGAGCGCCCGTCTTCGTCGGCCTTAGGCCCCCTTCACCAGATTTGCTCTCCCCGCACCCGCCGACCAATCTGGCACCCCGACATGGGACTCGTTCGCCTCGACGTCGAGCTCCTCCGTGACCTCCGTCGAGATCGTCACCAAGCTCCTGGTCCTGACATCGAGCGACACCGAGCGCCACCGCCCGTCTTCGCCGGTCTGATGCCGCCACTCGACGGCTTCATCCTCTCCGCCCATGTCCACAAGCGTAATTAAGGCAAGCGCCTGGTGCGACGAGAACTAAGTCACGTGCATGTATTTGTCGTTTGAAAAAATAACGCCGTTAAACGGTCGGACCAGAACGAAGCGGTTTTAATAGTATAGGTACTAAAAACATAATTATCAAACTATAGGTACTAAAGTGGTATATCCAAAATTTTACAGGTACCAAAAGCGTAATTAAGCCTTTGTTCAAAATTCAATGACCATGGATTCCACCTATGCACTCATGTGCATAGTTAAGGCTTGTGATTTTTTACGTGAGATCTTGGGTTTCAAATCTTCGTTGCATGGTGTTTTTGGTTGCATGTGTAATTAATTGTGGACACTAACTAAGAATTAAGGGCTCATATTTTTTTCTTAAAAAAATCATATCTTTCTCATAAATATACAGATTTGTTTAATATAATCATATAAAATAAGGTTTTATCACGTGACGAATATATTCCACCACCATGTTTATTACAACAAGTCCGTCACAATAAGTTTAATGTACCCATGTTTTAATTTTCCTACAAAGATAAATGTGCACAAGTTTAATTAATATTGTCGACAACACCATGATCAATATTTCTGTCATAACTTAATTCTCACCGACTGTTTCACCACATAACAACTTATTCTTGTACGTTGGAACTAAAAACCCACCTCAATTATATATACCTTATAATCATGTCATTTGTGACATGAAATATTACAAAAATCCTTGGTCATTTTTTATTTGTTTTTGATAATCACTCAACTCAAAAGCTTAAGTTACAGGGAGAAGACATGTTACCTAACTCAGCACTGATACCATATCACTCTCACCACTCAACTTAAAAGAATACAGTATGAGCCTATGAGGAACGAGGATTGCTTTGTATGAACAAAAAGCGTGTATGACGGTAGTTTCAAAAACTTAAGCTGTAGGGAGAGGTGTGTGACCTAACTCTACACTGATATCATATCACTCTAACCACTTAACCCAAAAGAATACAGTATGAGTTTATGAGGAACGAGGATTGCTCTATATGAACAAAGAGCGTGTATGACGGTAGTCTCTGGTGAACCTTCATAGAGGCCATGTAATGTAGGTAGTGTAGTGTTTTGATTTAAGAGCATAGAAGAGGGGCACATAGATCTACATGCTTACCTGCAAGATGCTTCATGAAGATCTAGGTACTTACCTATGAGATAGTGTTAGCGCGCTCAGATGATCGATGACTCATCCACCACTACGGACGCAGATAAGCATCTCTAAATCATGTTCTAACTCATTCGCCTATACGGACGCAGAGATTCGACAGGCATCTCGCATGAATCTAGCAAACTACAGACTCAAGGACTCGTCGGGCATCTCGCAGGGAGTCATCAATCATCTGAGCACGCTAACACTATCTCGTAGGTAAGATTTCAATAACAAATCGTCATCTCGAGAAAATGAGATTTGGATTTCATTGTGAGCAAAAAATTTACATACATGGTATGGGAGATTGGATGAACAACACCCCTGGATTGTCAAATTGGCAACCCATCATTTACATCCCCATAGGGAAAACCCCCCATTCCAGATCTGGAACTTAAAATCCCTTACATTTTGAAAAATAAAAAAGATAAGGAAGGAGAAAAAGTGAGGAGAACGTGAAGGTCTTTGACCGTCACCTTTGTTGTTGGAGTTGGAGTCGATGGTGCGCTTCTTTCTTCATAACTTAAATTATAACTTAAATAAATGACCTTAGACTTGTTGGTTTATGTAGAAGATCACCAAAACCATCTAAGAGCCAATGTAGGAGTTCTAAGTGTATGTTTTTAATCATAACTTCATAGATACCCCTGGCATGTCAAAATTACCGAAATGTCCTTTTATATATCTTTGGTTCATTTAGAATGCCATGAGAACCAAGTTAGGTCAATCGGGATGTAATTAGAGAAACTATGCATTTTAGTCAAAATTTACTAAATATTTTGTGTCAAAATTACCAAAATACCTTGTATTCATATAGCTTATTTAGGATGTCGTCAAGGTACGTAGGGTCATTGTAGAATGCAGTAGGAAGTTCAGGCATATATTTCGGTCTGAATTCTTGATGTATCCTTAGGCGGGTAAAATTATCAAAATGCCCTAATTCTACTGCCGTATGGGGGATACCGTCAAAACCAAGAACATGCAATGTATAGAACACTTAAATGGGTTTGACCATATGTGAATATGCTCGAGTGGTGTTGCCGTTGGAAAACATCCAAGGCACATGCATATATGACAATGGCAATTTCATAAATATTATGAATTTCAGTCTTAGTCAAAATCGGTGTCAACAATAAGCATGTCTAGAAACCCTCCCTCCATTTCTTCCAATAGTAGACTGAAACTGTGCATGGTATCAGAACATATGTCTTGGGGACTAGATTTGGGTGTTGGAGTTCTCGGCAAGCGGGGTGTGTTAGATTCGGGGCTCTAAAGTAGCGATAAATGTTATCGCTATTGGAAGGAGCGAGGTTCGAACCAGGAGATCTGCTCTAATATCAAGTTACTCTAATCACTCAGTTCCAAAGCTTAAGCTGTTAGGAGATGGAGAGTTAAGAGATTTATAGTCTAATAAATGTCTTTGTTTGTTATGACGGTGATATATTGAGTAATTCACTCGGATGCATGTCCTTTTTTTTTTTTTTTTTTTTCCCTTACGCCTATTGAAAGGCAGTTTTGATACTAGCTGATTTCCTCCATTGAAATGTTAGTTTTATTTCTTTAATTTTATGGATCAGCGGTGACAGAAATAACAAACAAAAAGGGCGCTTCTTATCTTCTTTTTCCTCAATTTCTTTATCTCTTCAAAAGAAAAACCTAGACTTTTTCTTAAGATCAATTAGAGTGCTCGATTCACCTATATATCATCGCCGACCATTGTCACCGATGATGACAAGGGAACAGATTCGAATGGCGAGTCGGACCTGGCGTAGCGTATTCAATTTTTTGGACAACCTATTCACGCTCCTCTTAAGCTAAATCTTTCAAAATCTCATACTCTAATTCTTTTAATTTTGAAAATACTTTATTATTTTATTTTATTTTATATAATAATACTTAATAATACATAGATCTAATTTAAAACAAGCTCACAATTAACGTACACTGTTGGTGTCGACCACCTGCTCATGTATTTCCAACTCAATCAAGGGTGGATGTCGGGTATTCCCGGTCAAAATGCCGGCATTCCTTGAAAATCTTTTTCTAGTGGAGAAGAGATCAGACTTCAAACGAGTCCATCCACCTTCTGCATTCCAGCCATATTGCTAGTGAATATTAATATAGACTTATTTTTCTTATTTTGAGGTTTTGGTTGAGTAGAAATTAACACAACATCTAAGCAGAGGTCTTGAGTTGCAATCCTAACTCACTCACGCAATCTGCTCCTTAATTTCGTGCGGATCTCCAACACAAATAATTGGCCGGCAAACATTGTCGAGATCGAGAGTCCAGCTGAATTTCCAGCTCATTCTCATTTCGATGATCAAGCTCTTATGAAACTCGACTTCAATTTTGTTACCTGATTGATTGTGATCACAAAGGGCAACAATTCTAAATGGAGCAAACAGGACTCCCATCTTTCTGGATTTGTCAAGTAGCGTGGACGATACTTTTGGCTTAGGAGATTGCGTGGAAGCCATTGCAGCCTTGCCCATGTTTGGTACGGGGATAGCATTTTAAGGATAACCCAGAATCCAGATTAAAGGGGGAATATTCTCCTGAATTTATTATTTATTTCACACTTTATTCTCGAACATCATTTATTTTATTCCAAGTAATCATTACAAAGCTCGTTCTCCACTCTACTTTTCTTTTATTTCAAATAATCATTACAAAGTTATTCCTAAAATCTAAAATAAAATCACTTAACCCGAAATAAAATTATCCCCATACCAAACGAGGAAGAGACTTCACTTCTCTATATATGTATAGGAGGTGGGCCTCTGGCACGATAACCACCTACTATCCTTTTTTGGATGGTTTTGGATCTCCATGGTTAGATTTCCTCCTTAGATCACCACCGTTAGATTAGCCAAGTCATAAGCACACATAGATCAACCACACATACAAGTTCCAACCAGTAGCGATCCTCCTATATATATAGCTACACATCCTTTGGTCCTTTGGAACACAAAAAGGAATATGGGTTATTTTAGCAGTCATGACAACCAAAATGTTAGTCTAATTAGTGATGATCTGGTTGTGGAGATCCTTACAAGGCTGCCTCCCAAGTCTATCATCAGATTCAAATGCGTCTGCAGAGCATGGCACGCTCTCATCACTCTCATCATCTCCGACGACCGCGTGCAGATCATCTCCGACGACCGCGTGCAGCGCCGCCTGCCTTTGATCATGTCAGCCATATGCTCCGTTGAATCTAATAAGCGGAGCTTTGCGTTGATCTCTGGTGGCGACGATGGTACTTTTGAGTACTGTAATCTTGATGGCTTCTTTCCTCATTATGCCCACTCGGCCGTCGTCGACTGCCGCAATGGTTTGCTCCTGTGCTACTCGTCTATTTCCATGGCCTTCTATGTATGCAGTCCGGTCACCAAGAGATGGGCGGCGCCGCCGAAGCCTCCGAGGAGGAGCGTGCTATCTATATTGGCCTTTGATCCTTGGCACAGTCGCGAATATAGGGTGGTTTGTTTCACTGCATGGCGAGCTCGGGGCGCCGAGGTCCTGGTCTTCTCGTCGGAGACCAGCTGTTGGGTCGAGCGAGAGGTGAACTGGGGGGGCATCGACACCGATACTGTATCGTCGGCCATGCACTACGCCGCCGGAGTCCTATATATTCTGGCAACTGACCACCTAGTGTGTATCGAGCTCGACACGATGAGTTGCCACCGGACGGCATTGCCGGAACCTTACGGACATAATGGATGCATGATGCATCAGCAGCAGCAACACAGGCGGAAGAAGTCTTTGGTACGCCGCCGGTGGCGGCGCCGGCGAGCAGCTGAGGATTTGGATGCTGGAGAACTTCGACAGCGGGGAGTGGCTGTTGAAGCACAGAGTTGGTTTTCCAGCAATAATGGTGGAACCGTGTTCAAGAGTTGATCTCATGTCGTTCCTGCCGGAGTCGGAGACCGTTTACTTCTCGGTGGCCGGAAAGCTCGTCGCCTGCGATTTCCGCCGGAAAAGGAGTACTGAAGTGGTCTGTGAATTGGTGGAGGAGCTGATCCAGATTTGCTTGTTTCCTTTCTCTAGTCACTTTTTGGATTGCTTAGGCAGGAATTAATTCAAGTTTGTAAATCAGCTGTTAATTATGGCTATATTGTCAACTTTGGGTTCCATGCATGAATCAAGTAACGTTGTTTTCAATGGCCTAAGGGGTCAGGCGCTCATCTAAGAGTTGTATGTAGGCAAGCTGCGGTCTTCTCGTCTGTATCTTTTTGTTTTGTTCCTCGTGGTGTTGTTTCTATTTCAAACTCTCGAGCTAGGATAGGTGAGGAGAGGAGATGGTCCCAAGTTTGGGCTTTTGAGCCGAGTGATACCCCCGCTTTGGTTACTGAATTTTTTGTTGGTGTGAGATATCTGTTGTAATCTGTTCTTCTTCCTTATTTTAGTCTTCGAACTCATCTAATAATAAAAAAAAGCAACGTTGTTTTCAGTTTCTAAATGCGTTGATCGGGATGTTTCGTTTATATTCTACATTTTTATAGCAATATATATTTAATAGATTAATTCCGAGTTGGTAAAATACCTTTTTTCTTTTTTTGTGGTCCTTCAATTGATTGTTTTGAGAGAGATATGGGATGGAAGGTGTGATATATAATTCCTTTAACGGCTGTTTTAAATAACAGAAATGATTTGTGCACATGCCCACGTGGCATGTGCATTTCACACTATCGGTAGTAGGCTACCGATAGTGTGTATCGGTAGTGGGATACCGATAGTCATGTACAACCTATCGGTACCCCACTACCGATAGGTTGTACATGTCTATCGGTATCCCACTACCGATAGACATGTATATAAATCGATATCGAACCTATCGGTAGTGGAGTACCGATAGGTTGTACATGCCTATCGGTAGACCACTACTGATAGACATGTACTCAGATTCGGTAATGTGAGATGTGCACCAATCACGACTCTTTAAATAATATGTCCATTTTTTTTCCATGAGATACTATTTTAGGCATTGTATTTTGTGTGGAATTGATTGGTGGTTTCACACGTCAACATCTATCAGTTATCAATTCTCAAGATGGAGTATTGGCCTTACATTCCAACAGTTGTTTAGAACCAAGAGATTTAAGTTGTGATACTGCTTTTTGAGGGAAAGAAAGAGACAATGATAGTAGTCAGAAGCTGAAGTATAACTGCTATTTGATGGAGATAATGACCTAACAGAAAGGCGACATGCATGTGCGTTTCCTATGGAATTGCTTTGATACCATGATCCTCCACATGAAAGTGGGCCAAAATTCGAACCATCGAACTCTGCTATGATGTAATGTTACTCTAATAAGTCATTGGGAGAGGGTGGGTTAATATGTCTTATAATGTATACCTTTTCAAATGGTGATATTTATCTCAATACCCTTTAAAAGTTTGAAATTATCTATATCTCATTATGAATATATTTTTTATTTTCATACCCTTATGATCAACTTTGACCACGATTAATTTTGGAATTTACAGCTCCTCGTCGCCAATTTGTTTCCTAATACAGATATGAAGCCATGACATGAGCAACTCTTGAATTCTGAAATTAGCTATGATCAAAGTTGGTTAAGGGTACATAGACAAAAAATAAAAAAAAAACATTTGCAAAGGTATATAGACAATTTCCAACCTGTTTAGAAGGCGTATTGAGGCAATGACCCATAATTGGAACGGTATATGGACAAAACCCCCCTATTCATAATCTAACGCAACGATATGGTACTTTCCATGGAACACACTGTGTACAGGTGATGGTGGCGGAAGTTTGAGCTGAGATCATTGGTTTGAAGGCCCCAGACCTGGACCTACTACTACTGGCTTTCAAAAAATATTTCTTGATGATGTAAATTGGTAGGAATAGTAACAGCATGCACCACAAGAAAGAACAGGGGATTGATGATGGATTACACACGCAAGATGAGCTGCCTGCCATGCTCTACTTGTGAGCTTTCAGATGGGGAAACAGCCCAATAATGTGCTCCGGCATGAAGTCATGCCGTGTGAGAATTCCCACAATCGGTGGCCTCTGCAACCAAACACAATCAACTCCATCAGATAGTATAAACTTACAAATTGACAATAGAAATCATGTAAGCTATCATATGAGTCATGCAGGTGTCAATTTTGTTTGCAGCTACTGTAAGCTATTATTATATCAATGTGGTGGATCGGCTTTGGATCCTCAGAATTAAAAAGTAGCCTATCTACTTTTTTTCCTGAATCAGAGCTAGATATACTGACATGACTTAAATTTACAGAGTGATTGAGTTTTAGATGATCTTAGAATGAGAAAGATACTTTATGCCATGAATCAAAGGATGCCGTAATCTTTTAAGGTAATCTGCAAGTGTAAAAATTGTTCTTGGTTTCAGAAAGTTGTTACCCCTGGTGTTTTTGGCACAACGCAGAGATGCCTGAGCCCAAGCTCCCGGAAGAGCAGCGCCGCCTTGGCGAGAGACATCGTCTCCACCACCGTATAGGGAGACGCATTGTTGATGGGATGGAGGTCCACATACATCTCCATCTCCTCCTCACTGATGAACAGATCCTCCAGCTTCACCCCCTTCCCTGACCCAGCCTTGGCGAAGTCAAATGCACCAAACCTCTTGAACACCTCCTTCACTCCAGTTGTGATCCTCTCCTTTGTAAATCTCTTGCCTTTGAGTAGCACAAGCAGATGTGATCTTAAGACTAGTCCACAGAATTCGCGTGCATCGGATAAAGGCGGCTCGTTAACAACTGGAAATCCATGGTGGCCGGTTAGTCTCAATGCGTCGATGATGTTGCCGACCTTCTCCACGCCAGAGAAGGTAATGAGGGGGCCGGCGACCACGTCCCCGGCGACCAAGTGCCTCATGTAAGGCTCTGCATGGGCCTCCATGTATGGCAGGCCCTTCATCTTCACAATCTGATCATAAACTCCCTTGTTGAAGCAATCAGCTACAGTCTTGGATATGAGTAGAACCAGCATCACCAAAGGAAGCATTAGAAGATCGTTGGTGAGCTCGAGAAGTATTACGCAGACGGAGACTGTCATTCTCATGGTACCACCCAGGAAAGATGCAGCACCAAGAAGAGCAAAGAGGCCAGGACCCAATGCAGAGATAGGACCCAGAAAGGTTGAAACAAGGCGGCCATAGGACGCGCCGGCAAGTATAACCGGAATGAAGAGACCGGAAGGGACGGCAATGCCATAGGTCACAAGCCCAAGGCAGAAGACGGCGACGAAGAAGATGGAGAGGGTGTAGATGTGGAACTCATTGTCAGTGCCGCCACTGAAGAGGTTCCGGATTGCATCATCGTTGGTGTTTAGGAAGAGGGTGGCGAGGTCATTGTAGTGTCCCGGCGGACACTGGAAGTTCTTGTAGTTGCCTGAGCGGCCAATGCTCGGGCATTCATTGACGCCTGCAGGGCATGGCGTGCACCTTGCCAGCCAAGGGAGCCCATAGGAGCAGCATGAAGTCACAAGAGAGATGGTCACTGTGAGAAGAATCTTGAATGGCGCACCTCTCCTGCAGCATAATTATATATCTTTGTTAGCTGCATAACAATCTAAACAATCTATTATATATACTCAAATATGAACGAACTTGTAATGGAATTAATTAAAGAAGAGAGCTCAATTAATTACTCATTTATATGGCTGTAAATGCGAAGGATCTTGTCCAAGAGAAAGTTGTATAGTCCTCCGAAAAGACCCCCCAAGACACCGAGAACTATGACTGCAAGCAGATCTGGTGTGCTGTATGTAGTAACAGTAGAGCTAAGGTCGAACATTATCAATCCTCCTTTACCGAAGAGACCACATTTTCCACTCCGGCAGAAATCGATTAAGCCTCTCAGTACTACAGCTACCACAGCTGTGGTGAAAAAAGTTCTCCACAAAAGAGCACTTCGCCACCTAAAGTATGGACAGAATCAAGTAAGTATATATCAATCATGAAGTTAAGTTAATAGGCGCGCCAGCCAGCCAACCGAGGTTATAAATCTTCAAAGCTCTATCAGAAAATTTACAGTGGAAAGCATCTACTTGTAAATTGTTAGAAGGAACATATGAGTTCTATTTTGCAATCCATGGTCATTATGGTACAAGAGCGCACAGGTAATGTGTTTTGGAACATACCAAGATGCTGCTTCTTCAAGGGCAAAGAGGACCCCTCCAACTGGTGCTCTGAAGGCAGCCGCCACGCCTGCAGCAGCCCCACAAGTGATCAGGTCTCGTCGATCCCTATCGTTCTTAAAGTATCTGAGCCATTTCCATGTCAGGTGGTACTTGCGAGATCCGCCTTGTCCAAGCAAGGAGGCAATGCAAGCTCCTGTATGTACCATAGGCCCTTCCTTACCCAATACAAATCCGGCGGCAACTCCTCCGATCGAGCCAAAGATCTGCAGATGGGCTCAAATCAGTAATGTATGATTCCATAATACGATTTATAGCAGCTACACATCAAAATAGCATGTTCCACACTTTTGCTTGCCATACTGTAATCTGGTTCTCAATAGCAACATTAGTATTATTAGTCGTAGCTAGACACAAAGTGAGTTTTATCAAGCACTTGGTCTGAACAAACCTTCACAAGGAGAGTACTGGGAGCAAGTATAGAATGAGCATCAACGCCATTAAGATAAGCTTTAACTTCAGGTATACCGGAACCAGCTGCAGCAGGGGCAATGTAAGCACAGATGGCTGCCGCAGCCGCTGCTAAAACAAGATTGCAGCCAGCATACACTCCAAATGCTGCCAAGTATCTGCACTGGAACCACAATCACATGAGGTCTCTTGCCATTGAGATCAAAGTGCATGTCACAACAATCCTTACATTTATCGTCGGGAAAACGTCAGGCTTTCAGCATAGAACTACAAAATCTTTGCTCAATTATGACAATCAAGCATCAAAACTGTACATATATCTTGAGGATGTCAAGTAAATAGCATCAAACTAAGAAGTTTTCCATGTTCCACTGTCATGTAAGGTATTCAAAATACCCGAATAGCGTCATCATTCTGGAAGCAAGAGGTTAGACTGTACCTATTTTCACGCATGAGATTAACCGTCAGCAACAATTTGAATCCAGCAATGTTCTCGACAGCAAGGTTGTTGAAGAAACCAACTAGGCCAGTAGACAAGCCTATAAGTAGTGCAAGAGTCCACTTAAGGACTATGTACTGAAATATCTGGACCTTTTTCCTTGACCTCCAATCTTGCTTGAATAGATCATTCTCCACGATTCTGTGAGAGATAAATAAGTCGGTAAAACAGCTAACGCAATTGTCAAAATACAGAGAAGAATGAGATACATGGTATCTAAGGCTTGTAAGACAAAATAATAGTGGGAGGAAGGTTATCAGAACCAGTTGTGATCTGTCTGAATTATGTGATGGATGCTGATGAATAACCTTTGATAGTTAAGTTCTTGCACATTTTTTGGTCACATCAGTGGTACTAAACATTGAATTCCTACTCATGAGATAAAATAAGATTAGGAGATTTACTTCGAATCAAAAGGAACCTTTTCAGCACCCCTTTGTCGCGACAGTAAATCTGGGATCCAATTCTATGCCTATGTAAGAGCTTTCGAACGAGTACGTCCTACTTCGCCTAATTGAGCAGAAAAGTACTTGTTTTCCATCATACAGATTTCCTCATAGATTATAATAAGTGAGGCGAATTTCGAAATATGAGTTTTGCAGCATGAGAAGAACAGATTTGGATATGTAACAGATTGGTTAATCATCAAAGAAGGATTTGAACAAACCAAAAGGCAATCTCTATTTGTACTTCCAATCATGAACATAGTTGTACCAGGATCCGGTAATTCTGTTTGATTACAACCCTTTTGCACATCTGTTTCAGTTCAAGATTGAGCCACACAATAAACAGTTGGTAAAGAAATTCAAACATCAAATAGCAGATTATCTTCCAAAATTGCTGACATGAGATCCAAAACCATAGGAGTCTGGTGAAGAATCAGCAATATAACTTGCTAATTAAATGAAAAAACTTGTCAGGGAATGAAGACGGGAAAGATCACTTAATTATTTTCTTCTGAATAGCCAATTGCAACGTTAATTTTCATTCATGATTTTTTAAGGAGAGGCATGACTTACTCATAGTCGAGGCTCTCTATGGGGCAGACGTTGGCACCAACAACAGCAATCTGGGAGGTGGTGTTTAGAGTGCGCCTCCGCAGCAACGGCTCCCTCATCGCCATCTCCCTGTCGTCGAACATGAAGCTGGACTCGTTCCTCTCCATCACCATCACCCCTTCCATGCCGACGATATCACTCCCTACAACCTTACCACCCCCCTCACCATTGTTGTGGACATGCTCATCCATTCTCTCTCTCTCTCTCTCTCTCTCTCTCTCTCTCTCTAAAAACACACACTCCCTCTCTTATGTATATCCAAGAATTGCTTCCTTTCTCTACCTGCACTAAATTGGCAACTACATATTAGGCAAAGCTACAAACAATTCAAAAAATAAATGGAGGGAGAGTCAAAAGAGTAGACGCCACTCAAAGATGACCTGAATGCACACCAGAATTTCCATGATTGAGTGTTGATAAACCAATCATATCTAAAGACTTCCAAATCAGTATTCAATGAGTTTTGCAAGTAGTCAAGCCATTTTATTAATTACTCAATCCAGCAGAACCTTACATTTTTAGAATAGATATTTGTTTGTGCAAAAATGGTATCATTTTAGTACAAAAGGAGAAGTTTCCTATGTTCAGTAAAAATTTAGGAGATAGAATTTTTTTCTTTGAATAGAACCATTCTATTATTGAATAAAAATATGGGAGATCTATTTTTGAATAAAGAATTCGCAGGCTACCGATTTAAAGAAAAGTATACAGATCAGTATGGTCTCATATGATAATTTATGTAAAGTGGATGTGCATTTAGAATCAAGCAAAAAGAAGCCCATGAAATAAGCAAGATAGAAATATAGCAATAACAACAATTACAATACAAATAACAGCTAAATTGGTCAACTACTTGAAAAGTGGATCAATCAAGCATTTAGAAATCAGTGAGGGAATCACCATGAGTTTATCTTCTTATATCTACATTGCGTGGAAGCTAACTATTGCTCAACTTAAAGAAGGCTCAACAAAAAAAAAAAAAATCTACATAGAAGGTTCAACGGACTTATCAATGATTTGGATAAGTCTAGCACAAGAAATTTCTCCCTGCCTTCCCTTCCAAGTATCAACATTAGATTTTCCTCTCTCACACGTCACTTTTTAGTTGAACTAAAATCTCCGGAATGGAAAGGTCAAATCCATAGTCAATAACTGTTTTGTTGTTTGGTTTAGGATTAATGCAGGGAATGTAACCAAGTATTTCTGAAAAAAGAGGGGTGAATTAAAATTAATGGAGATTTATCAAATGGTCTCTTATTAGAGACAAATTTGTCATTTGATCCCCTGAAGAAGATCTTAAGTGTTTTAGTACCACTATAGGGGATAGAAGATTATAATACCCTATTTTATATGGTTATTTACTTTTGAGACCTTAAAAACTTCTTAAATTACAAATGTACCCTTACAATCTTTGTCTTTACATATATATACCCCTGAAAACATTGTGATAATGTTAAATATGCCCTTCCGTCCAAGTCCGTACATATATCTAACTTAACCAGAGTAGAAACATAACCAGGGTGGGCAAAATTACTTAATTGCCCATCCCCATTAACATCTAATTTAACCAGAGTAGAAACATAACCAGGGGTATAATTGTCTTTTCAAAAGGGTTATTTAACGACGTTAGGCATATTCCAAGCATATTCCGTGAATATTAACCGGCTAGTAACCGAAGGGTATGGTTAACATTATCACAATGTTTTCAGGGTACATATATAACGGCAAAGATTGTAAGGATACATTTGTAATTTAAGAAGTTTTCAAGGTCTCAAAAGTAAATAACCCTTTTTATATATATCCGCCTCCCCCGTCGCCGATCTGCCTCCCCCGTCGCCGATCCGGGCTCTCACGTTGCCGATCCGCCTCCCTCGTTGCCGATCTGCCTCCCCCGTCGCCAATCCGGGCTCCCACGTTGCCGATCCGGCCTCCCCTGTCGCCCCCATCACCGATCCGCCTCCCCTGTCGCCCCCGTCGCCGATCTAGGCTCCCCCGTCGCCGATCCAACTCCCCCGTCACCGATCCGGGCTCCCACGTCGCCGATCCAAGCTCCTACGTCGCCCCCATCGCCGATCCGGCCTCCCCCGTCGCCCCCATCGCCAAACTGCCGCCCCCGTCGCCGATCCACCACCCCCATTGTCGATCCACCTCCCCCATTGTTGCTCCGGCCTCCCATGTCGCCGATCCGGCCTCCCCCCTCGCCGATCCGGCCTCCCCCGTCGCGGATCCGGGCTCCCCCGTCGCCGATCCCGCTCCCTCGTCACGGATCCAGGCTCCCCCGTCGTCAATCCGGGTTCCCCGTCCAGCCGAACGTACCGGAAGTTCGACGTCGTCCTGTTGCTATTGGCGGAGGGGAGAGCTTTTCAGTTTTGTGGTTTTTTTTTGTGGTACATTTTCAATTTTGTGGTGCCCTTTCTATTTTGTTGCAGTAACTTTTCAATTTTTTGTGATACATTTTCATTTTTTTGTGATAACTTTTTAATTTCATTGTAATAACTGCAAAAAAGGAATAGAAAGTAACTTTCAAAAAAAATTGAAAAAAAACACCAATCAAATGAGATTTAAGTACCAAATAAATGATGATAGTCATCAGACTAAAAAAAAGAAATTGAAAGTAACTTCTAAAAAAACTGAAAGTTAACTTTCAAAAAAACTGAAAAGTAACTTCCAAAAAAACTGAAAAGTAACTTTCAAAAAAACTCGAAAGTTACTCTAAAAAAAACTGAAAAGTTACTACAAAAAACATATAATTTTGTTATATACAACAATGAAAAGAAGTCATTAATGCATGCGAGTCATTAATGCAGCCAAAATTACCACACACACTTATACATTTCTTAAAAAATTCCATTTTCCAAAAACTGCACCCATTTATATTGGATTCCATGAAATGCCATCTTTGCCCATACTTTTTTTATTTGAAAGGGTATTTTGGTCATGAAAGTTACCATAATAACCCTAAAAAAACTAAATGGCTAATAGATTTGTTAGAATACTGTAGAACAATAAAGATCTCCAAACGAGACTAAACGACAATTATCTGTAAAATTAACGCAGGATTGAGACTATAAGTGTTGGATCAAGCCAATTGTAGCCGCTAAATTAAGATTAAAGCAGCTTTAATTCCTTACAATTTAGTCATTTATATTCTATTTTGCATTCCATCCTCACTCAGTTTTGTATTGTTTTCAAGTGCGAATCCTGTTTCGATTTTTTATCTCGAAACAGGTGCCGAACTATGAGGCAAGTCAGCAAGAACCGATGTATACAGTACACCTGGCCACGTGGAGGGCAATAGTTGGGGGAATCGTGGTGGGCCCCCGATAGCCACCCAATTGCATGGCCAGGTCAGGTGTACCCACATACCTATAATGGGGCCCACGAGAAAGACCGACCATTTTTAAACTAATAAAAGGAGCGCAGTTTTTTTTTCTTTTTCTCCCAACAAATATAATCCAAAATTAGTCTCGTGTGACCTGAAACTATTTTGTATGCATGATTTTTTGTTTAATAATCTACATCGACCAAAAAGAGGTGAAATGGATGAGAGACAATACATAGCATCCATCAAAGGACTTCAAATACTGGCCAAATTTTCATGGGCTAAAAAACAAATCCAATGTTGTTCGAGTAACATGACCCGTTTGGCCTGCCTTAGAAAAAAACCTGAGATTTTAAGACGAAATGAGGGGCTTAAGCATTGTATACCAATTCGACGTGCCAATCGACAACAACACTGTACAAATAAAGCCAACTATAATTGGAGGGGAAGCATGACTCGTGGCTATAAACGTGGTATGTCCGGTTCAAGATTGCTCCCTCCGATATAGTCTGACATAACGGTGGTGTTCACAACCGCCGGCTAACCGGCTAACACGACCGGCGATGCCAAATGGCCACCGAACTCGTCGGCTTCGTCGTGATCTCGATCTCGTTCATACATACATACACATCCATGCACGCTGCTGACTTACTAATATATATCCCGGAGAAATTAAGGAAGCAGAACGGAAAGCCTAGAAAGAGTTTTATGTATCCGATGGGTAAGAAACACAACAAACTAAACAAATCGCAACAAAAACAGATCAGATCCCCATCTGAAAAACAAACAATAAAAAAAATCCAAGTTTAAAATAGAGAAGAAGAGAGAGAGAGAAACAAATAGTGAACCGATCTCAAAACATCTACATTCCGAAAGTTTTTCAAATCTCATCTAAAACACTCATTCAATCATTCACGGATGAGCAACGAGATCGGAATAATGCAGAGAGAGATCCCAAGAACTCCAGCTCGAGATGGATGAGATCATATCAAATTAACCAGACATTAATAAGGAGGAAAGAAGAAGACACGAAGAGCTGGATTACCTCAAGAGTCGACGACGACGATGATCATGCTGGATGCCCTATATTCATCCATTATAGGGCGGAGAAAAACTCCAACTTTAAAGCTTTATTATGATTGATTGAGAAGGAGGGAGGGAGAGGGAGAGAGCTGCTCTTCTTCTTCTTAGTCTTCTTGTCCTTTATTTTGGGCCTCCCGATGGATGGATGGAAGACGATGACTGGCTTTAAATAGCAAACCAGGGCAAATTAAGCGCCCCGGGCCCCTGCCCACGGGACGGAAATTTTACCGAAATAGCCTCGTCTTAAAAAAAGGAGGAGGGGTGTGTTCTGATCACGAGGCATGCTGAATGGTGGATTCGACAAGAAGAGATCGGGAGGCGGGAAAAGCTCTTTAAGTTTGAGTCCATTTTTAAACTGGTGATCAATCTTTTAGATCCCAAGTGTGACAATTAAGACCTGTAATCTCCGGTGTGACTTGAATTTGAATCTTGTGTGCTAGAGATTTATGATTGTAAGGGTACTTATCCATGCCACGTCAAGATAAAAAGGCTCAAGTACTATCGATATGATGATGATGACACTGCATGGGAGAAATTAATGATAAAAGAACACACAAGTGTTTGCATATGTTAGATATAAATATAGTCATTTGGGCGATCAATGGTAATTTCGTAAATATTATCAATCAGTCAATAAATACTTCAGTTTTGACACAACTGAAGTATTTTGGCCATAACTTTTACATCAAATATCCAAATTGAACGATTCTTAAACCATTGGAAAGAGGACGAAAAGATCTACAACTTTGTTGTTGACGTCATCTCCAAATTTGGTCATTTAATGTGTCAAAATGGCAGTCGAAGTGACCAGTGGCAAAGTAGTAAATAATGGACGAATTTGTTAATGTCATCGACCAACTTTTCTATCGTCCAAAATGGACGATAAAATCCAAATGACTTAGTCCAAATTTCTATCGTCCATATTTACTAATCGGTCATTAGTGTAGTCTAAATATTTTGACCATAACTTTCTCATCCGATGTCCAAATTGGACGTTTCTGGTACCGTTGGAAAGATAATTTGAAGATCTACAACTTTGATGTTCAGAGTTTTGCCAGATTCAAAGGTTATCATCAGCAAAAATATAGCGGAAGACAGGAGGCGTTGTTTAATGATGGTTCCATAGCAGTTTTAGACCAGTTATCCAGTTCTGGTGGTTTCCACTTTCAAAGCAACAGTTGCAGCAACTGCAGAGTGGTTTCCTGACAGTTTTCAAATCAGTTACCAGAAGCCCTATAAATAGCCAAGAGGAAGAAGAAAAAAGGGCCCCCGCCATCAAAGCAAAACTGCTTTTTATCTTCATATAGTCTTTTTATATTTATTAGCAATGTAGCCCTCTAAATTCGGCCCCGGCCACCAAACTTTTTATCATTATGTAATCTTTTTATTATCAATGTAGCCTTATTTATCTTAATGAAGCATTTTCCTTCCTTTAAATTCCTGCATTTTCCTTCCCTTAAATTCCTGCATTTTCCTTCCCTTAAATTCCTGCATTTTCCTTCCTTTAAATTCCTGCAACGTCCTTCATTTCTAGGAGTAGTGCTACATTAATTTCTTCCATAGGAGTAGAATTATCATATTTTCCTAGGAGTAGTGCTACCATAATTCTTTATTTCTAGGAGTAGATCTACGTAAAATAGGAGTAGATTTAATATAGAATTCCATTTTCCATCCTCCATTTCCCATTTTTCATTTTCCATTATTCCCATTTTCCATTTTCCATCTCCATTTCTCATTTTCCATTATTCCCATTTTCCATTTTCCATTCCCGAAAGCTTCAACACTTCTAATTCGATCATTCGAAGGAGAAGAACAAACAACCACAATCTCCTGATTCTTAAATGTTCTAACAGATTTTGACCTTGACAACGGTCATAATTTCTGTTCTAACAGCATAAATAGCTATAAATAATGAAATGATGTTTAAGGGTGCTATTTTAGTTCGCTATGAGTTTGTGATAACGAGAAGAGTGACATGGGGAGGGTATCATGGTAAAGTTTATGAATGCAATCTTGAATCTTGTCTGGTAGGTTAACATGCAGCACAAAAGGTATCAAATAGTCAAAAGACAGAGCTCAAAGGGCTTGTTTGTCCTCATTTAACTACATATATATTTATTTATTCATTCATGGTTTGGTGGTTAATTTATGGTGAACATGCTCTTTAAACTACTCTTTTTGGCCTCCCACGTTATTCTCGCAGTCCACTGCTGGCTATACTGATTGAGACATCTTTTCTGTTTTTTTTTTTTGGGTATTGAATTATTGGTCGCTCGTTTCTCACGATCCATTATAAAAGGTAAAAAAATTAAAAGCAGAAAACATATATAAAAAAAATTGATTGAATCTCTTTAGACAAATCCATATATAGATAATTGGTGTTTACATCAAAAAACACATACTTATTAACTGGTAGACCACCATCTGGTGTTTTAATGCATGAGCACCATTTTAAGACAGTTATGGGAGTTTAGGTATTTTGAATGACACTTTTAACCCTACTTCGTATATATTGCATATTTGAGGCATTGTATGTAACTGTATTCAATTTTATAGCAGTTACGGGTTGTTTTATTTCCGTTTTTTGACGTAATCCATTCAAATCGGTTTCGATTTGATCCTAGTATGATCTACTCCATTTCCTTTTTCTTCTCGCGTCATGGTCATCTTCACCTATCGTTTCCATGGCCACCACCATTTCCTTCCCCCCTCCCAACGGCCTCGCAACATTGCCCGACCTCCTCCTCTAACTCCGGCACTAACCCCAACGACCTCTTCCTTTTCCTCTAACTCCGGCGGCAACCCCAACGACGACCTCAATTCCCTTTGTCGGCGTCAACCACGAGATCTTCCTCCACCCCGTAGCAGCCAAAGGCGGCCCCGAGTCCGCCTGCAAACCCAACTTCAAAACCACGACGCCTTGACGATCCCCACCTCACTCCTCCCTCCATTCTGACTCCGACGAGGCCTCCCTCCGACGAAATCCATCCCGAGCTCCTCTCTCCAAGCCGGCACCGCAACCACCATATCCCACCGCATCAGACCACCCTATCCTTCCCAAACACTAGATACGACCACTTTTCCGTCCGCCGACGTCTCCATAGCCCTCCAACCGCTGAGATCCAACCTCTAGTCACCGGGAAACTCTCCCGAGTTCCTCACCCCACTCGGGGTCGGCACCGTTTCCGCTCGATCTCACCTTCTCCGCCCTCCAGCATCCCATCCGACCTCCGATCCAGACTCCCAAAGCTTCATCCAACTCGAATCTCGCTGGTGGTGGGCTTCACAGGAACAGAGGTGATGGGGCTGTGAGATGATAGCAACCTCAATGATGGTTGGGGTGGAGATGGGAGATGGCTGCGGGGATTGAGAGAGAGAGAGAGAGAGAGAGGTGGTGGAGGAGTGATGGAGAGAAAGGGAGATTGTTTGGGGAGATGCCGTTGAAGGAGGGGGGGATTGTAGTATTCTCTTTGTAGAAGAAGAATATTGCAATGGATGGTAATATTCTCTTTGGAAAAAGAGAATACCTACCAGAGACGCCTCCGTGAGGGGCGGGGGGTTGCGAGGTGATAGCGACCTCAATGATGGTCGGGGTGGAGATGGGAGATTGTGTGGGGAGATTGCACTATTCTCTTTGTAAAAAGAGAATAGTGCAATGGATAGCAATATTCTCTTTGGAAAAAGAGAATACCACCCGGAGACGCCTCCGTGAGGGGGCTGTGAGGTGATAGCGACCTCAATGATGGTCGAGGTGGAGATGGGAGATTGTGTGAGGAGATGCCGTTCAAGGTGGGGGAGATTGCAGTATTCTCTTTGTAAAAAGAGAATATTCCATTGCAATATTCTCTTTTTACAAAGAGAATACCTCTCGGAGACGCCTCCATGAGGGGGTTGCGAGGTGATAGTGACCTCAATGATGGTGGGGGTGGAGATGGGAGTTGGATGATACGAGTCGATCCGACTCGACCAACTGGATCCGAACCCATAAGAGGAACCAAACTGGTTCAGCCTCTTTCCTAGTTTGACTTAGACTTCCCTAGTTCAAACTAGAGTATTTTGATTAGGATTTATCATTAGTCTTTTATATTTAATTGAGTCCTACTTGATATTTGAGTTAGTAAGTTGAGTTGAGTCAGAAACCTTATTATTTGCTAATTAAGCAAGGGGGCTTTCTAGTTGGATTAGGACTCTGTCAAGGTCTCTATAAAAGGACCTTAGTAGTTTGTATTAGGTAAGGCATGAGATGAATGATAAAGTAATTAGTAGAATATTATAGGAGTAGAATATCATAGGAGTAGTGGTAATGTAGCTTCCACCAGAATTCCACCATAGATCCATCTTCTTCCCCGTCGGTCATCTTCTCCGCAGCCGGCACCGCCTCCACCGAAATTTCTCTCTCCCCGTCACTTTCTCTATCCGCCACGTCAGCGACCCCACACCCAGTCACCTGCCACGTCATCACTGTTCATCTTCTTCCTCTCTTCTCTCTCCCGTGCCCGAGCCTCACGCCGACCACCGTCGTTCCGCTTCTCCGGCCGTCCCCGTCGCCAACTAAGGTCACCAACCCCTTCCCCAAGACCCCACGACCCCGGCCATCACCTTTACCGCCTCCGTCACCGTCTCCGGCGCCTTCCCCCGGCCAACCCGACCTTCGTCCTCCCCGCCATCAACCACGTCCGTCCCCGATATCACCCCTAAACCATCCCAAAACCTTCCTCGTCTCTCCACCATCTTCCCGACGTCCCAACCCTCCTGCCGAGCTCCCCGTCGTCCCCGACGCCGGCAAACCCAAATCCTACCGCCGTCGACCTCCAGATCCCGTCTATCCCGCCTCCCTCCAGCCAATCCACTCCGGTGGATCTCTTCCCCATCACCCCGCGACCCTTCCTGCCACTATCCCGACAGCCGCCGCCGCTCCTACGCCGGCGATCCACTCCAGCGATCCTTAGCCGTCGGATATTCCCAGCCACCTATGGCCAAATTGGCTCAGCCCACTTAACCGGTTCAACCAAGCCAGTCATTCCGGATCCAGCCCAATCCAACTTGGTCAGCTTGATCCCGATCACTTCAGACTTGACCCAGTCAAGTCCCATCCAATCAGGCTCAGCCAGATCCGATCCAGCTCAAGCCAGATCCGATCTAGCTAGCCAAATCAGCCCATTGGACTCAAATCAAGTCTGATCAGGGCGATTCTGAATGATTGGAGCAGTAGAGACCCATTACGAGATGATCACGAGTAGACCGCTCGTAACAATGGATGCGTCAACCACAGGGTTGTATAACTGCGCAGTGCGGGGACTAGCAATCACGGTGGTATCGAGCATCTGATTGGACCGGAGCATCCCCACGGTGGCGGCGGTGTCCTTGATGGCCTCGCCATAGAGCCCGATCCTCTCCAACGTGCGAGCGCAGTGAACCAGCGCGAGCATGTGACGGATGACCCTCTTGATCTCGCCCTAGAGGATGACGATGACGATGATGGGCTGCGACGACGACGATGACGGTGATGGGCTGCGACGACGATGACGGCGATGGGCTGCGACGACGTCGACGCGATCGACGAGAGGAGAAGAGGAGAGTGGCATGGGAGTGGAGTGATGAAGTGGTATGTTGGTTGTGAAGAGGGTATAAGAGTCTTTTGAACTCTAAAATGACGTTAAGGAGTTAAATCTAATGGTTGTTGTTTTATTAGTAGGATAAAATCATATTATGACGCTCCCTACTAAAACCATCCCATCCATATATAGGCATGAGCATCAAGCCCATCAGTCCTTTTCGGGTCTATGCCTGGCCCAAGCCCAAAGTCGGCCTGATTTAACCCGAATCCATTGACGTTAGGCTCGGGTTGGACAGGAGTTTAGACAGACCTTAGCCTAACCCGAGCTGACCCAAGCCCGATACTTATGATCAAACATCTTTCAAAATAAGCGGTTGATTAAAATACTTTAAAGTCTATTTATCTCTCAACACAAACGGCTTAGCTTAGATTGAGACGTTGTAAACTGATATTTCTATGACAAATCATAAGGTCAACATGTAACAAAAATAATATATAATTGCTACATAAATACCAAAGATTTAATAATATAGCTAAACAAGGTTATGAACTGAACTGAATATAAAAATGATATAAACTGATAGGACATTAGGATTGGATCCTCAAAGATATTTGACATGAATCCAAGTAGCTGATTGACCCACTACCACCTATGGTTGCGAATAAGGCAGTCCAAACAACTGGGCCAGGCTAGGCCCAGCCCGAATTTGACCCACTTGCACCTATGGTTCACCAAGGGATGGTTAAGCCAACCGTCGAAGGCCCACCGCAATGGCTCGCAGCTCCGCAAAAAGACATCTAAGTTTAGACTGTTTGGCTCCGGCGGATCCACGGGGTGATCGGGGTCCGCTCGAAAAGAGGGAACGATCCTGATTTTCGGGATTCGTGTGGAATCTGCACCGGCGTCAAACGCACGGATCCGATGGGGTGGGATCCGCTCGTCCCCAATCCCACGGATCCACTGGATAGGGGTGGGCCAAACGCACCCAAAATGTACAAATGGTACAAGCTTGATGGATACATCATACATGGGAAGCCACTCTCAGACTTTGTTGCGAGACAAAAGGATCCCCAAGTTTGAAACCATGCAACAATGCAAACTGCTTCTCTCAAAACTGGGAGATGAACCAATTAAAAACCGCTATGAAATAGCATGATTACGTACGTGGTTGAGAACATACTGAAACATAATCAAAGCTGTTTCATTGAACGTCGGAAAAACCTCCTTAATTGTAAGCACTACAAAGAATCACGTAAACAGATCCATAAGAAGCAATCAGATAAATTAAACACACGTCATGTCCACCAAATACACACTATATCATGGCACTAAAAGACCATGTGTAATGCACATGTCATATATCGGTAGCCTTCTGCCGATTCTTAATTAGTTCATCGGTAGCGAATTACCACCAATGGACTAAATCAATTAATCGATAGTGGATCCACTACCGATTGATTGATCTAATCCCTCGATAGTTTGGGTAGTTCGGTAGTGAGATACCGATGTGCTAGATCAAGCCATTGGTATCTCATTACCGATGGATGGCCACATGTCTGTGTACACAAATCACTATGCTTTTTAACCAATCAAACCACTTAACCGGAGTCAAGATGTATCATGCTAACATATACTGTGTTTTAGCACGGATCAACAGTACAACTAATTGTTGTACAAAACCATTTGTATATTCAACCTAAACAAATCGGTCCACATTAATTTCTTTCAATTTACAATCATATCATATGACAGGTTCCAGATCATAATAAGATTGGTTCTCCAATTGCTTCACCATTTGACACACCCAAAAAACTTTGTTTCAACTGAACCAAATTAAGCTTCAATCTTTTTTTTTGGCAATTATTTGTTTAGCTTGCCCTCAACTGAATGCAAGAGAAAGCATGAGATACAGCATTTCACGTTAGTGCCATTAACAGGAATACGGAGCCTGAGCATTGGAAATTTGGTCATCGTAATGGAAAAGAACCATTCAAAAATAGTCACTTAGCATTAAACAGTAATGGCGTTCTACAGACCTGAAGCAGTCGCATTAGCTTAGGGTGCTGCTCGCTCCAAAACTTAGCAAAGTTTTTCCCGATCACTCAGAAGAGACTGCAAGAAGTAGAAGCGAGCCTTAGGAACAGAAACAAAGAACAAAACGCACAAAAAGTTCCATACCTGAATAGCTGCGTTGGAATCTGGAGAGACTGTATTTGTCCTGGAATAGAGCTCCGTTGCAAAGGCAGCTGTTGTGGAGGTGGTGACCAGGTTGCTGTGCTGGTGAGCCCAAAAGGGCTCCGGTAGCAGAGCCAGACCTGCTAATAAGCACAGAGGGGGGAAATGGAGGTAGTGACTAAGGAGCTAAGTTAGATGGGGAGAACAAACCTAAAGGTGTGGAGGGGGGAGGCGCCTGGCTTCCAATAGCCTGATTGTACAATGATGTTTGCGGACTAGAGTTTGGTACTGATGATTGCATGATTGGACTGGAGAATGGGGGGGGAGAGGCAGAGGGGGAAGAGGAGGCATGGATTAGAAAATGCTGCGCAAGTTACATTTGTTAGTGATTAGAAAATGTGGCTCAAATTCATCCGCAAAACTTTAAAAATATTTTTTTACAACAGTTTCAACGCATGGAATAGGCAACAAATGGTACAACAATTCAAACATATTACAAATTTTTTTGTATTCTTCAAACAACAAACAACTAGTTTCATTCACCAGTGTCACAAGACATCAAGCACTATATCAAAAGGCAGTCCAGCTTTTCTCCAGCTCCCAATTCAAGCATTCAGGTGCTTTGCCAGATTTAATTGGCCATCCAAAACCAATGTCTTCATGAATCAGATAAAAGTACACCTGCAATTCCACAAATAAAGAAGACCAGCTTCCTAAAGTTAAATCAAATAGACCTGGCAAAGTACCATTCATATCATAGGAATCAGGAAACTCAGAATTATCATCTAGATGCAATCTACTAGAGAAGTAGCTGACTGCTACTATCACATTTAGAAAAGAAAAATGAAAAATGGTTCCATGCCAGTGACAGTCTTTATTGATCTAAATCCCTCTGCTATATGGGTTACAATAATTGTGCAACAAATGATCATAGTGTTATCAGAAGAACATAAATTAGGATTTATTGGATTCCAAGCATGTGGATATCTCATCAATTTGATGCTTGGTTGAATCAATCCAAAGACAAGATGATAAAGGAACCAAACTTTTCATATTTATCACTGTGGCTTCACTCATTAAGAAGCTGATTCAAGCTTTAAAGACAAACCATGCATGGGGCTTTTAAAGTGTTAAAGACATATAGGCAGGGGTGTATGCAGATCAGAAAGTTACATCCTTAGGTAACACAAAAACTTTACATCCTTGCCTACCGCGTTATTCAGACTAATTATCCAAGAGAACAGTTTCAAAAGTATGTAGAAATATTGCCAGTTTCAAAGTGTATTTGCCATTATTACACATGTCAAGATTCAAGTAAAATTTGTTGAGGTGTGGAGCCTGATCTTCTCCTGGTCTTGGATTATGATACAGACCCCGACTATGACGCACTACGCAGAGCTGACGGGGTCCCGGACAGCGCCCCGGCGGGGGTTTCCGGGGGCAGTGCCCCCGGAACAAAAACGGATTTGAGATCCGTTTGATAGGGGTAGTTTATGTAATTTTTCCTACACCCTATATGTCGAAACCCTAAGATATGATGGTTTATATGGGCGCCCGTCATTGTATCTTGTAATGGCTTCTTTTGCCTTTGCAATAGTGAAACTCCAGCCACTCCGTTGATGTAGCCCTGTTCTAGGGTGTATCACGTAAATCTCTGTGTTTTTATTTTTTCCTATTTCTTTGATTCTCGTTCCTAGAAAATCCTAACAAAATTGCAGTTAAAATTAATGTGACAATTGGCTGTGATTTATTCCATCATCAAAGCTGCCATTGCCCTAGAAAGCAGTTCCATACTGATTAGATATGGACGTGATATAGGCACCATATTTTTACAGTTCAAACATATGAGCATTTTTAGAAGGTGCAGGGAGGTTTGACCTGCTAAAGTGCCAAGGAAGCCACAAATCATCATCAGTTAGTGAGTTCATATCACACTGACAAAAGCCAACTGAGTTCACATACCAAAACCATGACTGTCATCCCTGCCGGTCCCTTGCTGATTTCCTTGAGTAGGTGCCTGATTTGGATAAAATGATCCCCCATCCTCCAGACAGCATGACCAGGACTGCATCCAGGCTGGCTAGTTTGTTTTAACTATTCGAAAGCAAGCACTATAAAATAAATTCTTTATACAACTATACCTAAAAAAAATTGTTTGTGCTTGTCGAATTTGTTATCGGTAAAAACTCTTATATAAACTTTCAGGACGAAGTACGTAAACAATTGCTAATTTTTGTTCACTTGACATTTGTTGTGAAAAAAACAGTAAAAAGGATCTCTTCATTCGACCATATATGGAAAAGTTGTTGTTATTAGTAGAAGATATATTAGTTTAGATGGAGAAATTTTCAAACATAAATGTGCATGGAAAACTTTTTCAAAAGGTTTGATATCATAAACTCTTCCTCTTCCAACAGCTTTAAACTTTTGGGTTGAGTGCTTAGAGTGACAGGGTATCAGAGCAAAGGTCGTAGATTTGAACCTGGCTCTCTCCAATAGTTGCCTCATCTTGAATTTAATATTCACGTGTGTGAATAGTCATGAAACTCGTGTTTAACTTTTCAATACATTTCATGTTTCTGGTTGGTTTTATCCTTATCATTTTCATTTATTTGTTCTCTAAATTTTCTATAATCTCATAATATATGTAAGGATATTTAATATTTTCTTTCATTGAAAAGATGGATATTAGATTTAAGAAGTAGAGTAAATCTAAAAACTCTCGATATTTGCTCTGACACCATATTAAGATCATTAATCATCCTAAAAGCATAAGTTTATGAAGGGACTGAGTTTAGATAATTATATTATACTCTAGTTTTAATGAAGTAGGCTTTATAAGTTACATATCCAGCAAAACATGACCATATCATAATAAAACTATTTTTTTCGGATAAAATTCACATTAGTTTTCTTAAAATTGGGATCAATGCCAAGTCTTCCAATTATCTAGCGGTTTATATTATTTTAGATGACTATTTACGAATCAAGAGGTCTCATACCACGGTAAGCAAAAGGCCTATCAAAAGTTTTTTCGAGCGAAATCCCAATAGTCCATTTGCACGATAAGCAAAAGGCCTATTTTAAATAAGAAAAAGAATACAAAAATCAAACACTAAGTCGGGTTCGGATTTGGCCTTTGAATCAAGATATCGGTGCTCGACCCAACCCGTGAATCCGAACTGCCACCCCTACGTCCTGTGCACTTAGTAAAACGGGTGCATATAACAAAACTGGTGGTGCATATATAACTACCCACAAACAATACTGTTAGGAATGTTCAGAGTATATTCATTACTTGTCCATACCTAAAATAGGATCTGTACTCGGATCGAAATTACTTGGATGTGTTGAACATTTCTACGTTGGATTCGGTCAAGATGCTCGTCATGGATCCAAATTGGAACAGTTCTTGTTTGACCTGATCAACTTACACCATTTTAAGGATTTTATAGCTGGGAATGTTGTTAAGCCTATTCTTAGTAAGCTACACTTTAGAAATCATGTATGAAATGTTCCAAGCTGGTCTTTAAACTCATGGCCTAATACATCTGGATCCAAATTAAAAAGGCCCAACCGAAACTAAGGTATCGACACCTTTGGTCCAATTACTCTTGTCTAAGAAGCCCAGGCGTACAGCGTACTGTGTTCGTCGAAACTTGCTATCAATAAACTTCTAGGATTCATTCTATTTAATTTCATCAATAAACCCTTATCATCACATTTGCATCTTGCCCCCTCTCTTAATGACTTTCTTTGCAAAAAGCCCTTTACAATCAATTTTCTATTCAAAATTCAACTAATCCAATTTATTTTAACTCACCTGAGAAACAACGACCAAATCACCCTTGATTGGTCGATTGAGTTACACTGGTAGAATTCGGGTTCAATTGGAGAGTGAGATCATGGGAGAGGGGGGCATTTACAAAAAAAAAAAAAATCCAAAATTCCATTTGTTGGCATGAAGACACTTTCAAATATAAAGCCAAAGACACTTTCAAATATAAAGCAAATAAACAATGCTTGGCAAAATTAGATTCTCTCTCTTCGTGTGTATGTGTGCCCTGTTGTTGTATTAGAAAACTTGATTTCGAACTTAGCAATCTCAACGACGAGCATTGGCGGGCGTTTTCTTCTAACATAGATGAGCCTATTTGGTTGGGCGCATCAGCCGGAGCATCTGCTGCGAAATCGTGTTAGGTTTGGCTCGTGTATCATCCGATGCTGCATCTTGAGATTCAGATTTGACGTGTGTCGTTGCAGCATCATTGCATGTCACGATGCTGCAGGTTCACCCGATGCCGCATCAATCGAACCCTTACGGGTCCGTTTGGGACCTAGGGATCCCAGCGCATCTCACAATGCGGGATCCGGCGTTTGGATCTTACACGGATCTCATTTTCGACGTCCGCTCGCGTGGATATCATGAAATACCTCCTGTGGATACCACGGGTACCACAAATTCCACGGATTCCACGGCGTCCAAACGGACCCTACATCGCATGATGCGATGAATCATAAAGTGCTATTAACCAAACACCCATAGTGACGTAGACCAATAGCTGTTCTTTTCGTATCCATAGCAGTCAACGAAGCTTGTGATGAAACTTAAATAGGAATCTTTTGAAACCAATTTGTTTGATCCTATATTTTTTTATTTATGATTTAATTAATACAACAAGATTTTTCCTCATGGAAATTGATAATAGTATATAAGGATTATAGAATTATCACGCACATGATGCCTTGATTTCTGTTGCCGGCTTGCCAATATCACACCCTTCAAGCAACTCAAACTCCGTGGCACGAATTCAACGGCCACATGCATAACAAAGACAGTTTCAAATGTTCATGTATTTTAAACATTAGTAGCTTGTTTGGTTCACTTTACAATAATATACGATACACAAATTATATATTTTTTAATTTAAGAATTATTTTCAATAATATATAATGTTTCGTACAACGTGGGACAAGTTCGATGGTACATATAAATGATATATGGTATAATATATTATGTGTAGACGAAAATGTCTTTTATTAAGGACGTGTATAAGTACGAGAAACTAATGGTAATTAAACTAAAACCAAATAATACAATGGGTTTTGTATAAAATTATACTAACTCAAATCAACCTTATAAGGAGCAATAACGGTTAACCTGCATTAATTCATATCCCCTAAGTTTCTTTATATATATTTTCTAAGTTTGCTTTATATAAACCTGCATTAATTCATATCAACCTAAGTTCTATTAATATTATCTTATGCAATATGCAAAGACTTATATTTTATTTTATATACCCTAAGTAATTGGCGTTTTATGGTGACAGTGAACAAAAAGCTATAACCAACCTTCGAACCCTGGATCACCTACGGGTCAACACAGCCGTCTAACCAGACAAACTACAGTGAGTTTGTTAAAATTTTATATTAACAATAACTAAAAACTGTGTCAGGGGCACATGTGAGTACTAGTGAGATATATAGACGTACGATAGCCAGACAACGTATTAGACTTTGTAGTATAAAATATGATATCATCCATTGTCACTAGGGATGGCAATGGACGGGGTGGGGAAGGGACCCACTTCCCCCGACCCTGACACCGCAACCTAACCTAACACTCCGACCGCGTCCCACCTTGATAGTTACTGCCACCCCGACCCCATCCCGCAAACTTGAACCTTGCCCCCACCTCGTATATAGGAATGGGTGATTGGGGGTGGCACCAACCCCTCTCCATGGACTGTGGCGGACCGGCGGTGGTGATAGTGGGATGGGTGGATGGCTAGATGGGTGAGAAAATCATTTAAAAAGGAGATTATAGATATAGATTAGGAATTTATGGTATAAAGATGCATTAAATGAAGTAGATGACTGATTAGGTCAAGACTTTTTAGAAAAATAAATTATAATGAGGTAATATATCATTATATTAATTATTATAAACATTCAATCGGAGCGGTGTGGGGCGGGGGTGTCTTTCCCCGACCCGATCGGGGTTTTACACACGTCCCATAAAACCCGATTTTGAACTGGTTTAGGGTCCTTCGAATCCGCCCCATCAGGGACGGGGTGGGGTGATGGGGCGGGAACCGTGGGAGGGTGGGGGCAAATTGCCATTCATAATTATCACGTCAAACACCTGGCAAAGTATAATCTTGTCACGCCAAACACCTGGCAAAGTATAATTTTGTCTTATTTCCTTTATAAACTGAGCAGAACGGGGCCATAGCTTTCTAAGAATATCTAATAAAAATCTCAAACATGTTCCCTTATTTTAGTAGCATGGACCATGACCATGAACCTTGAAACACTAGGGCTGCATCGAGCAAGTCAAGAACATAGCAATTTAGCATGTAATTTATGGAAGTAATCAATGGCACAACCAATGGCAACTTCCTCATCACTTGCATCAAGTCAATTGATGCATAACTGGTATATAGCAACTTCTATGTATCTTCCAATGTATTTTAATGCAAAAATATGGATGTGGATTATTTCGTATAATCCTTTCAATCTGAATAAGAGACTTAATTATTGTTAAAATGCATGACTAGTTACATCAATCAAAAGGTCAGATTCAACATATAAGTTGCGTATCAATCTGCTTAGATGGCTCACCACAATGTCCTTATCAAACCCCACCCACATACGAGAGAGTCCAATCTGTCGCACCTAAGCACATTGTAATGGTTTCACCAAATCTTCACCTGCCAAGCAAGTTGAGTTAAGCAAAGTGTGTCCTTAGTTGACAGGACTTCTAATGCATCATCTAAAATAATCAAAGTTTTCAAGTTCATCCAATAACTCAAACCAATTTGTCCAATTTGGTTCCCATATAATCATTAATTTGAGCTATATAATAAATCCACCAACCATACGACTTCAATTGATCAAGCCATTGGCTGGACCAATCAAATAAGCCTCCCAATGATATCAAGAGTTAAAATTAGCTAATCTTTTTTATTTTCCAAACAACCATAGTTGGCCAACAATTAGGTTTGTCCCAAAATGCTCACATGGTAGTTGTGTTTGGACAACTCTCAGTTGGGACCTTTTGTAACGGCCACCAACCAATTATATTAAACAAATACATCAAGGAACTTACATCTATACGTTACACTAGTGGACCCCTGCCACCTGGTAGGGTAAGTGCCCCCTCCCCCCTCTCACACCAGCTTCCCCATCCACGCCTCCATATAGGATAAGTTAATAGTTAATTTATAACCATTATGTTTTATATATATATATATCCTCTCTTTCTCCTAGTATGATAATTACAAATTTAGTATATGAGCTTTTGATAATTACAAATTTGGTATCTCAAGTATCTTAACTTACCATCTTAGTACCTGCCGTCAGCTGTCGTTCTCAGCAGTTGACGATATTCCGCTCACGTGATATCACGTGAGATGTATTGGTAGGTTTCGGTGTGATTTTGCTGGGTTCCGGTGTCACGAACGCGGAAGGAGATGGTTGAAGGTGGCAGGGATGCTAGATCTAGCCTTGGATTAGATCCGGGAGGTTGGAGGCGGCGCCGTTGAGCGGTGGTGGTGCCGGGTTTTTGACGTGAGTTCAAGCTCGGGGAGGATAGCGGCGAGGAGGGGTGCTGGGTCATCGGATCCCACCTAGAAGGGGTCAGAGGGGGGGTCGCAGTGGCAAGGGGACACCGGATCTGAGGGTGGACGGCGCTGGAAGGCCGTGGGCTACCGGCTCCAGGGAGGCGACGCTAG
>OY986975.1:19648810-19785753 GCA_963920575.1 Narthecium ossifragum | reverse complement strand
AGACGTAACTTGAGTTACGTCTTACTAAGTGAAGTATTTGACTTAAGGCGTAACTTGGAGTTACGTCTTCATGCTTGGGACTAAAAAATGAAAGGCCACACTAGCGTGGCGCTGACGTGGCCAAACCAGACATACTTTCGTCAATACTTTCTTAAGAGACATATTATAATAATATTTTATTAAAATAATATTATTTTTTAAAAATTTCCATACAAAACCCATCGAATAAAACCAAAGGAATTAGTAAAAAAATCGTGAAAGAACTCACTCAATTAGGTTGGGTTAGTTGTTTTGGACTCACTAGACCAACTAGCATGGTTTATGTTATAATGGTTGGGTTGGGTCATTTTGTGAGGGATGAAAACTATTCTCTTGTTTTTCTCTTGTGTTGAGAGTTGAGAGGTTAGAGAGGGGTTGGGTTTTCATCTCTTGGTCTTCTTCTTCACCAAGTCTCCAAGGTGGTTGGAGGTGGTTTCTCAAGTTCTCCAAGGCAAGATTAGTGAGGTGGAAGAGCTTGTAGAAGGTGGAGTTAGAAGGGTTGTCATTGTATCCAATTAGAGATTGGTAGTATCATCAATCTCTTGTAATCTCTTGATTGATAGTGGATTGATCTCCTTGTCAGCCGCCCGTGGATGTAGCCCCTTAGTGGGTGAACCATGTAAATTTTCTTGTTTGCTTGTGGTGTTTGTTTGCTCTCTTTCTCCAAGTAAATGTGTATGTGATTTGTCTACCCAAAGCCCAAGATCCTTGGATTTTTCATGTACCAAGGAGGTTAAGACTTAGAGTGTATCTACTTGATCTTCATTGTAATCCTTAGGTAGAGACTTAATTAGCTACAAAAGTAGTACCAGCAAGAACCTGCAGGAGGCTCGGTAGTTGGCAGGGGTCGGCGGCGATGTGTAGGCGGCCGGGCGAGAATGATGAACGCGGAGGCCTGCGAACTCTTGCCTGGTCGTCTTCGGAGTCGGTGACGAATTGGGAGTGCTGGATTATGGATCGCTCGATGGAGTTGATCCACTCCTTCTCATGGTACGATTGGCTCGCACAAGGAATGGGGGACGGAATGGGATTAGAAGCTGGAATGGAATGAAAGCTTGAATGAAGAGTGGAATGGGTTATTACCAAGGTGATTTTGTTATCATGATTGAGAATAGGAATGAAGCATTATCGTGTTTGGTATACAAACAGAAGCATGGGATGAAATAGGAATGAAATACAAATGAATAAAACAATGGAATGAGATTTGATTCGGGAATTGATCATTCCATTTTGGAACGGAATGAGCCAGTCCGAGCTATTACATGAGATTGGGCTATTCCCAACTTGTCAAGAATGAAGCATTCCATTCCTAACGTTAAGTGCCAATCAAACAATGAAATGAGATTTAACTCAGAAATTGACCATTCCATTCTCAATCTTTTTGCACGATCAAACGTGTTGTCAGAGTCAACAATAAATTACATTGTCTCCTAGCGCGCTGGTGAAGAGCTTGAACGCAGAAACACGGATGCTCGAGGGACGGAGGCGCGTGCGACATGGGATTCTTCTCACTGCTGGGGCACTGTGGGAACCATCTTGTAACAGTTCCCATATCACGATGAGGCCCAATTGAAGCACGTCCATGGCCGATATTAGATGAATTATGTTAATCGCATCTTCTCATAAACTTAGTTTGATTTAAGTAACCGTTCATAAAGGTTGATTTGAAGTGGAAGGATAGCATCGTAACCGTTCCCATACCATTAAGGCTGATTTCATGATATTTGATTTCCATAATTTGGTTTTGGAAATCTATGTTAATATAAAGTCATAAGAGCGCTGATTTGTGTACATGGCCGAAACCATGTACGTTACACACACGGTTCAATCGGTAGTGAGGTACCGACTGATTATTCTAGTCCATTAATACTGAATAATCAGTTAGTACCTTACTACCGATGGAATAGATCAATCAGTCGGTACCTCACTACCGATTGAATGTACCAATGATCGGATCGGTAGTGAAGTACTGATTGGTTGATCTATTCCATCGATAATCCATCGGTACTTTGATCACTACCGATAACGTGAGCTATGTACACAAAACTTTATTCAAGTTATAAACCAATAGATGAGTAACCGCAACCCTTCATTATAAGGTTGACTAGGTGGGCCCCTTTGCCACCCGGCATGAGCCGGGTAACCACCCACCCCCGTTATTCTCTCTCTATTCGGTTAGTTTTATTAACATGGATCTATTTACGTCGCACATGTGATCGAAATATACGACTCAAATGATGACTTACATGTCATGTCATAAATGTTACTTTGTAATATGAGTAACCGTAACCCTCATTTATAAGGTTGATGATTGCATCTATGAAAGTTCAAAATGAAAGCCAATCTACTTGAATAATAAAAACTAATAATTCAATTCCCATCGATCAAATTCTTTGCACAATAAATTCTAATATATTTCAAAGATTTATTATTATTTTGTGATATTTTTTATATTTGAAAACTTCCAGCCTTTTAACCTGGTTTAAGATGAACAAGTTGTCTATTTGATTTTCTTGTGTCTATTGGCTATACAATTATAGATTAAACTTTTTTTTCGCACACCAACAAATGTAAAAACTAAAGTCAATTGTTAAACCAAAATCTTATTTTTATGATTAATAATTATCTGTTGTTTTAAAAATTAATTCGTAACATTGTTATTATCAAGAGTTTATGTACTTGCTTCTTTTTTTTCTTTTTGCAAATACACCTAACCTTATATCTATATTAAAGAAAAACCATCTTAGTTGGTAGTTGCATTGCATCCCGTTCTTATTGATTTTCGTTGCAAAAAAATCCACCCGTCAAATTTTTCTATTGAATATTCGATGGGGACAAAAATTTGCAAATGCTAATAAGGTGGAATTGTCTTCGTAATATACCTTAAGACAGGGGGTGATTTGCAAAAAAGAAAGGCAATGTATGACGTTGTTTATGTTTCAAATGTCCGTTATAACGTCTCTAAACCGCCCACCTGTGCAGCTGTCCTCTCCTCGACAACGACGTCGCTGTCTGACACCACTACCGCCACTTGCCCACTTGTTGTGCCCACGTGGTCCTCAAGATCGCCACACCTGATCGAGCGATTGGGATCCCGCCGTCCAGTACCTCCGAGATTCTCACGCCTCTTCTTCGATTCCCCACGTCGCCCACCTGGCGATTCCCACCGACCCGGCTCCCATGGTGTTACCGGAGCTCCGCAACACGCTGCCCTCCCGACCCGAATCCGCAATCCAGATATTTTCAATCATGCATGGCTTGTTATAGTCGTTAGTTGTAAAGCATCCCCGTAAAAAAAAAAAATTGAATAATTCAATGAACCTTTCAAAAGTTCTCAATTGTACAGATACCCTCGCCAAATCATATATATATATATATATATATATATCAAAATAACCTTTAGTTGTCCTATGTGGATCCTACATGACAGGCTTAATCCTATATGGAGCCTACGTGGAGGGAGAAGTTAATGGGGGAGGTGATTAATGGGGATGAAGGGGAAGTTAACATGGAAGTTAGTAGGGGTTAGTGGAAGAGGGGGTTGAGGGGTGGGTGGTTAACAAGGAATTTAATATGGAAGTTAAGGGGTGGGTGATGACACGGGGGCCCGCTAGTCATCTTTATACAAGACTATAGTTATGAGTGAAACTTTTATCAACCTTATAAGGAGCAAGGTTAACCTGCATTAATTCATATCCCTTAAGTTTCTTTATAAGTTTGCTTTATATAAACATGCATTAATTCATATCAATCTAAGTTCTATTAATATTATCTTATGCAATATGCAAAGACTTATATTTATTTTATATACCCTAAGTTAGACTTATAATATTTTATTTTATATTTTATTGGCTATGTTTTATGGTGACAGTGAACAAAAAGCTATGATCAACCTTCGAACCCTGGACCACCTACGGGTCAACACAGCCGTCTAACCAGACAAACTACAGGGAGTTTGTTAAAATTTTATATTAATAATAATTAAAAACTGTGTCAGGGGCACATGTGAGTACTAATTATCTTATATGATGGGAGATTGTCTTACATAAGGAGTGGGTGATTACCATACCATCTAGGACGGGCCCGTTAGTAGATGTATATGGATACACGCGCGCACACCCTCCAATCCTTTGGCACACCCTCCAATCCTTTGGCTATTGACTTGACTGCACACACCCTCAAGTCCTTTGGCTATTGACTTGACTGTAATGAATTTCAAATGAGGTAAACATCCATATAATATTAATATGACGAGTGCATATACACCCTCAATCCTTTGGCTATTTTGACTTGACTGTAATGAGTTTCAAAGGAGTAAACATCCATATAACAATGTTTGTTCTCTTCATGTGTAGACCACTACAAATGAATTAAATTAATTGATTGGTATCTCATTACCGATAAAATATATCAATGATCGAATAGAAAGATATCGATAGTGAAATACCGATTGATTGATTTAATCCATCAGTAGATCACTACCGATAGAATAGAACAAATAATCGGTATCTCACTACTTATTGGTGGCAACGTGGTCATATACACAAATCAATACTCATATGCAAAGTGATTATTTCACATGAAAAATAAGTAAAACTTTATTGACTAATTTAAATTTCTACCTTTGACCATATCTACAAAATGATAAAAGCACTATTTAATCCAAGACCATCACTCTCCGTATATTTATTATATAAAATCAGTTTTTATGAGTCACAATTTGACTTTTTTTTTTTCCCACACATGACAGCTAAGTCGTAGAGAAATGAATGGAGAAGGGGGACACGTGGTAACTGAGTCATAGAGAATGAGGTGAGGGTGGGTGGTTAGGGGTAGTGGGGGTGAATGGTTATCAATGTCAGATGACACAGGACTCATCTAGTACCTTATAAAGATACACCGCTATTTTAGTCATTTTTCATTCAAATAATTATCATTTATAATCATCTGAACTAGTCAAACTACTCAAAAGGGGACATCGCATAATTTTTTGCTAAATTGAACCCCTGATACTTACATTTGACATGTTAAAACCCCAACCAGTGTTTCTTTGCAACAGAGGACCCCAATCCACTTTTATGACATTTCTACCCCTGTCATTATATGGCCACATGACCCATGGGATGGCCATGCCACGTCATCACATGACGTGGCATGGTCATCCGTATTTTAACCCAACTGTCTCCTCAGCCTGTAAATGCATCATAACCCCATGTTGACATGGCATCATTTGATTGGATGTTGAGTGAAAATAGTATAAAAAAAAACAAACATCTCATCACATTTAATGCGACGGCAAGGCATATGCTATCCATGAAGGCTCTTGCTGGGCATGGCTCCTCCCGCCATCGTCCATCCTGCACGCCAAATCTCATTTTTCTCATCTCTCTACCGCTTTCTTTAATCTCTTCTTCCTTTCCATTGCTTCATCTTCTCTACCTTCGAACATCGATGTCTTGCTATTAGAGCCAACAACTATTCCCCGCATATTGGGTGGCATTGATCTGAACACACATTGCAAACAATATTCCAGCATAGACGAAGAACTAGCGCAAGTGGTAGAAGAGATGACGATTGGGGTCTTTTGGCGCTATACGTGTATTTGTTATACCGATACGTGTATTGTTTGAAAACGCGTGTTACAAAAGAAAGGTGTAACTCTATGATGGAAGCACGGGTTTAATGTTTAGATGCGTGTGTGTGAAATTCTACATACGTGTATTTGTTACAACGATACGTGTATGTTTTATAACGGTACGTGTATGTTTTGGAAACGTGTGTTTCAAAAGAGTGTGTAACTCTATGATGGAAGCACGAGTATAATTTTTAGATGCGTGTGTGTGAAATTGTACATACGTGTCTCCACTTCCAAGCACGCGTATTGATGAATGTGTACGAGGTTTGTTACATACCACCCAAACAACTTAACATCAACGTAAACAGTTTGTTACATACCACCTGAACAACTTAACATCAAGGCAAACAGTATGATACATCAACTAAACTACTACTTCTTCTTTGCGGCTCGTGTTGGAGCAATCTTTCTTTTATCCCCACCGTGTTTCCTCATAGTTTCCCCATGAGCTGGCTCGTTGGGCAATTCCGCTTCAGTAGGTATCGGGAGGAGCCATGCCCGGCGGGAGGGAGGAAGAGGCTTCGGCCACCATGTTAAGTTGTTTGGGTGGTATCCCTGCCGAAGCCTCTTCCTCCCTCCCGCGGGGCATGGCTCCTCCCGATACCTACTGAAGCGGAAATATCCACCGAGCCAGCTCATGGGGAAACTGCGAGGAAACTCGGCGGGGATAAAAGAAAGGTTGCTCCAACACGAGTCGCAAAGAAGAAGTAGTAGTTTAGTTGATGTAACATACTGTTTGCCTTGAAGTTAAGTTATTTGGGTGGTATGTAACAAACTGTTTGCTTTGATATTAAGTTGTTTGGGTGGTATGTAAAAAACTGTTTGCGTTGATGTTAAGTTGTTTGGATGGTATATAACAAACCTCGTACACATTTATCAATACGCGTGCTTGGAAGTGGAGACACGTATGTAGAATTTCACACACACGCATCAAAAAATTATACCTGTGCTTCAATCATAGAGTTACACATTCTTTTGAAACACACGTTTTCAAAACATACACGTACCGTTATAAAACATACACGTATCGTTGTAACAAATACACGTATGTAGAATTTCACACACACACGCATCTAAACATTAAACTTGTGCTTCCATCATAGAGTTACACATTCTTTTGAAACACACGTTTTCAAAACATACACGTACCGTTATAAAACATACACGTATCGTTGTAACAAATACACGTATGTAGAATTTCACACACACGCATCTAAAAATTATACCCGTGCTTCCATCATAGAGTTACACACTCTTTTGAAACACACGTTTTCAAAACATACACGTACCGTTATAAAACATACACGTATCGTTGTAACATATACACGTATGTAGAATTTCACACACACGCATCTAAACATTAAACCCGTGCTTCCATCATAGAGTTACACCTTTCTTTTGTAACACGCATTTTCAAACAATACACGTATCGGTATAACAAATACACGTGTAGCGCCAAAAGACCCCAATCGTCATCTCTTCTACCACTTGCGCTAGTTCTTCGTCTATGCTGGAATATGGTTTGAAAGGTGTGTTCAGATCAATGCCACCCAATATGCGGGGAATAGTTGTTGGCTCTAATAGCAAGACATCGCTGTTCGAAGGTAGAGAAGAGGAAGCAATGGAAATGGAGAAGAGCTTAAAGAAAGCGGTAGAGAGATGAGAGAAATGAGATTTGGCGTGCAGGATGGACGATGGCGGGAGGAGCCATGCCCAGCAAGAGCCTTCATGGATGGCATATGCCTTGCCGTCGCATTAAATGTGAGGAGATGTTTGTTTTTTTTTATATACTATTTTCACTCAAAATCCAATCAAATGATGCAATGTCAACATGGGGTTATTATACATTTACTGGCTGAGGAGACAGTTGGGTTAAAATACGGATGACCATGCCCATCCCATGGGTCATGTGGCATAGCCATCCCATGGATCATGTGGCCATATAATGGCAGGGGTAGAAATGTCATAAAAGTGACTTGGGGTCCTCTGTTGTAAAGAAATACTGGTAGGGGTCTTAACACGCCAAATGTAAATATCATGGATCCAATTTAGCAAAAAATTCAGACATCGCATCTTATAAGGGGCCAACGTAACTTTATAACAGACGGTCTAAACTCTGAGTATAATCATCCAAAAATGTAATTAAAAAAAAGCCACCCACACTAAATACGTAAAATCCGAAAAGATTACATCAAATGATGGATATGTAGTTAAAGGCTTTATATCATAAGGTGGAGGTGAAGTCCGGAGAAAAAGGGATTAGCGGAAAGAGATAATTACGAGAGTGTGATGTTAGCACTAACTAACCTCGCTAGTGGGAGAATTCGATAAATATCGAATCGAATTATCGAATATCAAAATATCAAAATTTCATGATTTTAAAAACCAAACCGAACCGAATTAAGACATAAAATTGAATCGAACCAAACCGAATTAATTCGGTACATTAATTTAAAAATCGAATCGAACCGAATTCATAAAAAAACCGAATCGAACCGAAAAAATCGAAATACCGAAATTTTTTTACTTACAATATCAAATCGAACCAAAATAAGCTATATAATTTTAAAAATTTCGGTATTTCAATATTTACCGAATTTTAAAAATAAAAATCGAATCCGAATCGAATATCGAATTTTTGACAAAAAAAAAAACCGAACCGAATCGAATATAGCGAAAAACCGAACCGAATTGTTCGATTCGGTTCGGTTCTAAAAATTCGATTCGATTTTGCTCACCCCTACACATGTCCACACTAGTCAATCTTATAAAACCGCATGGGGCATAGACTTTTTATCAGACGGCCGGTAAGGATTTGATTCAGGGGAATTAAAAAACCACACCCTACCTTCAATTAGCCAGGCCCATCAGTGTATAATAAAAGAGAGAGCTAAATTCAAAAAACCAGAGAAATAAACAACCCAAGCATACAGTAATCAGGTTGTCGGATCTGTAGTAGATCCGAATCCGAATCCGACACCAGCAGCTCGGTTGACACCCAAGTCACCCCGAGACCCGAGACCCGAGTCCCGACTCCCTCCTCTCCCAGTATTAAGGTTGCCATTCCAACGACCCGTTCGTTTCCCAATCCTTTCCCCTAAACGCGTCGCTATCTTGCGGCGGTCGGGGACGCAACCACGACTCCGTCGCGACCGCCACCGCACCTCCTCCGCCACATCCTCCTCTCAAGAAGAGTCTTTTACGAGTACAGAACACTTAAATCTTAGCGTCGAAGCGGTCTTCTCCATCCACGCGCTCCCTTTACCTATAAACCCCTCTCCACAGCTCCTTCTCTCTCCAAACCGATCAATCCAACGTCTGCCTCTCTTCAATCCGATCTATTCTTTCTTGGATTTTTGGTTTTTGGGCGAGATCTTTCCCAAGGTCGGCTGCGATGTGCGAGGAGATGAAGGGGGCGTCCGGGGGGGTGCTGAAGGCGAGGGCGTTCGAGGACATGGAGGACTACTTTCCTCCGTCTCCGAGGAAGAGGGACTGGTCGATCGGGCTGGTGCAGATCGTCACGGGGATGGTCGTGTTCATGGCCGGGGTCGTGCTCGGCCTATCGGTGAGCGCGCGGTGCGCGCGGTACTTTTCGGCGCAGACCGATCTATTCATCCCTCGGACAGTGTACACCCCGCCCGTCGTGGACGGGGGTTGTGAGTTTAGTGGTGACCCGATGAGTATCCGGGAATTTGTTAGCCCTGTTAGGCTGGCGCATGAGATGAATGACGACGAGCTGTTTTGGAGGGCATCCATGGTGCCTAGGAGGGAGTACCCGTTCGACCGGGTGCCGAGGGTGGCTTTCTTGTTCCTCACCCGCGGGCCGCTGCCGTTTGCGCCGCTGTGGGATAGGTTCTTTAAGGGGCACCAGGGGTTCTTCTCGATCTATGTGCACGCCTCGCCGGAGTATAAGCTCAATGTGTCCAGATCTTCTGCTTTCTATGGCCGCCAGATCCCCAGCGATGTGAGAATTCTATCTTCCGGGTTTTTCATCTTTTAAATAAAAGTTTTTTTTTTCTTTATGGTCCTGTACATTGGAGTTTTCATCGTACTAAATTTGATTTCATAGCTTTTGTTGCTGCTAATAGTACAAATCCTGGTATAGGTTCGGAATGATAAAAACTTAGTGGGTTTATTAGATTTTTGTAGGAATGAAGAGTTTTTGGGATTCGAATCAAATTTAAGCATATTCAATCTGCCCAGCTGATTCCCTTAGCTTTAAGGATGAACATAATTTGGATGAATTATGTGCTAAACATCACAATAAAGTGGTTTTCCAGCAAAGCAGCAGATAGCATTATCGAAGATGCTGATGTCTTTTGAATTTTGAGGCTCCCTGGGACTATTGGAAGAGGTTGCGTGGATAAACTTGTGCACATGATTGCCTCTCAAGAATGATAATTTTGCTATAAATTTTTCTTTCTTGCGCTCATAAGACTGGAATATCTTGCATATATTCCTTTTGTGGCTTTCTCACTTGATTGGTGATGGAGCCCTGCTAGGATGTGTTTTAAGTTATCCACACAGCTTTTGCAAGTAGTCATTAACTTGTGTTGTAGCTTAGGTAGGTCCCATGAAGGAAATGCTTTTGTATCAGAACAATTGGGTTCACAATTGCTGCTTGGCTAATAGGGAGATAGAGGGGGGAATAAAAAGATCAATTTGTGGAACTTCAATCACATGCTGCAGGCTTGCAGTGGGCACTTTTTATGATTATGACATGTAAAGGATCATACTTTTATTCTGCTTCCAGGAATCTTTTTCTGCCTAAACTTGCTTATGTGAGTGTTATTGGTGTATCGTGGAAGTTTCAAATACCTTTTAATCACAGATTAAGTACTCTGAGAACTATTCATAATTATAGTCACTTATTGCACAGAGTAGGTTCACTGAATTGAGCACTCAATTATGGAGCTAGTAGTTTGAGATGGTTGTATTAACTTCTCCCGAAATGGACATTTTAGACATATATTTGTCCTAGAAGGTCCCTGAAAGGGCATAGTGTAGCAAGGAACACAAGTGCACATGTGAGGTTTTTGACCATATCAGATAAACATGGTCAACAATCACTGATGTTCATTAGTCCTGGTTTGGTACTGAAGAAAAATAATCTGAAAGAAAACTTTGTTGAAATCATGAAAGCTTTGTCGTGAATGAATGTTAAAATTCATATTGAAATGTTAGTATGTTTGCAGCAATTTTTCAATAGGAAACCTGCCGGTGACCTTTTAACTGATGGGCGTTTTAATTTTCTGTTTTTCTCAGCAAGTTTCATGGGGAACTGTTTCCTTGGTAGACGCCGAGAAGCGTCTCTTGGCCAATGCTCTATTAGACTTCTCCAATGAGCGCTTTGTTCTCCTTTCAGAGAGCTGCATTCCAGTATATGACTTTCCCACTGTCTACGACTACCTCACCAGCTCTCATGACAGCTTTGTCTCAGCCTATGATGACGACTCTTTGCGTGGTCGGGGTCGCTACAATCGTTACATGGCTCCTGATATCCAGCTGTCCCAGTGGAGAAAAGGCTCTCAGTGGTTTGAGCTCAGCCGTGAGCTAGCTGTGAATATAGTGGGAGACCACAAGTACTATGCCCTCTTCAGGAAGTACTGTAGGCCCTCCTGCTATCCCGATGAGCACTACCTCCCTACTTACTTGAACATGTTCCATGGCTCTCTGAATGCGAACCGGAGCGTGACATGGGTTGACTGGTCGAGGGGAGGGCCGCATCCTGCGACATTTGGCCGTGAAGACATCACGGTGGAGTTCATTCAGTCTATCAGGAACAATGGCACCGCCTGCACTTATAACTCGAAACCGACCTCCCTTTGTTTCCTCTTTGCCCGGAAATTCGCCCCGAGTGCGTTGGAACCCCTACTCCAGCTTAGCCCTGCTTTGTTGAACTTTTAGATCCTCTTGGTTCCCCATACCCTCAAACCCCCTGCCGGTCATTGAAGAGCTCCCTTGTGATTATTCCTAATCGTCCTTGCATCAACTAAAATACCTGGAGAGGGAACATTCTATAGCTGTTCCACCTTGCACTTTCCTGCCTAATTATTCGGCTGACAGTTGGATATTGAATCTTGGTAGATAAAGGAAGCATGGGTTGGGAGGAAATCACATCATTGAGTTCCTCCAAGGCTCCAAAGGGTGCATCACCAGCCAGGCACCTCCAATTGCCCATTGACCTGAGCTTTTTGTGTCTGTTTTGTGTGGGGTTTGTGTGGTTCAGAAGAAAAAAGAAGAATTATAGGAGCTGGCAAACATAGGTTGTTTAGATACTGAGATTTGTGAATATGATTGATTGTAGTATTCTTTCAATTCTTTATGGGACTGTTGTATATCCATTGATTTGTAGGAGAGCTTTTAACACTTTGCGCCTTTTTTTGGGAACGTGAAGGGCTGGGCTAGCATGGTGGTTGCTTGGGGTTGCATGATTGCCATGTTATGGAATGGTTCAGTGAGATTTAAATATTGTGGCCTTGAGCTGCTCTCATTCCTTGACAGGTCTGCATCATATAGTTTATATATATTAATTCTGGCAGACATATAAATATTTGGAAGAAAACTTTGATCCTGGTTATGTGTCATAAATTGGTCATGTGCTGTTGTTTGAGTTAAGGTGCTGGACTGATGCTCTTCTTGTTCTTGTCTGTAACATAAAATTAGGGGTACTTATCATCACTGTCTTGTGATGTGGACTTGTTCTTTAGTTTTCTTTCATGAGGGAAAGAACAGCATTATTTGATAGGGACTGCATACCTTAAGACATCACTAATCCAGGGAAGCAATAGGATATTCTGTTGTATTTGTTCCATATGCGCTTGTTATGAGGCAGCTAATTAAATATTTATAAGTGTTAGATATGGCCTTGAGTTCTGGCCGAATCAACTCCTATCTGGATTAAAAGGACACGTGTGGCAAAGCTAGCTTGATGAGGGACCTACCTTAGTAGTTCTACGTGGCTTAATTCGCATTGTCATGTACTTAAACAAATCAACTCGAATTAGGCTCGGTCAACTGGAACGTGTAAAAAATCCATCGACATGTGACGAAGAGAAAACGTGTAAAAATCCATCGACCTGTGACGAAGAGAAAGGTCTAATCTATTTTCTCCAGTTATTCAATTAAACCATGGTTCGTTGTCATATATCAAAGACCTTTTCATCCGACATGTGTATTGTTTTATTTTCCGATGGATCTACATTATTTCATTAATGAAAATTGTTTGATGTAGTGAGCAGTAGGCTTGGCTCTGGTTGTTTGCCGTTCAACAATTCTTACTTGAGCGGTTCATATCGTTCATACATGGTATTTTAATCAAAGATTTGAATTCTTCCATGTTTCAATAGTAGCATATTATTCAATGGAGCTGAGGTTCAAAACATGAAATAAACAAGATTATGAGGCTGTTTGGTTGCTTGCACTTACTAGTCGATCAGATGTATCAATCAATGCGGCATCGATTGATGTAAAAAAGATCATTGATGTTGTATCATGAGAAACCATCAAAATGATCATTTCATATGATACATCATCAATTGATATATGAATTTGATTAATTAATGCAACATCAGCCGATGCATCAGGATATATAATGACCCAGACTTCAGATGGGACGGTGTATGAAAAGGCCCTTTTGGGCCTACAGAGTCGAGGCCTTTCTTGGGAACAATTAATACATGGGCATCTAACGTGTGGATTATGTGCAAGGGCAAGAAGTGGTCGAAGAAGAGGGTTGGACTTGTTCACGGTTCGCTCTGACGCGTCCTTCGCCGGTGGGTTGATAGGCATGGGAGTTGTCGCATGGAACGCGGGTGGAGGCCAGTTATGGTGGTTCTCGGAGGGAGGGAGGGAGGGCCGCATACCCATTGGATGCGGAATTGATGCCGATGGATCTACGCCTGCCATGCAATACTGGAATCGGACGCCAAGGACTTGGTGTAGCCTTGTAGGTGTATAAATGGAAGACGTCGACGCCTACAGAGTCGCCTTCAAGGAGAAGTCCACGAGCGGTACGTCCCTAGAGAGCACAATGAAAGAGGCCAATCGATTGGCGAGAGATGCCAGACGCCCAGTTTTGAGTGTAGGGGGCCACGGGTGCCCGTGCCATGGAGGCCGCGTATGGTGGGTGCTGATTGGGAGTTGCCCTCCTCAAGCACTGTTTTGTTCTGTGTTCATTTCATCATTTGTTCTTGTAGCTTTGCATCAGCCTCATAGGCTCAACTTGTCCACAAAAAAAACGAGTGTTTCCACGACCGCCGCCTATTCAATTCTGTTCCACTTGATCCCCTTTCATGGCCACCTTTCTTTATGGCTAAGGATTGGAGAATCTTTCTCCTGTTATATGAATTAAATGTTTCATTTCATCCAAGGAAATTAAAGCCATCTCTTTCTCAACAATGTCTTTGTTATTTGATCCAATAACATTCGTTCTATAGGAACGGACTATAGAAATATAAATTCATCCTTTACTAATGGCGTAAGTTTTTGACTTGAGTCATTATTATTACCATAATATTAGAGCATATGTCCTGAGTTGGAACACCATTTCAGAACTAAGAGTAGAGTACAATAAGGAACAAGTCAAAATCAAAAGGTCTTAAGTTCGATGTTTCAAATTTAAGAAAAGAGGTACAATAACAAGTAACAGCAAGATGAGTAAGATTTTGGTTTGCCTCGAGGGAAAGCAAGGCTTGCTAAATTGGACAAGCTAATATTTTATGGAAATTATATATAGTCAACGCGCGTAAAATGTCATGAGTTATTCCTCCTCGGAATATTAAATTTGAAAAAAAAAATGATCTAGTGAACGTTAGAAGAAATGAGTTTATATATTTATTTCTAGTCTAATATGTATGAGCACTTGGTTGGAGCTGGTATTTGGACTCCTCCTCCATCAGCAATTCAGCATTTTGTGACGTAGGACACATGGGAGTATGAGGAATAAGTCTCCCGAAGAGGGATTGGTTAACTATAGTTCTTGATCTTGCAAGGGGTCTTCGCTGTAGCCACTTGTCATATTATTTCATCAAAAATATAAATAACTATATAATTAAAGACGAGTCAAATAATGAGTCAATTTGGCTCGTGCATTCAGTAATAATGACACCAGTAGTGAATGGTCAAACATCGGAACCGCCCGGCCACGAGGGTACACCCAAAAACCTTGACTCACTCGCACCACGAACGAGTCGTGATTTATGTACATGGATCAGAGCATATATACTACACATGTCTTCCAATCAATATGATCTAGTATATCAGTAGAACAATATCACGTGTTTTTTCACACCATGGTATTGGTATTTAAGGTTGCCATTCATTTTTGAATACTTGATTGATTTGATTTAAGCTATGTTTCTTATCTCTATTGTTGACCCTTGTCGAGATTAATTATATATGTATACTTTTTCTTGGCATTTGTTCATCTTGCATGATCCCTTTTGGTTTGGACTGTTTTAAAAACTTAGGCCCAAATGGCGTGCCTTTCGTCAAATCTGGGCTTTAGCCCAGCCCAGCCCAGCCCACCAAATCCACTTCTCCTCCCCCTCCCCCTCTCCATATCGCTCTCGCCCCCTCGTCGCCGTCTCTTTCCCGGATCTCGCCGCCGGTGGTGCAGCTGCTCACGGCCCGACCACCACCCTTGAATGTCTGACGCTTCTAGTGTAGCTATTTCCTTGGTGCGTTTTATAGAGGCGAGTTGGTAATGCAAACAATTATTTCACATCCAATCGAGTTTTAGGTCATCGTCTCAGAAGGATATGTTTAAATTATCTTATTTGGTCATATCGGTTGATTGAAGCATCGAGGATTTTAGATTGTTTGCGCTGTGGATTATTGATAGGATTTGTTAATGGAGTGATTCATTGGCAAGATCTATACGTATTTAGTCTGTGTATGCTTGTTTATGGAGTATTGGTTTCATGCTTCATGTTAAATCTAATTCCGTTGTTCGACTAATATCGAAGGATCATAAGAGCTTTTGCAACTTCGAGATTTGAATGTCTATAGTTCTGTCTTCGATCAATTTTTATGATTATAACACCTTTTTGTGCTTATTTTGATGCTGAATCATCTCGACATTGCGTCAATTTCATTTAATTGCTTTATCTGCTGTTGGCTGCTAGAAAAGAGACGGTTTCGGATTCAACTTAATTTTCCAGAAGACTACACTAGGGCTTCTGAAAAAGCGGCAATGTATGCTATTAGATTGGAGCTGTTTAACTTTGATACGAGTGGATTCTGCTTTTAGTATCAGAAAGTTTAAAGAGGGAAATAGATTGGGTGACATGGTCGAGTGCTCTGCTGATGACAAACTATACAATGGCTTTAGATACGGCCACAGAGTGAAAATGGCATCAGTGGTACTGAAAGCAATGAAGTATCATCCATTCAAGTCGACATGCAATGCCACTTTGTTCCGGTTTATAATTCTATCAAACCAGAGGACCACTTTTGCTTATGGTGATACAACGTGTGACATCTTTATAAAGCAGCCTTTTCTTAGCAACCTGCTAAAGGGATGCTAAGCGAATAGAAATTAGCTCTCTTATCTGTTTCATTTGGTTATTTAAGTTTGATATCCATATGTAAACCTGGTCTCTTGGTGTAATGGACGAATGATTGCTTGCATGTACTGTATTATAGGTTCTTCAAACCATTTTGTAGTCGAAACATAGTATTCTTTAGAAAGAGACCATTTACAGCAATCTCATGTGATTTCATTACTTTGATGTCTCCAGATAACAGAAACCTGAATGATAATAACTGATATTTAGGCTTGTTTTCCCCTTTTCTGCTCCTTTTTTTATCATGGTAAATCTTTTTAGATCGTCTCCCCTGGCATGATCTGACTTGTGCTAGTTAGTTGCATATGCAGATTCTTCTAAGCTATTGATCTGATGCCTAAGGCATGTCTGAAGGAACTAGAGGAATGTTGGTTGTCTATACAGACCCCTCAGATCAGAGATCATTGTCCCTGGAGGATACAAGTAGCACGGAAGAGTCTCCAGAGGACACAACGCTTTCGTTAGAAACTCCAAATGATGCTATTCCTTACATTGGGCAGGGGTTTACAAGCCATGATGCTGCTTATGACTTCTATAGTGAATTTGCAAAGCGATGTGGTTTCTCAATTCGGCGTCATAGGACAGAAGGGAAAGATGGGGTTGGAAAGGGACTTACAAGACGATACTTTGTGTGCCATCGAGCTGGAAATACTCCTCTAAAGGCATCGACCGAAAGTAAACCACAGAGAAATCGGAAGTCTTCGCGGTGTGGTTGTCAAGCATACATGCGTATAAGCAAAAACACAGACACGGGCATCCCTGAGTGGCGTGTCACAGGGTTCGCTAACCATCACAATCATGATCTCCTGGAACCAAGTCAAGTCCGGTTTCTCCCCGCCTATCGAACTATCTCAGATGCTGATAGAAACCGCATCCTGATGTTTGCAAAGACTGGCATTTCTGTGCAGCAAATGATGAGATTAATGGAATTGGAGAAGCATGTTGAACCAGGATATCTGCCTTTTACAGAGAAAGATGTGAGAAACCTTATCCAGTCATTCAAAAAGATTGATCAAGACGAGGAGAATATTGACCTCCTCAGAATGTGCAATAATATCAAGGACAGGGACCCAAACTTCAAGTATGAATTCACAATAGATGCTAACAACCGATTGGAGAATATTGCTTGGTCTTATGCATCATCAATCCAGTCTTATGAGATCTTTGGTGATGCCGTGGTGTTTGACACGACTCACCGTTTAACTGCTTTTGATATGCCACTCGGAATCTGGGTTGGAATGAGCAATTATGGAATGCCTTGCTTTTTTGGTTGCGTACTTCTTCGAGAGGAAAATACACATTCCTTTACATGGGCATTAAAGGTAAGCCTACTGCAAGCCTTCATAATTCATCTTTCTGCATGTTTTAAGTTCACTACCTCCATGCCAGGCCTTCTTAAACTTCATGAATGGAAGGGCTCCCCAGACAATTCTGACCGACCAAAACATGTCTCTCAAAGAACCTATAGCCATTGAGATGCCAAACACGAAGCATGCCCTTTGTATATGGCTCATAGCGGCAAAATTCCCATCTTGGTTCAATGCAGTACTTGGAGAGCGATACAATGACTGGAAAACTGAGTTCTTCAGGCTTTATAATCTTGAAACTATAAATGAGTTTGAGCTAGGATGGAGGGAAATGGTTGATTCATTTGGGCTCCATACAAATCGGCACATTGGCAATCTATTCGCATTTCGGATGCTCTGGGCATTACCATATTTGAGAAGCCATTTCTTCGCAGGGCTGACTACACCAGGCACATCGAAATCTATAAATTCTTTTATTCAACGGTTTTTAAGTGCGCAGACACGTTTGGCTCATTTCGTAGAGCAGGTACTCTGAAAAGACTTCTTTTAATTCCCCAAGTTCATCGTTTACTACACTAAACAGTGGGATATTCTTAGAGTAACAATCTTATCAATATTTGTGCCCTCTTCATATTCACAGTGAGGTGGTTTTGCACATTAATGAAGTAAGCATGGGATTTTTTTTTTCCTGATCAGAGGACAGAATAATAATTTGTGGCACTAAATTAATCTTTGGGGGATATGAGCTTTTTTCATGTTATCGGTATCAGGGAAATATTTTTTAACCTCATGTTCCCTATTTCCTAAAAAAGGAATAGTAATATATTGGAACAGTGAAACTTCTGTTTAGATAAGATCGCTAATCCCGCTTTTCTTGCTAGGTTGCTGTTGCCGTTGATTTCAGAGATCAAGCTGGAGAACAGCAAACGATGCAACAAAATTTGCAGAACATTTGTCTCAAAACGGGTGCTCCTATGGAAGCTCACGCAGCCGCAGTCCTCACACCATACGCCTTCACTAAGCTCCAAGACGAGCTTGTCTTGGCCACCCACTACGCCTCATTCCATATGGAGGAAGACTATTTTCTTGTTAGGCATCACACGAAGATGAATGGTGGACGGAAGGTGCTGTGGGTGGCAAGCGATGAGATTCTTTCATGCAGTTGTCATATGTTTGAATTCTCAGGCTTCCTTTGTAGGCATGCACTCCGAGTTCTTTCAATGCTTAATTGCTTTCAGATCCCAGATCGGTACCTACTGCTCCGCTGGAGACGAATCAACTCATTGCCTTCTAAGCTGATTCAAGGTAGCTCCGCAATTGTACAGGCTGACAGGCTTCAGGCGCTGCAATCCATGGTATCGGTTGTCATCTCGGAAGCTGCCAAGTCTAACGAGCGAATGGATATGGCTTCAGAAGAGATTTCGATTCTCTTGTCCCGCTTGAGGGAGCAACCAGTCTCGATGCATAGCAGGAGTCGCTGAATGTATATATTGGATGAACATCGATAGTATATGTATGTAGCTGTTAAAAGAGGAAAATAGTAATTGACAAGAGAAGATTAGTGCTTCGAATTACTCGGGAATCTGTAATTGGCTTGTAGAGGAACATGAAGGTTGCAATGGAAATTTTTTTGGTCTTCATTTGCAATAATCAGCTTACCACCATTGTTTTTTTTGGCAATGTATCAAAGGTCTTCTTCAATACCATGTCTTCATTTTAGGGACAGCAGTGGAATCGTTTGCTTGTGAAATTTTTTATCAGCATACTGGGGAAAATTAGTACGGAATCATGTGGACGAGGAGAAACACTTCCACAGGTGATGCTTGATATTTATACAGCATTCTCTCGTTTCCCTGTAAACTTGTCGGTAAACATTGCCTACGGTTTTGAAGCCAGCATAAATGTTTAAAGTTTGATTTAACTTGAAACTTATACAACAGTAATTTGGCTATTTGAGTATCAAGAACAACTTCAAGTGGCGAAAGCCTTTTAACATAATTTCCAGCTTCAAAGATGTAATTTGTGTGCACTTGTTGTGCTTGACTGTGGAAAGCTTTGATGCCCATCAATCAGTGAAACAGAATTTGCAGGCCATCTGTTTCCAATTCAACCAAATATAGTCTCATTCTTGTGCTCTTAAAGCTAAAGTAATCCTTGGAGTTCATCCTTGCAATTGCAAGAAGTACATAGGCGAGGATGCAGCAGCGTAGGCATGAACAACAGTGCAATGGTTAGCCAGGGCCGATTCCGCAGCACGACCAGTTGTTTGACATCCGTTGAAATGGTGGAGATAAACTAAGACTAGTTTTCCTTCGAAAATAACAGAATATTAAGTGAGAAATAATGGTGAAAGCATCTCAATTGCAGAGCTTGATAACTTGAATGATGATTACGAGGTTCAAGAATCCCGCCTCATGCAAGATCAAAAGCATGACATCGTTCTCATGAGAGATTTCTCCAGTTTTAACATCATTTCACGGAGATTTCATTAAATTGTGCCTAAACATTTACGGTGTCACTGACCTGATATGAAGAAAATGTTTTCGAGTCCTTTTTTTGCCCTCAACATTGAGGTTTCATTAAAAGGCCTCAATACCACCAGCTGACCTTAAATTTAGGCACCATTGACTCAAACTTAAAAATAAGGGTATATCACACACTAAAAGTTCCATTATGGATTTTTTTTTACCTACCAATGCTTAGCATCAAAGCAAGAAAGCATTACTGAAGAACATGGTCTGATAACATCGAAAACACCTTCCAATCTGGCCAGGATTTATGCATAATACTCTTTTAGCCATTAGTTGATGTTCCATTCTTACTCTTATACTGAAGAATGTCTTAAAGAAGCTCAATATCCATTGAATCTGCTCAAAATCCATTGAATCTGATCTCAACTGTAAGAGCTCCTCGTCGTTAACAAATTCCTCCAAGCCTTTGGATAAGTTACTTGTATAACTCATTACCATGCTACTATGAATAGCACAAAGCACACAAAATCTTAAAAGACTCATGTCGATCCATCAGTGAAATAGAACCATCAGTACCTCCACCTTTCAGTGAGATAAATCTCAACCTCTAAAGAGTTATCTATCATCTGGCAGTACAGAAACTAAACAGGCAGAAGGAAAAAAAGAGAGGTGATTTTCCACAAATTCTTTAGCTTCTGCAAGCATAGGTAGCGGTAAAAAAAATCCATTTTGGTCATTTATTTTCTTTTTAAATATGATTGAATCCATTTTAGAGCAATCTGGACAATCTTGATAATTTCCCAGCACTTGAAGTGAAATCTCCTCCAAGAATTCTACACACCATCGGCATCTCAGAAGCCACAAGCCCAACTATTGAAACCAGGAAGCCAAGGACTTCAATTATCATACTCTGGATTCCAAACTTCACTAACTTCCAAACTCAGTAATCACAATAATTTACAAAAGATGCCAAAATTTCCAGCCTACATCAAGTTCAACAGAATTCAACTCTTGTGTTCCAAACTCCACCAACTTCGAAACTCAGTTGGCACAATCATTCACACAATCATGTGACATTTTCCAACCTAAATATCCCAAATCTAGTTCAACAAAAATTTAACAACCAAAAGGCTAGTTAATTTCCCTTGTTCCAACCTTTTTAGCTTCACAGTAACTAAGAAAGAACGAAATTTTATTCAAACAGAAAAGTTCACATTATCAAACACTACATTCTCCATAGAATAATCTCTTCAATCAGCAAGTTTGCACTAATTAACAAACGAAAGAGCTTTCATAAGATAGATAACCTTTGAAATGCACTGAAATGGATTGCAAATGGGATAAGGGAGATGATGGCATCAACATTATGATCTTTAAGCCGTGAGTAACCAAGGCATTTCCGCAATCGAACCCCCAGCTGCACTGAATGCACTCCTCAACATCGACACCGAGAAGGAGCTGACGTAGAAATTCAGCAGATATGAAAGAAGGATCTTTATTCAAACGGCCAAGTTACATAATCAATACTACATTCTTTGTAGAACTTAAACTCTGTTCGATCAACAAGTTCATACTAACAAAAGTGTTTTCACCAGAGATTTAACCTCACGATACACTGAAAATAGATTTGCAAATGAGATAAAAGGAAGAGGTGGTCACCAACATTAAGATGTTTAAGCATCAGCAACCAAGGCATTGGCGCAATCGAAGCCGCAGCCACACTGCGGGCTCAAGTCGAAGTCTTTCGCCGGGAAAGACGCCGAGAAGGGGCCGACATAGAATTCCAGCTGGCTTCCACTCTTATCGAGCTCATTGATCCCGACCCACACGAAGAGGATCTTCACACTCACCCCATCCAATCTTCTAACCTTTCCTGACTCGATTTGGCCGGAGATCTTCTTGTCGTAATGGAGGCTGTAGCCGGCGGGCACCTTGAACTCGCACTCTCCTTCGAACTCCACCTCGAAGCTGCCGTCGGAGTTCAGCTTGTAGCTCAGGACGCCTTTGGGGAGGATGCCTTGGGGTAAGTTGAAGGACTCGACCACCTCGTAAGCCGAGGGGACGTCGGACGTCGGGGTTTCCGCCATTGCCAAGCAAAAGGATGAGATTAAGAAGAAACCCAAGAGAGCCCTATGGATTGCCATGGTCGACAATCTCCAAAGTTCCTCCTTTTAACAAGTGGAAATCAAATGGGTATGCAGGAATCGACGGATTTATCTCAAAGATTGGATCTTTTCGATGCTAGAACGATGGAAACTTGGGAAATCAGAAAATTTTCCAAAAGAAAAGGGTTTGGAGGATCAAAGATCAACTGGGTTTGGGGAAAATGGAGAGTTTTGATCAAAGGAGTAGCCTTTTTGATTGGTTACTCTGCAATGGAAGTCATGGAGAAGAGATCTTCTATAGAGGAAAAAAAAATTGAACAAAGCAAGGAAGGTGGTCTCTCTTTTCCTAAATCCTGTCAGGGATTGGATTTTTTTAAAAGAGAGGTCTTTGTCATGGGAAGAGGAAAATTTGTGGAGAAATTGGGCGTCTGGACTTTTCTAGGGTTTGCGTGATCAATATGGATTGGTGGGACAGATAGATTGACATATTTTTGACAAAACTATAATGAGAATAAGACAGGTTAATCCCAACGGTACTTAACTGACAAGGAGCATGGGGGACCCACTATGATGGCCAATTGGAGATGGCCATGCTGGCATTGATTGCTGTTTGCTGTTTTGTGTTTTGAAACTAGTAGATGAGATATTGGTCAAGTCAAAAGAACTGAATTTTTCGCTATTTAGCACCCAATAAACCCATTCGGCGCGTTTTTTATAGACAGAACTGGATTTTTTTAACATAACTTTCTAATTCTAGTTACATCCAAGTTAGGTGAATTTAAATGGGCTAGAAAGAGGATCAGAATACTCCAAAGTTTTTTTTTTTTTATGAATTGACTTTAAAGATTAGTAAACAGAGTAAATTACAAACACAATTCTAGAGGAGGCGAAACACCATTCTTATGTTCTCAATAAAAATCAACAACATTACACCTACAAAGTTGATTCACATAAAAATGTCCTATAATATGTAAGTGGAGTTTCCTATAGTATTATATGTAATTAGTGGCATTTAAGTCACATAAGCTAAAGAACTTAAGCCGCAAAACATTAGCCTTGGGTCCTAAAGTACCGAATGGATTTATCAGGGGTCCTGAATGGCGAAAAATTCCAAAAGAACTTAAGGAGGAATTAGTCGCCAGTAAGATTGGACTAACGTAGGAAAAGAGGCAATCTCTAGAAGCCCCTAGAATCAGACAGCCTCGGATAAGTCTTCATATTTTTATTTTTAAGTTTAACTCTATGATTAGGATCACAAACTTAATGGAGTTTTATTCGGTACGTTAGATGCCTCCAGCTAGCTCTATATGAATGAAGTTTTTATCCACCCATTTTACTAGCAATTGGAGCATTGGAAAGACTAGATTTTTTTTAAACGAGTGGTTTTACTTGCATACGCCGGTGCGGTACACACCTCTTTCAATGTGAACATTGGTAGAGTCCCCGCTCTCACATTGATTTCGTGACCATCAAATAAATACTAGTATTTGGTGCGTCCCACCAGGAGGGTGAAAAGTTCATGTGGTGTAAAGTACTTGGCTTTCTCTTCGAACGTCCGGTCATGGATCTCGGGTGACTTTCCTATAACATATCACGATGATGGGTGGAATTGTGGGAAAGAGTTCCCACCCATGTGGACGGGCTCCGACACAACTTTTTTTTAGAGGTAAGGTTCAGAGTCCCTAATTTTGATTTTATTATGCTAAATTTTTTTAAATATGGAACGTTAATCCTAAATTAGTGTTCAAAAAACCATCATACTCTTCCCCTTTTTTTTCTTCTTTTCATCCTCCTCTCTTTGCTCTCTCTCTCTCCTCTCCAGACGGCTCGTCTCACGGCTCACCGCTCGTCGCCATCCCCGATGATGTCCCTATCGTCTATCGACCACGAACTCCCAACCAGCGTGTCTCTACCTCCATTAACGCCGACGAGAATCTCGGAACCCCACTAATCCTCGTGAACCCATCCCAACGAGCATCAACCCATCTTCTCCGGAACCCATCACCGTCGAGCTCCTCCAACCTCGACCAACATCTCACTGTCGCTAACCAAGGTCGCCAACGCCTCCAGCAAGGTCACCAACACCCAAGGTCACCAACCACTTCATTGTTGCCATCGCCACGAGCACCTTCTCCACCTTCGACCGACACTAGCGAACTCACGGACATCTCCGCCATCTACTCTGACAAAGCCAATCCCCCAAACAAAGCCGTTAACCTATTACTCCTAGGCCATCCTATCTCTTCCAGCCACCTCCCACGACCTCAACGGCACCGTCCCGATCTCTCCAGCCAAATCCCATTGGAACACAAAAATATATAAAAAAGAAAAAAGAAGAGAGAAAATTGAATATTAGACCAATATTGAACTTGAATAATGAACAACATATAAAACATAAAAAAGAAAAAAAAAAGAAAAAAAGAAAAAAAATGAGAGAAAACTGATCAACGTCCTCCTCGATCTATGGCGATGGCTCTTGCTCCTTGGTGAGCACCACGATGATCAACGTCATTATGGATTGTATAATATAATTTGGGGTATATGCACCACCATAAGACAACTTGACACCGATCACCGGAGAAGGAAGAGGATCAATGCCAAAGAAAAAACCCTTAAGGCCCAAAGTAGAGCTCGATGCTGATCTGAAGAGAAGATCATGCAGGAGAACAGAAGACCTTGGATGCCTAGTACTGATCTAAAGAAACGTCGGGGGGAGAGCTTGTCGTCACTGGAACTATAGAAGGGGCTCATTGCCTAGAAGATCACCGTGAAGAGGGAAGAATTGATGTAGAAAAGATCCTCGCTTGCCGTCGAAGAAGATAACCTCCAAAGATGGGGACGCGCTGGCCGCTTGCCGCCGGAGATGAAGTGACCCGCCAGAGAAGGAGATCCGTCACCGTGCCAAAGAACAGAGCCGTCGTCAGGATCCGCTACCCCCCCAAGGAACGCACTTGTCGATCTAAACCGGAGATGAACTTGCCGCCGGAGGAAAGATGTGTATCATCACCAGGGAAGAGATCATTGTGAGCAGCGCAATTCCTTCGTACAATCTGGAGTTTATCGTTCGGAGATAAGATCATGATCGTGTTATCTATCAATTTGGGGTATTATTGTCATAGAAAATTTTAAACTAATCATAAAAAAACGTAAAATAGTATAAATGTTTTAAATAATATGAAGTATTTGTACTGGTTAATATGATTCACTATTTTGGAATAATCATCAATGACCTTCTTCTTTTTTTATCCGTGTGTCACGTGAACAAAAAATTTTAAATTTTGCTAATAATAAGAGTGTACGTAAAACAGTATTCATTTCTACCTTGATGCGTACCATTATTCAAGTAGGCAACCAACGACACAAAAACATATGTCTTCATTCTTGTAGCATAAAACTCATTCAAAATTTGTTCTTTCCACACACTTTTTAATATCTGGGTCCCATCTGGTCCTTCCCTTTCTCTCTCACTTATCTACAATCAGATCCAATTCATACTATATTTGGGTTTTGGATGCAATTTGACTAAGAGATTAGTTTATTAAGTTGTTTATGACATTAGTGCGTATTTTAGAAATTGTAACTATCGCCGTCAAGAGGATGTTTTTTTGACATGAAGACTGTTGTTGGATAAATGATAGCTTAAATGTATATGTTAAGAAGGTCACTGACTCAACGCCGGAGCCAGAGCTCTTGGCAATCTTGAATGGCATGTTTTGGGTTAAGGATAATGGCGTTGATCGTCGAGATTGACTCAACAATGGCAAGAGATATGATTTAATTTATAATACTATGATTTGTTCAACTGCAATTGAGTCACCTTTTCGGGACATTTGGGCGGTTATGATAGAGTTATCGAGAGTAATTTGTGTTTATATTACTCGTTTGATTAATTGTAAAGTGAATGGTGTGGCTCGTCGATGTCGTCGTTCTCAGGTGCCACTATATTAGGCATTGAGAGATGGCATAACGAGTTTGGATAGGTTATTAAGTCAGTTTTAGGGCTCATCTAATTAAATAAAAATGATGTGGTACACTTAGTAATTCTTGCGGTGTATTTAGCCTGATCCTTGGAAGATGCTTAAATGACATAGTTGTATAGAGTTATATAGAGTTTGAACTCACAATCTTTGTTTTGATATCATGAAAGAACTCTAACCACTAAACTCAAAAACTCAAGTCAATAGTTGGGATAACTTTCTAGCTCAATGAAAGGGGCAACCCTAGCCTGGGAGAGCGGAGAGCTCTCACCTCCAAGGGAAGGGATTGAAGAAGAGAAGGATGATCCAACTCTCCTCCACATCTTCAACTTTGAAGATGAGTAGCTAACCTCCTATTTTAGTGGAATACCATGATGTATTAGGTTTTTCTTTGTAATTTTCTTTGGATTTGAATGTTGTAATCATTATAAGACAAGTTGTATGAATTCTTTAGCTATCTTTGTAGTTGGATTCTAATGTTCAAATGATAGATTCCCTGACTTGCATAGGCTAGACCCTTATACTTGGATGGTGTTTGTTGATATTCCTCAATGAGTTGGCTATGCTAGAACCATGACCACTCATGTTGAAAGGAGTATTGACTCTCTAGGTTAGGGCTTGTATGTGCTAAAGCCACCCCAATCCACATCTAGCCTAGCCTCCATTCTATCTTTTGTAGTGTATTGGATGCGAAGTGCTAGAACCAACTCGATCCATTATCATTTTCCATACAACCCAATTCCTTGCGATGAGACGATCCTAACCTGACCTCTCGTTAGTGATGATCGGAGCTAATCCCTCGATCATCGACTTTCTAGCATACACCTTTTACGACGGATAGTCCTTACCCGACTATTCGTTAGCAACAACCTTTGCTAGCCACAAGGTAGTCGATATTGTAATGGCTCGATAGGATTGCACATCTTGATCCATTAGACAGCTACGATTGAGCCTAATCCGGATTGAGATTCACTAGGACCTCTTTCTATCCATTGAATCATTTAGTTGTTTTCTTAGTTTCCTAATTATAAAACTCAAAAATCATTTCTTTTATTATCACGGTAGGAACACTTAGATTAGGTTATTTCCGTACACATTAACTGTGGATTCGACTCGGACTCACCACTGACTACTCCCAAAATAGTTAGTCAATAGTTCGATTATAAATTTATAATTTTAATCGGACGCATTAAGTCGTGATATTTTTCGAGTCTCCGCCTGTGGATAATAAGCACGGATGCAGCCTAAAAGTGCGAGTGGAGATTGATGTACGAATATAGGCACGCTTACGACATGAAATGTGCACACAAATCCGATAAGTATTAATATTGTTGATGCAAGAACGAAAATGACCCTATAATAAGTAGATATACAGTAGTATGTCGGACATTTGTGCCCTTAATCACAGTAATAGTTGTGCAGGAGCACATATGAAGATGGTCATCACCTATTTGGATAAGAATCTCATGTGTGACTCAGAAAGTGATTGTGAATGACGCTCCTCGTATGTTTATTGAGGTCTCTTTGACAATAGATGCCTAAACTTCAATGTCTGATGTTAAATAGGTACAAACAGTAGTGTCAATCAGTGCAGTTTGAATGGAGCAAAAATCATAGAAGACACAAAACAATAGACAACTTGTTTAGATTCGTAGTGTAGCCTTTGGGGGATCTCTCAAATGAGTTAATCCTGCTGATTTCTATAGATACTGCAAAAATCAATACAAAGCTATCTTTTTTTTTACAAGCACTACATAATTCAAGAACCATTTCTTCGGTTTTCCCTGCCGAGGTTGCCTATAGCATGTTAGAAAAGTTTCACTGATCATTACAATGAAGTTAATTGGAGAGCATCTATCAATCGAATGGCCTCCTCTCGAGCCTGCCCTGTTCTCCACACCCTAAAATCATCATCGAAGTAGCCATAATCCATCCAACATCTCAATGCAGCAAGAGGAAATGGCCCTTGCACCTTGCCTGTCGGATCTAAGTAATGCCATACTTTTTCGTTTTCTGGGGATGCTTTCCCTGAACTCACCACACTAATATCCACTAGACCCGGCTTGTTTTCTTTTGATCCCTTCTTTGGAAAGTCATCTTCTTCATCGTCGTCAATATTGATAATCTGTATTTCTGAACTTTTTATGTTCGTTTGGCCTTCACTGTGCTTCAAAATTACAGTGGACAACTTGTGCTTGCAGTTTCCGTTGGTTTCCACTGAATCTGGTTGTAGCAATGAAGAATTGCATTATTTTTCTAACAGAAATGATGAGACTATGTCTAATGAAAAATGCAGTCTGTCTTGGAATGTAGAGGAGCTTCTGATTTATCAAGCCAGTGAAACGATGCAAATTCATGTCATATAGAAGAAATATCACAAAAGCTGAACTATGAGTTTTGCAGGCAGCGCAGATAAAAATCTGTGTTCTTAACTAAGGGAATGAGGTATATATCATTGGACCCATCTGACATTGATCACAAAGCTGAAACAAGTATGTAATAGCACATGATAAACGCAATACAAAATCTAGTGTCAAGATGAAGTGCTACCAGTGGCATATTGTACTGCAAGACCTGAGGAAGTTTCACCTGCTGCGATATCAAATCCAGCTTAAAAAATGTGGGAGCATGAAGGAAAAGGCAAAAAAAAATTTAAAAAAAGATGACAATGAAGAACCTTCTGCATCTTCTCCCGTAGTTCCCTCGTTGGCATTAGCTCCATTCCCTGCAGAATCACATTCAGTACTCCTAATAGGTATTTAGGACATTTCATCAATCATAATCGAGAAGGTGGGTTATGGCAAGACAAAATGATAAAACTGAAAGGTTGCTAATGCTAGAGAAATATTTCTCAAAGCATCTCACATAATTTCAAGCATTTTTAACATAGAGGAGGAAGAAATCCTAAGCATTTTTTGAAATTAGTAAAACTATCTAAGGAACTTAAAAGAGTAAAGGATGGCTTGGCGTGCTTGCTAAAACATATCCTATTATCATGGGTTTGCTGGCCCTGTTGGGTAAAGAGACCTCTGTCCCCTATTAGGTAATGGAACCTTTGTTCAATGAAAAATAATTGAAAATGTTTATAATGTGCTTTCGGCAGCAGTTGGAGAAAATTATAAGGGTTTCTGTCAACAAATATCCCAGCGGTCCACTCGGTTAAAGATAATGCCCGACCCGCACACAAATAATGATGCTCAGAAAGCTGAAAACAGGGTTACAAAGGTTGCTGCAGCTAAGAACTACTTAACACGATGAGGAACCATCCCAAAACAAAATTTTCAGGATAAGGAGACTGAATTGACAAAACTTCAAATTTATCTCCCGGCATGAGAACCCAACACAATCAGAAAATTGGCTTTTTTTTCCCTTCTTCACAAAATAAATGTGCCAAAGCATAGATCTATTCTTGGGAAGCATTATAACTGCTTATGTCATTAGCATCCAGAACGTCCACTGAAGTCAAAGAAAATGCTCAATATGTCACAAATAAAACAGGATTACCACCTCGAACAAAGCCTACTACAGCTAAGAATTACTTAACACAATGGGGAACCATTCTGAAGAAAGGTTTCAGGATAAGTTAGATAGGGATAGAAAGAATTGGCAAACCTTCAAATTTTCCTTCTGCAAAAATCTCATGATAGGAATCATCACTCCCTGTATGAGAATCCAACAGATTCAGAAAATTGAACTTGCTTACTTCTTCATAAAACAGAAGTAAAGAAATTGCGCAACACGACACAAATAAACCAGGATTACCACTTCGAACAAAGCCTACTGCAGCTAAGAACTAATTAACACAATGAGGAACTATTCTAAAGAAAGGTAAGAGAATAAGTTAGATAGGGATAGAGAGAGTCGACAAACCTTCAAATTTTCCTTCTGCAAAAATCTCATGATAGGAATCATCACTCCCTGTATGAGAATCCAACAGATTAAGAAATTTGAACTTGCTTTCTTCTTCATAAAACAAGAATCTGGTGCAAAGTAAGGAAAAGTTTTGGAGATTTGATTTTCCAAACTTGCCACTAAGTTTCTTACAGAAGGAGAAATAGATAACGATGAATCAACTAAAATTAAAGTGGAGAAAAAGAAAATAATGATATGAACTTGGAACTTGAAAAGGAGGATAGTAGACGAAATTTCATTCAATTTTGAGATATTAGACTTTAGCAAACACCTGAATCAAATTGCAGCGCAATAATAAGAGAATACTTATTGTTCCACATTCTGTTTCCTGACTACATACATATCCACCTATTGACTAAATTTCCAGTTTAACAACTAAAAGAAATGCTTGGAAAGCAATAAACAAAACTGGCATAGCATTTTAGAGCTCATATTTAAATGCTACTTAACTAGCTCTGAACCAATTCAGTTACCATATGATGATCTTTAGAGGTAAACGCAAGTACCATTACCACGTTGGAAGCATGTGTCACGAGGGTCTTTGGCCAGCATGATTCATGCCGATACTCGGCATGGAGCTCTTGTGGCTCTGGTAGAACTATCGGCACAGAAACTGAGGTGGTACATGGATCGTGCCTGTCGGTACAGCCCGGCACGCCAATCCTTGGTAACTGGTGATACCTTAATTTGAGAACTAGAACTGCATATCTGCCTAGTTGGGGCCACTTCATTGACTCATGAACCTGCGACCCCAATAAGGTTCTCTATGCCTGGCTCCTGAGCAACGGGAAGCCATTTCTTTCAAAACTGAATCCAAAACTAACCCAGAAATTTGCACTCTAAAGTTTAGTTTTCATACTGGAACCAACTCTTCTTTCAAAACTGAATCCAAAACCAACCCAGAAATTTGCATTATAAAGTTTAGTTTTCATACTGGAACCAACTCGTCTTTTTGGAAAAGCGTACGACGTCAAATACTAAGCTTCTTGGCTAAGGGTATGAGAGTATAGTACCATTAACGTTGACTTAACACTAACTGATTCTTTAACCCAAATCAAAGTGATTGCTGATATAAACTTAAAAATGCAGATCCAAGAGATTCACAAAGGATGGCTATCTATATACAGATACCAACTTTAAGGCAAGATAAACTATTGATGTAAATCCGAAAATGACATGAAACAAAACAAAATTTTAAATTAAGACTGAGAACACATTTAAACAAGACAAAAGCTGTAAGAACGCTTCAAACAAAGCTAAGTTAAAAAGGAAAATATTAGCACAGCTTCAGGCTAATCCAGTGATAAAGCATTAAACTGTTTCAATCAAGGTAGAATAATAAATTTTTAGCACACCTTCAGGCTTTAACAAACTACATTTTGCTTCTGTAGCGTCCTCAGGAAGATCAGCTTTAAATCCTGCTAGATCATAATTCAAACTCAATGTCAGTCAACTGTGGAAATAACATAGTAGGTTCTCAAACAATTGAGATGTAAAAACAGATATTCAGTTTGTTGCATTAGCATATGAACCTCAGTAAATACCAGGCAGATCATTAAAACGGTGATCTCAGAGTCGTATAATTAAGTTTATTCTCAAACTGAAAAGTTAGCTTCGAAAAACAAAAAAAAAATAGCCAACAAGTTGAGTTCATTGACCTGTTTTATCAGCATGCAAATCAGTTGCCACATTTTCTGTAGCTTTTATCTCTTCCACCGTGTCTGCAATGGCCTTTGGGATCTCCTTCAGGAGCCTCATACGCTCAGCTGGTTCACACAGCTGTTTTTTTCTTTCGATATATTCAAATAATGTACTATAAGAAACAGATCAAGGTGACAAGACGGCTAGTTTGGCTACAAAACCAAGTTAGCAACTAGGTAACCATTTTCTAGATCAACCAGTGGACAACAGTTTGCAACTAACATGCCATATCCACATATGAAGGATATTCTCTGCGCCAGCCCTTTTCATTAGCTCGCTCAATCCGCATTTGTAACTTCCCGATTTCTTTATCAATCCACTAAGAAAGAATCACAAAGAAACACCATGAAAATCTGGGTAACTCTAAACGAGGAAAAGGTGACAACATATTATAGCACAGATGTCTATTTATCCCAAGAGAATGTCAAATCTTGCATATAAGAACAATGATCCACGCGTATCTTTCAATACCCCAACATATGAAATTAATCAATAAGTCTACAAAGCATGGATAACTATTTGCCAAAGTTTGAAATTTCATCAATCAATTCCAATTTTACTCATGCTGCAATACTTGCCAAACTTGAAGTAGACATGCCAAGGAAAATTGTTCAGTTGCCCGAAGATCCTCTATATTGCAGATACAATTCCAATGAATATCCTCTGTCATGCCAATTTCAAGAACTCCAAACGAAGATAGAGTTAAACAGGAGAAAAGAAATCTGTCTTTGATATACTTACATGATTGGTTATGTCCCCATGAACAGTTCTTATCTTCTCATCAACCTCTGCCTGCCATGAAACATGAGAAGATAAGAAAACAACAGAACATTCTCATACATAATATGACAAGATAAATAAAGTCAACCAAAGGAAAACTAGTTAATATATCCAAGGGTGACTGAGCTTCTAGCTAATCATAGTCTAAAGTTTAGAAAAAAACTAGGCCAAAAAGAAAAATAAATAATATAAGGCTATAAACGTTCCTTTTCTCAAACGACATTTTGTACAAAACTAACTCTTTAATAACATGATTGGTAAATGTCAATGCTGGCTATTGACATTAAAAGAAAAGGGTTCTAATAAGGCAAAATAAAGTATGCAGACTTCATTTTAGTCATAATCATAAACAACATCATGAGGAAATACTTACAACGGTAGGCCTTTTGAAACGACCTTTCTTTGCTAATTGGCGAAGATCTTCATATTCTTCCTATTACATGGAACATAGAATATCTCAGAGTGATCATATTATACACTTAGAAAAGAAATAGAAATATACAGCACTGGTTTCCATAAGGTCTTTCACTCAACCAATTTTCAGCCAAATCCTGTTTGGAAAACACATTTCTGCTAACCAAATATGTGTTTTGAACAGTAGAATCATATCTTTAACTCAATTTAAACTTTAAATCAAGGACTACAGTTCAGTGTGGAACTGGCAAAGCTGGCACGAATTAGCACAGGCCAGCATAGACCAACACAGAGTTTTGATGGTCTGACACAGGCATTCAACCCTCTGGCACAGATTGAGTGAAGGTTTTAGCTGGATTAGGAGCTTGTTTATGCAATCAAAAATGAAAAAATTGGTTTAAACATCAAACATGATAAAACAATACTAAGGAGTGATAATATTTTAAACTCTATGTCAGAACATCAAAAATCCTTGCTGATAACGGTCGGCACCAAAGCATAACTTCACGCGCCAATGCCGACCATAGTATTGGTGCCAGTGGCCCACCAGCACAACATTTGCCAGCTAGCACTAGTATGTGCTGGTCGGCACAATAAACCTTGCTTGAAATGCTCAATATTTCAGGTTATTTGAAGACATACAGTCTCGAGGAATTGCAGATATTTTTTCCTTTAGAAAGAAACACATGAGGCTGAATAACTATACCTCCTCAATGTCATCCTCCGACAACATAGAAATCTGAACATCCTTAAAAATATTTGAAATCCGTAAGAGAACATCTGTGCTACTTTCTCCTACCTTATACACATGTGAAGCTTTCTTAACACCTGCAAGAAACTCTGTTTATCAAGCAAGAACAGAGATAGATTTAGAGACAAGGTAAGAGAAGCATGTATAACGGCACACCTGTCACTTGACCTAACTGGTATACTTTGAGAGGTGAGTAGTAAAAATCATTGCGATCATTTTTCACCCTCACAAAGCAGCCGATAACTTTATTTTCAAATGTCTCAGGGTTCTTAAGAAATTCCAAGATCAATGTTCGTCTCAAATAGATTGGTTGGATATTCTTGTCCACAATGGATGCATAGCGACTTTTGAGTGATTCAGAAACATTTCCCTCTTGATGACCAACAATAGACTCTTGAACCCTGGGTTCAGGCAACTTCACCCGCTGCCTCTTTCTAACAACTAAATCATCTCCATCTTCTGAGCTGAAAGAGGACTCTGAACTATAGTTTGCCCTAAAGTGTGCTTCGAGCAAGCTATATATTTTTTGAAACTTCACTGACCTCTTCTTGAAAAGAAAGTGCAGTTTCTCATTGCAAAGCACTTTCTTTTTCTTCTTATTAGGATCAAGCAGATTGTTTTCTCGGATATAACTTTTTATAATATCATCAACTTCCAATTGAGAAAGAGCTTTTTCTGTATCCTTCCCAATAGATTGAAGAAATCCAATAAGCTGTTCTGATCCCCAGCCAATGAAATTCTTTTTCTTTGAGTTTGAACGTTTCATTGATCTTTTTGCTCTATCATTCTTTAAAGTCATATCGCCAAATAAGGAAATTTCATCACTGCATCTCTCATCCAAGTCATCTGCTTCAGGCACCTTGTCCTCTTCAGGAAGCACATCTGAATCAGATCCGTCGCCACAATTCTGACCACTTTTAAGAAGTGCATTAGCTGCACGAAGGTCAACAAGTGTTAATCCTTCCTGGTCCTTCACTATTTCCCAGTAGTCCTTGAACAAAAATTCATATGTTTCTGTGTCTGCGAAATCAACCTTTTCCTGCAAAGAAATTCCATAGTACAGTAACGCATCTTCAGCTAGATAACAAAGGTAAATTCAGACCTTAAGCTACTCTTCTGTGTACATTCTACAAATTCAAGGTAGTAGGCTGATCTTTAACAGATGCAATGACTCATGTAAACCTGCTCTGTTTAGCATCTGCACATAGACCCACACAACAAGGTGGTCTACTCATCTTAAGTTGCAAATAAGGGTAAACCAATGAACTCCACAAAATCATAGCAATTTGACAACTGATTGCTTCTTCAATGATTTGAGTCACAAAAGAAAAGCTTAGCAATTGCCTCTCATAATATTCATGCCCAGTTAATGATCCTTGTGCTCAATTAGGCAGAAGATAGAATTACATAATTGGCCTGTTAAAATCTTGTGTGGAAGAAGATACTTTTCTTATCAAGTGATATGTGGATGCGAAGGACGCACAGACAAGTTTTAACCAAATATCAAGGGCATCAAATACATACGCATAGACCAAGTATCCATTGAACATGGAGTCTTATCAAAGTGATAAAGCATACAGGTAGGCGTTCTATGACATACATAACCACATCAGCATCAAGATCTATTATTTCACAAACTTAAAGTCCTCCCTAGTTAATTTAATGGTAAACATCAAAACTGTGATTATGGAATGTTTCCTGTGAACTTGCTGATACTTGTTGATCATTAGATTGCTTATGAAAGTGATTTTCATAGTGATAAAATGTCGAAACAAGTGAAACACATTGTATTTAGTCTGAGATTCTGAGTAAATTATAACATCACTAATAAAAATGGCAGAGATCTGAAACACCTATTCCCATAAGGCATCGTGCAAGATGATTATTCAAAGCATTTGATACTAGCATGATATGCAGTACATTTATATCTCTACACTTGAAATTATATGTCATACACATTTAACTCTAAACTTCAATGTGCGACACATATTTTTCCAAATTGAAATATTATTATACTTGTTAAATAAATTCCTATAGCAGGATGAGAGTTCCTAGTGCTGCTTATGAAAAGAAGACATCAACAAATAAGCACATCAGCCATAGCATGAAAATCTTGCCATGCATCTTCCCATTTAATTACATGTGTCAACAACAAAAAATTCAGGAGTGAAAAATTTTTATACCAATCAACATACTTCTGGGTCATTTTTGCTTGCAAAATGACATATCATCACCTCCTGCTCAAACTCGAAACACGCAGGAAACCTCCAATTCTCACCAAAAGAAGATCCAGGATGGTGACAAAGAAAGAAAGCCTCTAAACAGTCCCATACAAGGATGAAATAAACTAATCACCGAGAAACAGTGTGATTGATATTAGTAGCTTGAATAGCGTACAAGAAAGCATACCCCATCTGAGTCCACATCAATATTTTCTTCAATCAAGATTGCCAGCTTCAAACAAGACCTACAGAAGCCCTTTGTCTTGTTTTTGACTTGCACAAATTCGCCTTTTCCTTTTCTGATACATGCTTGACAGAAAGAGTGCGGACAGCAATAGCATTGATAGGTTGCACTCTTACGGCAATGGCATGAATGCCAACCTATTAAACTGGTTATATCAAAATATGCATTCAATAAAGAAGATAGAGAGATCATGAAAGCATTCTTTAAGGCATAGGTCATAGAACAAGATTTTAGCTGGATCTGCACTTGGAGATTGGAACGCTCATTAGCTTAGACATGTATTTGCTGAAGATCAGTTCAAATGCCAAGACCTTTCCTTTCCCTTCGATTTTCTAGGTTTATTCTAGGATATTTTGAGAAAGTGTTTATATATCCTTCATCAAGCCAGCGTATATCAGGCTATGCGACCATCTGATTTGTTAAGTCAAACCCAAGTTTTCCTGTTTGCAACTGTTGATGAAAACCCTTTGCAAAAACGCTACTAATTGGGCAAAACAAGTACTATTTTCACTACCTTACAGATACTAGTGAAGAACTATGTAGAGGAAAGATAAGAAGAACAAAAATATAGAATAGCACAGGCATAAAGTAATCAACAGCTAATAATAGGCATAAAGATATGTCAATGTTTCTTACGACATGTCCATCGTCTTTCAGTCTCGAGAAACGAGTCATTCTTGTCCACACAGGAAGGATGGTATGCTTTAAGACAGTCCCTATTAAGAAGAAAAACGACAAATAATTGGAAATATAAGATACCAATTTGCACGACGTGTTTTCTTATAAACGTAACATTGAATTTAGTTCACGGTAGTCCAAATGTCATTGGATTAAAGCTCCAGCAGGCAATGATATTGTTTCACAGGAATAATAAAGTTCTAGCCTATAGTACTGCTAGACGAAAAGAAAAGCATAATCTACTGGAAATTTAAGATATCATCTAAAAACCACTTTTAGCATTAAAGTCACTCAATCCCATAACATGGTTGATGGAAAACAAGAAATTTCCATGAGGGTGCAAAGCAAATGCACCAAATGTACATAACCATACTCAAATACATTTTTGAGATAAGTACATAAAAATCTTGCTAATAGAGGCTAGTCAGAAATTTCTTCCTGCGAATTCTACGGGCACATATGCAACTGAATAATTGACATTAACTAAAAGCTAAGAATTCAGCTCATGTAACAAATTTGTTGAAGCTGGATTTCCAACATAGCAATTAAAACATTCAAACAGAGAGAACCTGAGGCTAAAGAAAATTTACTGTAGAAACAATCTGCTGATAATAACGCTTCATCCTAGTATAGATGCAGTAGACTCCAATGGCACTACAAAACAAGTAGGGTGCTAAAACATTCTAGTTACTGTTCAGGGTTTCCATTCCTATTACATTATGGCATGCCCAATCAAGCCCATTCCATACAGAAACACATAAATGTTCTTATAGGAAGCACAATTATAAAATTTAGCTACAAACAATATACTCCCAACAGCACACTTTAGTACGCAAATCATACGACGCAAAGAAGCTGTTCATATGGAACTCAACTAAGAAAGCAGAGAGTTTTGAGCTCACTTGTAGTCGCAGAGGCGGAGGTGCCCTCCATCCTTACAAATGAAGCAAAAATCCTCGGCCATTTCCTCCTTGTTCATGGTGCTCATCGTCCTCGTCTACCTCAAAAAAACACTCCTCTTCTTCCAAAAAACACCTCCAGAAACCCAAATTCCTGTTCTAGTTTCTTCGTTTTCGAGAGAAACAAGCTAAAATTCACAGCGTTTCACGAAAAATTCACCAACATTTAGGCCAAATACGGATCGAAAACAGTACCCAATTCAGTAATTCACCACATCCCGAGAAAACCTCATAAATCACGCAATGGGGCAAAACGAGAGTCGTTTGAGAAGGGGAAAAGATGGGCGTAGAGCTCATGAACCTCGGAATCCAACAGTACCCATTGGAAGCAGAGAGAATGGCATCTCTAGCGCTCCCTCGGGCGGAGATTTCCGGCCATGAGCCCATCAAAGTAGGGATGGCAATGCGGCGGGGGTAAATGGGCCGACCCGTTTGACCCGACCCGTCCGGGGCTTACCGGGTAAGCAGGGGTGATTACCGGCTTAATGGGTCGGGGTCAAATTAAATGGGATAAACCCAATATTTAATGTGATCACAGTTTAATACGAAATTGGATTGTTTTTTTTTTTTTTTTTAAGTCCAATTTTGATCTATTAATATTTATTTATTGACTTATTTTTAAAATTTTATAACGTTGTGAGATGGGACGGGTTGAAGTGGGGGGGGTAAGGAAGGGTTGTGGTATTTTTTAATGGAATGGGGATGGGACAAAAGTTTCACCCCACGACAGATCATGGGACGGGTTTGGTTCAAGTTTTCTTCTAATGGACTGGGCTGGGGTTGGAAAAACACATCCCATTGTCATCCCTGAAGCGAATCCACCCAAGATGTGTGTAAACTCTTCTTGTATTGTTCCCGTCTTTGCTCAAATTGGCAAAAACCTGAGGATATTTTACAACAAGCACTCTAAATTTATTACTAAAACTGCACAGGGTCCCCCGACCCAACCTGACTCAACCCAACTATGTTTGTCATATGGATCGAGTCGAATTTGGGTTCGGTTCGTGACTCAAAACAAAGGGTCAAGATACATTTATGTGGGCAATTTGACATGACCATTCATTCACACTTTTAGCATGAACAACCTTATTTCAATCGCTCACACGATTCTTGAAAGTTAGTTTTTTTTTTTGAGAGAGATAATCTTGGGAGTTGGATTTAAAGAGAATTTCATAGATACTCTAGCATCTTCTTTTATGATTACCAATTCTATAGCAAGAAACAATAATGGGGTACAATGGAATGTGTGTGTTTCCCTCGTACCATCATACCAACGGAAGGGGTTCATCAAATAGCTCACATCTTTAGCATCTGAAATCTCAGTTTGTAATTTATTCATGATCTGAACCATTGAATGCGATTCAGATAGATATGAACCGTTGATATGATTGTATGATGGAAACAACTTCAATGGAATATCTCAATGATAAAAAACTCCAATGACAAAAGATTAATAAATAAAAAGCTGCTTGTGTGGCTACTATAACCAGGATAAACTATAGCACGCAAGAGAACCATATTTTTAGTTCATCCCTTAGGAAGGTTTTAAAGAACAATAATGGAATCCTACAAAAGAAATGGTCCCAAGTTTCTTTATTTGGTTGTTTTTTTGTATCGGTTTTTTAGAAAAGATGAGCTTAAAAGCTGAGGTACAACTAACCATGTAGACCACTAAAAGAGATGTACCATCTATAGGAGCTAAAACAACCTCATGATTATAAATAGCAAAAGAACTAGTTACAAACCGTGCTTGATTCGCTACCCAGTACGTCCGTTCATTATTATGATTCCAGAGGCTAGCTCCTCGTTTGCTAATATCCCCCCCTTAAAATATCAGAGAATAATACTTTTGTGCATGAACTGTGAGGTGGGTGGCCCAAATCGAGTGAGATAAGTTTGGTAAAAGCGGGAAAAAAAAAGAATGAGGAAGTTCCAAAGTTTTAAACAAAAAAATATTGTTATATTAGTCTTTTGGGTTAATGTCATAAAACCCCTGAAAGCATACTAATATAATAAAACCTCTACATTTGTGACAATATATTAAAATCCCGTGTATATATAGGGTCATATATATAGACCCCTCATCAGATTAACAGACATGATCATGGGAAAAATGGATGATTAATTGTGAAATGATTAAGATGGTCTTGTACATTAAGATAGAAGCTTTTTAAAAAATCATATATATACCCAATATTGCAATAATAACTATTAGATTCATATGAGAGTAATTTCATGGAATATTTTTGAAATTCCTCTTTTCAAGGGGTTATATGATGCATATTCTTTATTTTATAAACCTAATATTTGTCGTGACATTTTAGTTAATAGATAATTTTACATGTGAAATCAATCTCATAAAAGACAACGGAAAAAGAAGAAACATCTTCTACCTTATAAGAAGCAAAAACGGTTACAACCGTTCTCCCCCTATTAGTTTGTTTACATGTATATTTTCCTAAGTTAACTTTGTATATTTTTATCATATTCCTTAGGTTAGTTTTAAATATACATCCTTATGCATAACCGCCCTTATAAAGTTGATTTAATACAATCAACCTTATATAATACCCATATTAATTCATTAATCAAATTCGGTTTTATAACCGAATCATCCATTAACTTGATGGTTACCCTGCCAAGTGGCAGGGGGCCCACCTAGTATATATGAGAAGTGATTGGGGGTACATGCCACGTTGGCATGTACATTGTGCATGGCCACTTTCAACGCTCCAGATCCACTCACATCCGTTGGTCCTCATCACGTAAGTCAATAATACATGGCCACGTAAGTCATGTGCAGTGTACATGTCTGAAAAGCCATGTACACAAATCTTTTTTCAGTATATATATACACCGGACGGTATATGTTTATTCAATTCAAAATTCAAAGATGGAGAATTGAAAAACATGGACAAAGTGAAAAACATAACTAGACAAATAAAAACGCGTGTTGGGGGGGGGGGAGGGGAACGGGCCATGCCCTAGTTTTCCTAGGATTGCCATTAGGCTCGGGCAGATTATGACCAAATAATGTAACCTTTCCTCCCGAGAGATGGATTTTAATGTATGATGGATATAATCTCCACATATGTGTATACTCCCACCAAAGAAAAATTGAAATAAAAGGTAAATATGCCTGAGCGAAAAAAATTAACGTGAAGAAAAAAGAAAAGAATTAACAAAAAACAAGGGATAAAAAACGTGGTCGGCAGGATTCGAACCTGCGCGGGCAAAGCCCACATGATTTCTAGTCATGCCCGATAACCACTCCGGCACGACCACTTTGTTATTCAAAAGTTGAACAAACAATTAATAATCTTGTTCAATGTTGAAGATTCTCTTTCTCCTTGTGACAAAAACATATGAGTTAATGTCATAAAATCCCCTGAAAATAAACTAAATATCGTAAAAACCCTTCAAATTTTGAAAATATCACAGACCCTTCCCCCCAAACATCGGGTTATTTAAAAAAGAATCCTTATAGTTAATTAGTAAACTACTAATAGTTATAATAGATACATGTCTTAATGCCCAAGGACAACTTAGTCATTTTCAACTTGTCATGTATTTAACAAAGAACCGAGGTATGGAGTGTCCGGATCAGACAAAGAAGAAAGATAAGGTGTTCGCTAGCACGATTAAGTCTCTTAAGCTGATAAAAGGAGTTATATAAAATGACCCTCTATTTTCAGGACATTTTGTGATATTGTCAGTAATTTTGGAGGTTTTACGATATTTAACATATCCTCAAGAGGCTTTATGATGAAATTCCATAATGTTTAATCTAAAAAGATAATAAACAATTGCTGCATCACCACTCAAGGTGCCAACTTTCTAATGAATCAGTGTCATATCATGTTATGTAGGAAGGTCTTGTTTTTTTTAAGAGTCCAGCCCATAGGGCTACAATCCCATTAAAACATGGGGCTCAGATTACAGATGCAGGGGACATATCCCCATCACCACCATTGCCAACAGAACTCAAGAACATCTCCTTAGCCTCCTTTGCTAGCCAGTCGGCACGATCATTACAAAACGTGGAATGAAACAGAGAGAAAACTCCTCAAAGCACTGGGCTTCCCACCAAATATTCCTGGCCAGCACTTCACAATTTGGAGTAGTTGGAACCTAGCCCTCCACCATATTAACAGCAAAGAAAGAATCACTTTCAATAAATAGCTTCCGATAATTCTGTTTGTTGGCCTCACGAGCAACAAGCAGAATTGTCTCCTAGGAGAACTGAGCTAACTTGACTAGTAGAGGAATCAGACCATAGTACCATGTCATCCTCGTCGGAGCAGACGATACCTATCCTTGCAATTTCGTGGTGGAGATCAACATATGCGTATGTTTGAATTCCACAACCCTTCCATCTAGAGCTTTGAGACCACACAACCTGTTGAGAAATCCCTCCCCACGAGAGACGTCGACGGGAGGCATCGACGAGAAGCGGCTGCAATGCATAGGAGAAAGCCGGCGTGCTCGAGAAGCCGTTTTTGGATCGATCCAGACCTGCTATCCAGAGAGGCGTCAGCAGAGTGGATCTATCCCAGACCAGTTGACAGAGAACTAGTTTGGCCAACGCACAGTTGGATCGATCCAAAAGAGATCTAGATCAATCCAAAACCGGCGAGATGCAAAAACTGGCTTTGATCTAACAGCTTAAATCACTCCGATTGAGGCTATTTAAGGTCGGGATATATGTTAGGGTTAGAAGAATGTGGATTCTCATATGGGAGGGAAAAGAGGATTGGTGTAAGAGTTAGAGAGTGCTCTGTAATCTCCTCACATAGTGAAGCTCTTCTTCCTGTGATTTTTCCTTTACGGTAATTTGTCGGAAGGTTTTCCATGTTAAATTTCGGTGTCTCCTTCTTGTTCTATTATTCTTATTTTCCCATCTTGGTTTCATCCTCCCCGCCGAATTCGCAACACAACCCCCTTCTCCATAGCATAGTTATATTCCCTAGTTTGCCATAAGATAGATCTTGTAAGGTCCCTTTCATTATAGTTATCCTCCCCAAATATAACCTTGCACCTGTCCTTTCATAGGCACCACAAACCGTAAGCAACCAAGGAGTTATAGATAGTACCCTCCTTCAATTTGGATGGTCTGGCCAGCTCATCAAAGCATCCCTACAGACATTGGGGTGCTCGATTACCCAATATACCATGCCAAACAACTTTGGCAAATCAACATCCCAGCAAGATATGCTTGGGAGTCTCAACCTCAATCAAGCAGCGGGGACAGTTCTTCTTTGAAGTTAGGTGATAATTCCATAGGTCTAGTCTGGAGGGGACTTTGCCATGAAAGACTTTCCATAGGAAGGTCTTAACCCTTGGGCCAGAAGGGGCTTTCCAAACACTCCTCTCGTTGGCCTTCTTTGGAAGGAGGCTTTCCAGAAACCGGAAGCATGAGGCTGTGGAGACCTTCCCTGAGCTATTGGCAGCCCACCTTGGCGCGACCTCATCTTGTCTTAAAGGGAGCTCTAGGATGTAGGAAGGTCAAAATGTCTCATGTTTCATATAAGAGCTTGATTCCACAAGTTGGTGGACAACACATGTGAGTGAGATCAATGACGAGACAAGTTGCCATCTTCCTGGATAACTCCAGAACCAATGTTTGCAGTTCTAAAAACTCAATTTTTATATCCATATCCATATTGATGCCCAATGGACTCCACCAACTACCTTTGTTGGTTCACAATATATTCCTCGGATATGGCAAAGGCACAACTCATCACTCTCAGTCTCAGCCCTGGGAAAAGAAAGAAGACTTGAATCACATTTAACACAGTACAAGCATTTCCATTCTCATTCCCAGTTTTCGATGCTAAATACACGAAAAAATACACGAAAACGTAATCACAACACACGAATTGGCGTAGATCCAGCCAATGTATATAAGTCATTACAAAGCCATTGATACGGTACCAGGATACAACTTATAATCACAAAGATACAAGCTTATATAACAAGCCTATGCTATGAACCCAGATAGATAAGCATAAAGTTTGAAGAGGGAAGAGGGAGAGGCTGTGTTTCCTGACTGCCTAGCAACACCTCTTCCATGGTCGTAGCGCGCCAGAGACAGCGAAGGGAAATCTCTGCCACAGTAACAACATTGTCGACTCAGAGCAAGCCCAGCACAGGCCATGGAGTCACACCACCAGCCGGAAGTGAAGGCCTTATGAGGGGCACACGTTTCACCACGGAGAATGCTTCGTTGAGACGTGCAGCTCGGGCCATGAATTGTGATGCCTTCTGCACGTTTATGCATCCAGAACAGAAAGACATTTAGAAGACTAGATGAAGGTGAGGTGATACCTTCCATATGGAATTGCTTCTATCTTTCAAACAATGTTTATAAAATGTCGCTCAATTAAAGTATCATTTCTCAGCACTCGGTTAAAATTATATCAAGTGCATTGCTAATATCTTGCCCAGAAGAAAATAAAGGCACAAAGTATACGATTGTGATGCATAGAAGTAGTATTATTGCAACAAAAGGTTTTAGTATCCACAAGTGAAGAGATTGTAAGAAAGAACTTCATCAGGCCACTTTTTCCTGGCATATAATTCATTTAAAGCCAAACCAGAGTGCATCATGTGCTCCAGCTAGAAAAGTAGCTTTATCCCAAGTACTTGATGTAGACTATGTTAGATCATATTGCTATTTATTCCAACTAGAGCTCAGAAGGAGAAAAATGTAGCTGAATCATGTTCTTTTGGGATATTTCCTACCTAGCTTTTTAAGCTTGCCATTAACATTGGGACCTTTAAGTCTACTTGTTGGTATTGATGTTACCTAGTTCTTGTCTCCACTTACTTGTAGAGGAAAGCAGTTGCTAGTTGTTTAGAAGATTCTACTAACTACTATATTACTTCTTAACTACTCAAAAAAGCTACTATATTACTTCTTGAAACGGATAAATAGACTGAGGAGATCTGATATACATATAATTAGGAACATATACCTATATATACACACATCCATCTACATATATCTAAACTAAACTGTGTATTTATATTTATTAGTATGCTAAACTGTTAGGATCAGATCGAGTCCTATTTGTAATTTGGCAATTCGATTGCCGAGTCATGTATTCGGTATGGGCTGATTTAAATTCGAACCAACATGGAATTAATCAATTCAATGGATTTTGGATTGATTGTGATGGGCTTGGTCAGAGGTTATAAATAGGGTCGTGATGAGAACCCTAGTTATCCTTTCGGCATTGTGAACCTCTGGTGGCCGACATGAAGACCGAAGGGCTTGTGGGACCAAATCCGGCGTGTTGCAGTTCAGAGCGCTTGGTGGAGTTCCGAGCATCATCTCCTAGAAGAAGGGTGCTAGAGCATTTGAGCTCTAAGCCAGGTGTGTCGGGGCAGTCGGATGTGCCGGTGTCGACCCTGTGTCATTGAGTCTGTATATACCCTCTTCATAGTGGATGTTTTGGTCCGTGGTTTTTTTCTTCTCGCTGAAGAAGTTTTTTCCGCGCTAAATCCTCTGGTGTATGTTTGCAGCATGTTTTCTTTTACCTCTCCTATATTGCACGTGTGATATAAGAATTGATTAAACAATTTAATTAAAAGCATGAAGGCACTAATGGTCTCTTTCATGTTTTAAGAAGTTCAGCACGTACTGCATATGTGGTTGTGATTTGTTTATTAACATAAGAATTGGCTTTATTAACATAAGTATTGGTTTATGTGTCATGTTCAGTTGCTGGTCTATGTTACCTGTGCCTCCATGTACTTCAATATTTAAGTTCATTTTTTTTTTGCATGCCATCGTCCCACTACTCAGTGATTTGTTTTATTTAATATTACTGGACGTTTACTAGCTGCTTGCTTTGAATGATCTTCTCAAGTGATTCAGTCCTTGTTTGAGGTTTAGTGAGTTTCCCGTTTGTCCATTAGCTGAAATAGTAACCAGTCAATCCTTGTTTGTTCTTACCGTCTTTCATTGATCTATTCGTTGTTTTGTTTCTTAATTGGTTGATCAGATTAGCAACCAATTCAACTCTTGTTTGTTTTTATGTCTAATTAAGCTCTCATTGAAATCAATCTTTAATTGAGTCTTAATTAGGCAAGTGTTTATTTGAGCTAGCTTTAATTCACCTCTTTCCTAAGCTGCAGCCTTATGATATTTCCAATCATAACTCCTCTGAGAGTCCGAACCAGGTTTGTCTTTCCAATCAGACTTAAATCATATTAGTGTAAGTCTGAACTAAATTAGCTCAGGTCAAGCTGAATCTACCCAACCAGCTGATTAGAATCTATATTTGTTTTCCATTTAAGACTCAAGGTTTTTAGTCATCTCTTGGCTGTATGCAGGAACAAAATCTTTAGACATTATCCAATAAGTTATATCTCGTACTAGTCGAGTTAGTCTCTCTTAAGTCTTAATAGCAATTTAGTTATCTTTTGTGAGGATTTGGTACCTTCATAAACAATCCTAGCATCCCTATTGTTAAAGGAATATGGTTACGTAGGACATCTCAAAGAGCCATTGGCATAACATTTAGCAATGCTCTATGGCTAATCATGAAGATGGATGTCATCTGTTGAAGATGATGCCTTCATTGCCTGAGAGCTCCCCAACCCATTTTGTGTAAAGGAGATCACTTATACTGTCACCATCTCATTACAGTTCATTTCAACCTTTCATGGATTTCGCAAACAGCTGCTAGAAAAGGTAATTATGGTCGTCAGCTTAACAAGACATATCTAGTGTCTATTATTCTCCCATCGATCTATGACCTCACCACTTCAAAGCATTGATAATGTCATAAAAAGGTTAAAGAAACATTTGGGCAGGAAACATAGGCTCCCAAAAGGTATCATCACAAGAAGGAAGACGGTACACATCAGAGAGTATGAACAACAAAAACAATATTGTCTTTCAATGAGCCATCACCTCTCGAAAAGCCATAATGCAAAATGCCACTGGAAATCAGTAGGCACAGCAGAAGAGAAGTAAATACCAATTTAGGGACACATGCATAAATTCTACTAAAATTGACAAAGTCAGCTTCCTCAAGATAAGAAATTGGAAAACAATAAACTAGCAGTCTATCTACCCTCAAATGTTTTTGAGGAAACTCTGCCCTCATATTCTAATTGAAACAATTCACACCGAAATGCATAAAGTTTGACCAATATAAAAGAACTCCAAGGAAATGCCTTCCACCAAATTACATGCAAGCAAATACGTGAATGGCATGACGATATCAAGATCTTATATGTAGAAGTAAAGTGATAGCGTAATTTGCAGTTCAAGAGCTCATATGTAAACTACTAACACAAGCTAAATGTTCATGTAATTGATACTGAGCTTATGGAAGCAATCAATTCTTTTTTCCTCTGATAAGAGATAGTAAGCCAATAGGATATACAACTAACAAAGGGGTCCAAAATAAGCTCACCTTGTCATCCAAGCTGACCTTCAGTGGAATGCTCCTGCTCTTGTGCTTCATCCTATACAATCTCTTCGCCAGCAACACAACCCCCAGGATTGTTGCAGCTATAGAAATCGACCAAACCGGCCTCACCCTAAATGCACAGAACTTTAAAAGCTCCAAAGGAAGCTTCCACCAACCCACCCCCTTCTTGGCCCCCTCACCACCTGCCGCAACATTCTTGAAGCTGCCATTCACATCACTAGTCTCCTCTATCTTGGAGCTCTTCTCCTCTCTCCCAGCACTTATTCCTTCAATTTCCTCGGAATTCTCATATCCACAAACGATCTCTTCCGAACCCACTTCCGACTTTGCATCCCCCGCAAGAAAAACCACTCCTTTTTCATCACCAGGAACCGATCCAAGCCCATCGGATAACCCATCTGCACCAACATCTCCCTCTTTCCGAACTCCTTCGAAATCCACCTGGGATTTCGCCTCCTCGGCAAGAAAAATTTCTTCTTTCTCGCTTGCGGGTAACGGGTGCAGCACACCGGACGACCCATCTACCCCAAAATCACTCTTTTCCGGAACCCCTTCAGAACCGACCTCCAATTTCACCTCCCCGGCAAGAAAAACCTCTCCTTTCTCTCCTTCCGGCATCGATCGCCGCCCATCGGAGGACCCATCGGACCAAAAACTATCCGAACTCTTGATCGGGAACCGAGTCGAACCAAAACCAAGCTCCCCTTTCGGATGATTACCGTAACGTGCGTCCCAAGACGGGTCCATCCAGCTGGGTTCATCGGAGTCGGAAAGACCTTTTGTCCCATGAGCCGATTGGATCACGGTACTATGCCGGTCAGGCGACAGAGCGAAGTACTGGGGGTCGATGGCGTCGTCCTCGGAGTCGGCCTCGAACTCAGAGGACTTCGAGCTGTGCGTGGAGTGCGGTGAGCGAGTTGTGCCTATGGGCGCGTGAAGGAGCTCCCAGTCATGGAACTCGGTGGCCGCCTCCCCCTCCATCGCCGCCGCCACAGAGAGAGAGAGAGAGAGGGGCTATGGTATGGATTCTATCGCTTGGAGGTAAAGAAGAGGATATATTCGAAGAAGAGAGAGAAGCGTTGGAGAAGAGCATTATCGCGTGAGAAAAGGAAGAAGGTGAATTTTCTGATTTCCACGTTCGAACTTCTCCATATTACACATTAAGTCCTTTGCAAAAAACATAAAAAGAAAAGCCAACATTTTTGGTAAACAAATAATGGAGGCTTAATTAGCATAGAGCTATTTTAGGTTGTAATTAGCATTTAAGAAGTGGAAGACTCAAAGATAGATATTTGACTAAAGATTTGACACAGACGGATTTCAAGTCCTCCAACCATAATTGCTTGAAAAAAATGCAATGGAAGCTGAATATAAAAGGATATTTTAGTTGCAATTAATAATATTTAAGAAAAGGAAGAGTACTACACGTTACTGCTAGTCTATTATAATAAAGGTTTGGATAATTTAGGTAATTTTATATATATATAAGTACACCACAACAGTATTTGCTAGTACACATGTATAGCATCCATTATTCGGTAGTGTATTATTGAACATTAACGAGGTATATTTAGATCAACTTAAATTTATATATTGCCATGATAATGTAGTGTTTGGTGTGATAGTGGATAATATAATATTTTATATTAAAAACTTTAGTACATTAAAAATGTTGTATAACTTTATATTGTCTTGACCTATTATAATTTTTTGACAAAACTCATCATAATTATTTATTGTTGGCAGGGTACTATAACTGCCAGGTTTACTTTCTTCTAACCATCACCTCCTTAATCATTTGATCTTATGTGTTCTTAAAAAACATTAATAGTCAGTGTTATATACGTCAACAAATATGTGTCCAGTATATAAGTACTAGTGGGTTGCCTGTTAGTCTGACTAGTATAAGTTTGTTTAATTATTAGAGATGTAAACCCAAAAGCTTAGCCTTTGAGAGAGGGAGAGTTAATAGGTATATAGTCTAACACGCCCCCTCACATGTGGCATGACTCTTCACATGTGAATATTGAATTTAAGAAGCGGCTGAGGCGATTATTGGAGGGAGTAATGTTTAAACCCATGACCTTTGCTCTGATACCATGTAGGAGTAAGGTTTAAACCCATGATCTCTGCTCTGATACCATATAAGACATTCTAACCAGTCTAACAAGGGACAACGGTTTAAATTTTCATGTTTTAACTTCTATAGTTATGCTAACTTTGAACTCCAATATTGGTCAAAACTTTTTAATATGTGCTTCCGTTAAGCATGAAAACAAAAATCTTTGTCCCATTCATACATGACCAGCTTGTGAAATTGATGTTCCCTTCTATTCCATCCAAGCATGAAGGTAACCTTCTAAAGTAGGAAGAATGTTCATATCCTATTTTCTACTTCCATCCATGTCTAATTTAAACCTACATATGAAAGACCACCTTAGCAATAAACCAATAAACCATAAGATGGAAAAGAAGACATCAATAAACCATATAGCTGAATTTAATAGCTAATAGACTAATAAACCATAAGATGGAAAAGAGGACACCAATAAACCATATAGTTGATGTCGCGCCCCGACCCGCGTAGGCCCAACCGGGCCGGGCGACGCGAACCGGAACTTAACCTACTGCGGAAATTTGGCGAGGTTTCCCTCTAGTCGTAGTGGTTACCCTAATAAGCATAATCATCCTGTAATAAACAACAATTATAAAGCTCAACACACAAAGCTGGAATATAGTACAAATCCTCAAACAGGGAATGTTATACAAAATCGCTCCCGTAGGAGACTATCTAACCAAGGTGTACACGGACATATCACAGCTCCTCAAGCTCCGCCAGACGCCGCCACGTCACCGAACACCTGCCCGGTAGGGGCAACCGAAGAAGAACTAGCGCCAGCACCTGCAAAACGCAGCCCGGGTAGGTGTGAGCACTAAACTCAGCAGGGACACTACACTACGACACTCACAAAGGAAGGGAACACAACAGTGTCGTCCCCAAGCAAAGCCTAGGTGTATCACAGGGGTCCCATAACCCCACCGGATACCCCTGAGAGCCCCAGTCGTGGTCTTCCAGCGAACTGGTCACACACTGGGTCACACTCAGTAAGACAGGAAACGGCACTGCCAACTCACGACAGGATCCTGGGCACTGTCGGCGGGTAGCACCGCTGGGTAGTCGCACCTGCCACCCAAGAGTTCTAGAAGGATTGGGTACCGGCTACACCACGACTTGGCTCAAGGCCGACACGACCTCTAAACATCAAGCACAACAGTATTCATGTCCAACTAACCCTATCATCGAAAAGACTGAATACTACAAATCGAGTCCTAGACCAAGCTACCCGCACGGTCCTAAGAGATAGATCCGGGCTACCCGGAAGCCCCGGATCGGCAACGCCCTAACAGATGCAACTAATGCACAACACAATGCATGCTATGAACATGCGCAGAAAAGATACATGTAAGCATGCAGCAAGATGTGATGATATAAATACAAGGTCTGGGCACGGCACCCTGCTGACCCGGGGTGGTGAACAGGTAAATAAGGTCTAAGGACTGCTGCAGTGGTACCACTACCAACCGCCAGCAGTCCACACAACACCTGCACCGGGAAACAACCCCGCAAACAACAGTTCACAATGTGCAACAAGTAATGTGGCCCTCGGCGAACGCCGGCGTGAGAGGCTAGGGAAAGCAGTAGGGCCACCCGCCCGTTTATTCTAAACATCCCGGGAGTCATCACTCCCCCGGTTCACCACTGCCTCTATATAGGGCTAACATGCTTAATGTTATGTACAAGGTATAAAACAATAAAGAAAACCAACATACAAAGCCCCTTGGGCAAAACTAGTCAAAACCCTCTCTTCTACCAAAGGATCGATCATCCCCTAGGGTAGGATCGATCCTCTCAGCAACAGAGAGTAAAGCCTCACTGTCGAGACAAAAGGATCGATCCTTCCTCTCAGGAGGATCGATCATTTTCGCGACAGAGAGCACCCTTCAGATCGCACCACGAGTGATCGATCCTTCCTCACATGGGGATCGATCCTCTTCGCGACGAAGGATAGCCATGCTCCCCAAGAACCAGGATCGATCCTCACCAAGCTCGTGATCGATCCTTCATCGGGCGGAGCATGACCAACCCAGAAGATCGATCCTTCCTCAAGGGAAGATCGATCATGATGGGTTCCGCGGCGTCCTTCCGGCGAAGAATATCGCCGGAAGAGACAACCAAAAACCACGAAACTCTGGGATCTGATAGATCAGGATCCCACGAGTCCAAAACCGGCAAAAACACAGAAAACCAACAACTATATACGCAGATCTAAGCAATAAACCACAGATCAAACCGGAAAACTCAAAACCCCGAAGAGAGATGTCGGTAGGATCCCTACCGGAGCAAACGCAGCTTAGATCCAAGCAGCTAGGCCTTGGATCGTCCTCAACGCCTTCGAAAATCCCAAGATCCGAGCTCAAATCGCCGGGTTTCCAAAAGGATTTGAGGGAAGAAGGTTCGTCTGCTTTATAGGCAAACGAACCGACCTATGAAGGATCGATCCTTACCCAAGGAAGGATCGATCACCTCATGACGATCTCACTTGACTTTCTGGCACAAGAGGATCGATCTCTTAGCTAGAGAGGATCGATCCTTTGTGTGCTGAAAGCTAAACTTAGGCGAGAATTCAAGCCTAAGTCCGGATCTTTCGATCCCGGGTCCCACTAACCATCCTAAGCAAACATTACCACAAACAAGGTCAGTGTGTGTACAAGCGCGAGTGTGGAACTAGCCGACAAGGTGCAATTTACCAAATTGCCCTTGCGGTCCACAGCGAGCCACAGGAAGGGAGGGACGGGTCCTCACATCCTATTACCCTTAAAAGAAATCTCGTCCCGAGATTCGATAAAGGTAGGGCTCGGAACAAAGGAAAGCTACACTAGCAGACAGGACAAAAGGTACCTTGAAAAGAAAACAGATGCGGATACTCCTGCCGCATGCGCGTCTCGCGCTCCCAAGTCATCTCCTCGACGCCTCTGTGCCTCCACAGTACCTTGACCAAGGGAATCGTCTTGCCCCGCAAGACCTGATCCCTCTGGTCGAGTACGCAAACTGGCTGCTCAACAAAAGTCGCGTCTGCCTCAAGCTCAATGTCATCCACTCTGACGACATGAGACGGGTCTGGATGATACTTCCTCATCATCGACACGTGGAAAGTCGGGTGCACAGCTGACATGTGCTGAGGAAGATCAAGGCGGTAAGCTACCTCGCCGACCCTGTCTAGGATCTCGAACGGTCCGACGAACCTCGGAGCCAACTTGCCCCCGCTGCCAAACCTAACAGACCCTCTGTACGGTGCTGCCCTCAGGAACACACTGTCGCCAACTGCGAACTCAAGCGGTCGTCGCCTCCGATCTGCATAGCTCTTCTGCCGACTCTGAGCCGTCAGAAGCCTCTGCCTGATCTGTACTAACCTCTCTGACGACCTCCTGACGATGTCTGGACCGGTGAGTGAAGCCTCTCCAACCTCTGTCCAGCAAACTGGGGAACGACACGGCCTACCGTACAACGCCTCGAAAGGTGCTACTCCAAGACTGGACTGGTAGCTGTTGTTGTAGGCGAACTCCACCAAGGGAACGTGCTCCTCCCAGCTGCCTCCTGCGTCGAGGACACATGCTCGCAGCATGTCCTCCAAGATCTGGATCGTCCGCTCTGACTGCCCGTCGGTCTGCGGATGGAACGCTGTACTAAACGTCAGGAGTGTGCCGACAGCCTCCTGAAAGCCTCGCCAGATCCTGCTAGTGAACCTGGGGTCTCGGTCTGACACGATAGATACTGGCACTCCGTGTAGTCTGACTACCTCTCTGACGTACAAACCGGCCAACCTGTCAGACGTGTCTGTCACCCGCATAGGCAGGAAGTGCGCTGATTTGGTCAATCGATCAACGATGACCCAAATCGCGTCATTCCCCCTAGGAGACCTCGGTAGTCCGGTCACGAAGTCCATCGTGATGTGCTCCCACTTCCACTCAGCTAGTGGAAGCGGCTGTAGTAACCCCGGAGTTCGCTGGTGCTCTGCCTTGACCTTCTGACAGGTAAGGCAGCGCGATACGAACTCCGTCAATGCCCTCTTCATCCCGCGCCACCAGAACTGTCGCCGAAGATCCTGGTACATCTTGGTGCCGCCGAGATGAACTGCAAAGCGAGAGTGATGGAACTCTCGCAGGACGTCGTCACGAAGAACTGGGTCTGCTGGAACCGCTACTCTGCCTCGGAACCGTAGCCCTCCGTCTGGAGATACTGCCCAGTCTCCGTCTGTGCCCGCTGAGGTGCGTAACTCCTCGAGCTCTGCGTCGCTGCGCTGCGCCTCTACCACCCTGGTCAGTACCGCTGGCATGCTCTGCACTGCATAGAGGAAGCTGCTGGATCCCCGATCCTCGAACTCTAGCCCCAACTGGCCTGCTGTCTCGAGTGCCTGCCACTGCCGCGCTGACAACCCTGCAACTGCTGCTCTGGTGTCTCTCACCTGCCTGCTCAGCGCATCTGCGACAACGTTTGCCTTACCAGGATGGTAATGCAACTCGAAGTCGTAGTCCTCCAGTAGCTCCATCCAGCGTCGCTGCCTCAGGTTGAGGTCACGTTGGGTGAAAACGTGCCTCAAACTCTTATGGTCCGAGAAGACTGAGAACTTCTCGCCATAGAGGTAGTGCCGCCAGGTCTTCAGGGCGAAGACCACTGCTGCTAGCTCCAAGTCGTGGGTCGGATAGTTCCTCTCATGGTTCTTCAGCTGGCGAGAACCATAGGAAACTACGTGCCCCTCCTGCATAAGGACACACCCCAAACCCTCACCGCTGGCGTCGCAGTAGACACTGTAACCAACGCCTCGCTCGGGGACGATCAGCACCGGTGCACTGGTCAACCTGGTCCTCAGCTGCACGAAAGCCTGCTCACAAGCATCATCCCACACGAACGGGACGGCCTTCTGTGTCAGTCTGGTCAACGGTCCGGCGACTCTGGAGAAGTCCCGCACGAACCGCCTGTAGTAGCCCACCAAGCCCAGGAAACTGCGGACCTGGAACACTGTCCTCGGTCTCTGCCACTGTACCACGGCCTCGACCTTGGCGGGGTCAACTGAGATCCCTGCTGCCGACACCACGTGTCCAAGGAATCCCACCTGTGCAAGCCAGAACTCGCACTTGGAGGCCTTGGCAAAAAGCCGATGCCTCCGAAGTAGCTGCAACACTGTCGCCAAGTGCCGCTCGTGCTCCGCCTCTGACCGGGAGTAGATAAGGATGTCGTCGACGAAGACCACCACGAACTCATCTAGGAAAGGCCGGAAGATCCTCTGCATGAGATCCATGAACGCTGCTGGTGCGTTCGTCAGCCCAAACGGCATTACCACGAACTCGTACAGGCCGTACCGAGTCCGGAATGCCGTCTTCGGGATGTCGCAATCCCGAACCCTCAACTGGTGGTAGCCAGTGCGGAGGTCGATCTTCGAGAACACTGAAGATCCTCGAAGCTGGTCAAACAGGTCGTCGATCCGCGGCATCGGATACCTGTTCTTCACCGTCACCCTGTTGAGCCGCCTGTAGTCTATGCAAAGTCGAAGGGTACCATCCTTCTTCTTTGCGAACAACACTGGCGCCCCCCAGGGAGACATGCTGGCACGAATGAAGCCTCTGCTAGTCAGCTCATCTAACTGGGTCCTCAGCTCGCTCTGCTCTGCTGGTGCCATCCTGAAAGCCGGGAGAGAGATCGGTGCGGTACCTGGTACTAGGTCGATCTCGAAGTCGACCTCTCTGGACGGTGGAAGCCCTGGCAACACCTCGGGGAACACGTCCGCAAAGTCGCACACGATCCTCGGAAAACTGCACTGCTGCTGCACTCCATCAGAACCGGACAAGGACAGGCTGGCCAACAAGGCTGAAAGCTCGCTGCCACGCCTTCCCACACCACAAGCAAAGGAATCGGTGGAGAACCGATCCCCCAACAGCACAAACCGTGTCCCGTCGGGTGTCCAAGCAACCACCCTCCGGCGACCACAGTCGATGACGGCCCGGTATGCTGCCAACCAGTCCATACCGAGTATCACGTCAAAGCCGGTCATGTCTAACACCCGCAGGTCTAGACAGACCCGGAGGCCTCCAACCTCCAAGGAACAAGATCGGCAGACCCGGTCCACCCTGACCGTCCCGCCGATCGGTGAGTCTACAGACTGTGCCACCTCTAGCCGACTCGTCTCTAATCCTAGCGATGCCACGCACATGCTAGCAATGTAGGAATGAGACGCCCCAGAGTCTATCAGCACATCTACCAAAGAACTAGAAAGCTGAAAGATACCTCTGAGGACGGACGGCTCTGCTGCGGTCTGCTGGTACTGCTGAGGCTGGTGGTACTGCAACTGCTGCTGACACTGCAACGGCTGCTGGAACTGCAACGGCTGCTGGTACTGCAACGGCTGCTGGTACTGCGGTGGCGGCTGGTACAACTGCACGGTGTCCCGCTGCTCACGCACTGGGAGGGCAAACACCTGCCCCCGTCGCCCGCCTCCGCCCCTGGGACGCCCCGGTCCTGCCCCTGATCCGCGCCCGCCACTGCTCCCCTGCCAAGCACCGGACCCTCCGCCTCTACTGCCCTGCGGCACTGCGCCTCGCGCTCCTCGCTGGGGACAGTCTCTACGGAAGTGCCCTAGCTGCCCGCAGAGAAAACACGGGCCTGACGCGCCATCAGGCGACTGACCCTGGCTCCCCCCTGACGAAGCCTGCCCAGATGGCCCGGCTGCCAGTAAGTACGGGGCTGGTGGACTCGGTAGTGCCTGCAGGTACTGCTGCACGCGCGGCGGCTGCTGAAAGGGCCGCGGACGCCGCTGCTGTCCCCTGCCGAACCCACCCCTGCCCTGGGGTCGCTGCTGTGCGCTGGTGGGAGGTACCGGTGGAAATGCCCGGTACCTGTCATCCCGCAACTCCGCCTCCACTGACAAGGCGCAGTTCAGGATCGCCGGGTACGCCTGGAAGCAGTGTGAGCTGGTCTGCCGCCGGATCTCTGGCCTGAGTCCCCACTGGAACTGTCGCACCCTGGCTACGGGGTCTGCTGCAACTGCCCCCGCAAAACGGACAAGCTGGGTAAACCTGGAGGCGTACTGCTGAACTGTGCGAGTACCCTGCAGAAGGGACTGGTACTCGCGGGTCAGGGCGTCACGCGCACTAGCTGGAAAGTGCACGTCTAGGAACATCGCCCTGAACTCCTCCCACAGCGGCAACTCTCCGCCACTGGTGTGCCGGACAGTGCGCCACCAGTCGCGTGCCTCGCCGTCAAGCTGGAACGCTGCGAGGGTGACCCGAACCCGGTCATCCTCGACGAAGAGAGCCTCTAGGACGCACGTGACTCCGTCAAGCCACTCGTCCGCTGCAGTCGGGTCTCCAGTCCTACCACTGAACCTAGGAGGGTTCAGCCGCTGGAAAGCCATTGAGATGGCCACCGAGGCCTGTCCGCCGACAGGAACGGGGGCCTCCTCCTCGGCGAGGAAGACCTCCGCCTGCGCGACCGAAACCGTCACTGGTGATGGTACAGTGCGTCTAGCCCGGACCACCCTGACAGGAACCGTCCCGTCTGGTCGGGCGGGTCGACCAGGTCGTGCCCCACCTCGACCGGCAACCGGAGGTCGGACGCGAGCTCCCGACATCTGCACGATCACCAACAACAAACGAGTTGCCACTCGTCAGAACGACGAACAAACAGCATTTCAATAAAGCGGAAGACATTCACATCACAAAGAGAGCATGCAAGGATGTTCTAGACCTAGAACTATCCCAGTCCACGCTCAGCTCAACCGAAACCTGATCCTAACACCCTGGGATCTACAGCCTATGCTCTGATACCAAGTTGTCGCGCCCCGACCCGCGTAGGCCCAACCGGGCCGGGCGACGCGAACCGGAACTTAACCTACTGCGGAAATTTGGCGAGGTTTCCCTCTAGTCGTAGTGGTTACCCTAATAAGCATAATCATCCTGTAATAAACAACAATTATAAAGCTCAACACACAAAGCTGGAATATAGTACAAATCCTCAAACATGGAATGTTATACAAAATCGCTCCCGTAGGAGACTATCTAACCAAGGTGTACACGGACAGATCACAGCTCCTCAAGCTCCGCCAGACGCCGCCACGTCACCGAACACCTGCCCGGTAGGGGCAACCGAAGAAGAGCTAGCGCCAGCACCTGCAAAACGCAGCCCGGGTAGGTGTGAGCACTAAACTCAGCAGGGACACTACACTACGACACTCACAAAGGAAGGGAACACAACAGTGTCGTCCCCAAGCAAAGCCTAGGTGTATCACAGGGGTCCCATAACCCCACCGGATACCCCTGAGAGCCCCAGTCGTGGTCTTCCAGCGAACTGGTCACACACTGGGTCACACTCAGTAAGACAGGAAACGGCACTGCCAACTCACGACAGGATCCTGGGCACTGTCGGCGGGTAGCACCGCTGGGTAGTCGCACCTGCCACCCAAGAGTTCTAGAAGGATTGGGTACCGGCTACACCACGACTTGGCTCAAGGCCGACACGACCTCTAAACATCAAGCACAACAGTATTCATGTCCAACTAACCCTATCATCGAAAAGACTGAATACTACAAATCGAGTCCTAGACCAAGCTACCCGCACGATCCTAAGAGATAGATCCGGGCTACCCGGAAGCCCCGGATCGGCAACGCCCTAACAGATGCAACTAATGCACAACACAATGCATGCTATGAACATGCGCAGAAAAGATACATGTAAGCATGCAGCAGGATGTGATGATATAAATACAAGGTCTGGGCACGGCACCCTGCCGGCCCGGGGTGGTGAACAGGTAAATAAGGTCTAAGGACTGCTGCAATGGTACCACTACCAACCGCCAGCAGTCCACACAACACCTGCACCGGGAAACAACCCCGCAAACAACAGTTCACAATGTGCAACAAGTAATGTGGCCCTCGGCGAACGCCAGCGTGAGAGGCTAGGGAAAGCAGTAGGGCCACCCGCCCGTTTATTCTAAACATCCCGGGAGTCATCACTCCCCCGGTTCACCACTGCCTCTATATAGGGCTAACATGCTTAATGTTATGTACAATGTATAAAACAATAAAGAAAGCCAACATACAAAGCCCCTTGGGCAAAACTAGTCAAAACCCTCTCTTCTACCAAAGGATCGATCATCCCCTAGGGTAGGATCGATCCTCTCAGCAACAGAGAGTAAAGCCTCACTGTCGAGACAAAAGGATCGATCCTTCCTCTCAGGAGGATCGATCATTTTCGCGACAGAGAGCACCCTTCAGATCGCACCACGAGTGATCGATCCTTCCTCACAGGGGGATCGATCCTCTTCGCGACGAAGGACAGCCATGCTCCCCAAGAACCAGGATCGATCCTCACCAAGCTCGTGATCGATCCTTCATCGGGCGGAGCATGACCAACCCAGAAGATCGATCCTTCCTCAAGGGAAGATCGATCATGATGGGTTCCGCGGCGTCCTTCCGGCGAAGAATACCGCCGGAAGAGACAACCAAAAACCACGAAACTCTGGGATCTGATAGATCAGGATCCCACGAGTCCAAAACCGGCAAAAACACAGAAAACCAACAACTATATACGCAGATCTAAGCAATAAACCACAGATCAAACCGGAAAACTCAAAACCCCGAAGAGAGATGTCGGTAGGATCCCTACCGGAGCAAACGCAGCTTAGATCCAAGCAGCTAGGCCTTGGATCGTCCTCAACGCCTTCGAAAATCCCAAGATCCGAGCTCAAATCGCCGAGTTTCCAAAAGGATTTGAGGGAAGAAGGTTCGTCTGCTTTATAGGCAAACGAACCGACCTATGAAGGATCGATCCTTACCCAAGGAAGGATCGATCACCTCATGACGATCTCACTTGACTTTCTGGCACAAGAGGATCGATCTCTTAGCTAGAGAGGATCGATCCTTTGTGTGCTGAAAGCTAAACTTAGGCGAGAATTCAAGCCTAAGTCCGGATCTTTCGATCCCGGGTCCCACTAACCATCCTAAGCAAACATTACCACAAACAAGGTCAGTGTGTGTACAAGCGCGAGTGTGGAACTAGCCGACAAGGTGCAATTTACCAAATTGCCCTTGCGGTCCACAGCGAGCCACAGGAAGGGAGGGACGGGTCCTCACAGTTGAATTTAATAGCCAATATACCAATAAACTTTTCATCGACAGCTTTTTGTTGACAACTTCTTTAACTAAAAAGTTTGAGAGCTTTTTAACAAAATAAAAACTGTTATGTCATCCACAATCCTTACCATTCCATGATCACCACATCACACATGGACCTCAACTCATGCTCTATTGACTAAAAAAGAAGCATTAGTTTTTGCTCTATTTTCATTATTCTCTAGCACCTTGATTAGCATCTCTTCATAACATAAGAAATTGCTAGAATAAAAAAGTGAATGCATGTCAATGAGCAATTTGTGATATCTCTCTAAACTTCTTAACAACTTCAAATATGCATAGCCAAAAGCAAATATGCATATCCCATTAGTTTTCGTTTTTAGCTTAAAAAAGAAACGATTTTTATAGACTCATCCTGTGTCTCAATTTGAAAAAGACTTATACAGTTTGAAAAAGATATTGGAAGATGATGTAAATAAATTATAAAAATCCATGTAAGTAACATCACATACACGACTAGTAAATATGCCACATGGTATTTAGAGTGTATGATATATTCAAACTTAAATTGAATCGATCATTCCTATCTTTTTGATAGGATGCACCGGATAATATATAACAGATGCGCGCCATTGTGATTCATAAGATACTTGAGGACCTTTTCATCTATTCATGATATATCAAACAACTCATCATCAATTCCTACTGTTATCAAACATTGTATAATATAATTCTCGTCTTTTACAAACGTACGTATCTCATGTTGTACCAAACATTGTGCAGGATTAAATCACTCTTAAACTATCCATTGATCTTCTATTCTAATCAGTGATACAACTAATTGGGTCTGAATAGTTGTGATATCAGAACTAAATGGGTCCTTTTGGCAAATTTATGGCTCAATGACTCATGAGCCATCCGACTTTATCAAGTAGAGTTATAAGCGATATATCGGGACACGAGTTGAAACGAGACGATTGCCGGAGTCATTTTTGCAGATAACCCCCGCTATTCAGATTTATTGGGACAATTAATTACTATATATTCATATGGCGGCTCACAGCCATCCATCTCTCCTCGTTATGGAGCTCATTTGCACATAAACCCCTCTCTTTTTCATATATAATGTGGCTATCGGCTAAACCCCTCCAATGCAAATACTCAAAATTTGGGTGGTATCTTTGATTGATATAAACGTCAAACAAAGGCAATCGTAAAATAATATAACTCTTGGTTTTATTACCTGCGAATAGAAAAATTCGAAACCAATTTTATATTTTTGACGGACTTGGATTCATCCGGTCTACATCATTGGAATCCAAATTTAGATGTTTGATTGTCAACAAGAAAAGCCAATATGAACCTAAAGCCTTTGAACAAATGGTCCCAATGAGATTGGAGAAATATAAAATTTCGGAGATTCCATGGATGTGGGAGGATACCCTCTTCCTCACTCTTCCCATGGAATATGGATTGGGTATTTGGGTGACTTACAAGTCATTACAATCTCAAAGCACAACAAAGAACCAATGCTCTTCCATCCACCAATCAACCTAATTTAAGGGGTTATACCTAACCTTATGGATAGAACTCTTCTTGTAGAATATTGACCCCATATTGACCCCATTTCAACTGTATTAACCTACCTCCTCCATGTATCTTTGGGGAAAACAAAGAATGCATGTGACATATTTAATGTCTCATGTGATTTTTTTAGCCCCTCTTTGGACATTTTTTGTGGACCCATTTGATTGTCAAAGTTATTTTTAAATTGATATACAGTTTATTAAACTTGTAGTGGATGGATCTCTCTGTTGTGCATTTGCATCCTCATCATTCATTAGTGGAATGTAATATAGCTTTATCCATCATGGTAAGCTAATCAAACTAAGATCAAGATTTGACATCTAAACATCCTATGATTATAGTTTGGAAGCGTAATTGTTATTGATTATTTTCAATTAAAGATGAAGTTGGTTAACTATATAGTACAGCTATATAGAGTTTTTCTTTTTAATTAGTTAAGCCCAGAGGCTGATATCAAACAAGACTCATTGTGGGAGCGTTTGGTTGGGATGAATCAAGGTGCATCGCGCCACGTGATGTACCCTCCACGGTGATCATGCGTTTGGTTCATCATGCGTCAACTAATACATGCATCATGCGATGCATTTTTTAGACCAAATCGTGCAACGAATCACGTGATGGATCCATCCGCGGTGCATCTCCTATACACCCCGTGAACATATTAAAATATATTCAATAAAGTTATGTGAACATTAATATATATATATATATATACACACATATACATACAAAGGATCAGGATATATCAGCTGATCTAAAAGATAAATCAAACAAATACATCTACTGTCTGATACATATTCTCGCATGTTCCCGTAATCCGTCTGGACTACCGATTCGAGCAACCGAACGTAGCCTACAGTTTTGTGCAGAGTTGAATAGATACCGCCCATCCTGAGCAAGTGTGGGACCTGATCAAAATCGGTCTTTTATCTAGGTAAAAATCCAAAAGCCATGCCGAAGCCCAGCCCAAGGATTTGGAATTAGCTTTTGACAAGCCTGCCCACTGTATTGTATCAAACATTCAAGCCTGCCCACTGTATTGTATCAAACATTCAAACATAATGAAGAAGAAAAGGTTTCCAAAAGCCATGCCGAAGCCCAGCCCAAGGTTTTGGAATTAGCTTTTGACAACCCTGCCCACTGTATTGTATCAAACATTCAAACATAATGAAGAAGATAAGGTTTTATCTATTGCGGGCTGGGCCATTCGAAGTCTGGACTCATACTTGGCGAATTCCAAGCCCGGCTTGAATTTTGAATTTGTGCTTGAAATTGTGACCAAGGTAGGTCCATTAGAGAAACTGTTTTGCTTAGGGGCTGTTTGTTTGGCTGGAATGAAATGCCATTCCAGGTGTTTGTTTCACTGGAATGGATTTCATTCCATTCCAAATCCATTCCAGATCCATTCCATTCACCCTCAAATAGCTTTCCATCCTTTTCCATCTTTTTCCATCCGCGCGGAGAACCCTAGCCAGAGCTTCATCTCCTCACCAGCTTCTTCTCCTCCTCCTCACCAGAGCTTCTTCTCCTCACCACTAGCCATCTCTCTCGTGATCTTCCTCACTCTCAGTCCGCCGGTTGGAGAAGGGCAGCTTCTTCTCGAGAATGATGACGACCATGAGATAGCCGGCGAGGGCGAGGGACATGTAGAGCAGGGAGCAGAAGACCTTGAACTCGTTGGGAGATGGCGGCGAGGGCGAATCTAAACACAGTGGAAAACACGTGGTAACCTACATGATTTCTAACCCCATACTAGCTTCTTCATGACGCGGATGGTACCGACGAAGACGATGGAGATGGCGGCCGGGAGCCAGGCGATGAGGAGGATGAGTGATTTGATGTCGTCGCCGTAGAAGGCGAGGTAGAGCTGCGTGAAGATGGCGCCGCTGAGGCCGACGAAGCCCTTGAGGAGGCAGAGCACGGCGCCGCGGCTCTCTGGGAAGTTCTTGACGCAGGTGACGAGGGCGCCGGTGTTGGCGAAGGAGTTCTTGACGCCGGTAGAGGAGGCGGAGGGGGCGTGTCACGTGTGGGCGTGGCCGACGGACGACGGAGCCAGACCAGCCGATAGCGTGTGGGCGTGGGCGTGGGCGTGGCCGACGGAGCCGGTAGTCGGTAGAGGGGGGCGTGGCGTCGGTAGAGCCGGTAGCCGGTAGTCGGGCGTCGGGGATGAGAGAACAGACAAGAGAGGGCGATGAGAAATGACAGAACAGAGAAGAGGGAGACGAGAGAACAGAGAGGGAGATGAGACGGATGGGATGCCATCCCATCTCTCTCTCTCTTGGTTTAATTGCAGATCTCTTGGATTTTTTTCCCATCTCTCTGCCATCTCTCTCTCTCTCTTGGTTTAATTGCAACAACGTATGAAAGAAATTTTTTTTTTTTTCCAGGGCTGAGACACCCACGTAAGTCCGCCACTGCTCCAACCCACACCCTTCTTCATGGGTGTTATAATTTTGCAAGTAATTTTATAAGTAATTGGCATGTAATTGAATGCTATCATCTGAATTGTTAATTTGGATTGTTCATGATGAGGTTTCAAATATTGTACATGACTTTTTTTTTTGTACATGGGTGTTATAATTTTGATTAACATCATCTTACATATTCAGAACTTAAATGTTCCATCAATAAAATTGATTATCATCATCGAATGAAAAGATAGCTTGGCCAATAAATTTCCTTCTCCAACATCAAATATGATTACAAAAACAAAAAAAAATAAAAAACAAAGAAATTCCGAAGTGATTATATTTTCATCAACATAGATATCCAAATATCACAATCATATCGTATTATTAATGTCATAAAAAGTTTAATAAATATTAAAATCGGAATACATGGTGGTATTCTCACCACTAGCATTCAGGGGTGACCATATCCCCCATTCCATCGCGAAACAAACACAAAAACTGAAAAAGTCACTGGATTCTGTTTCCATTCCAACACCAAACAAACTACAAAAATGACATTCCATTCTATTCCACCACCACCAAACAAACAACAAAAGTGACATTCCATTCCATTCCACTGGAATCACATTCCATTCCAAAAGCATTCCAACGAAACAAACGCCCCCTTAATAAGTCGAGAACAATAGATTAGGTGGGTCGGGCTTTTTGGGCGTCGCAGCCCATTATCGGATCTATGGCGGTGCAGCACTAAAGCTTGTAACCTCATGTGTAAGATGTTGCATTTGGATACGGGAGGACTGGATGGTGTGAGATTTCAACGAGGAACGCAAAAGGTGACCCATCTCCTCTACACATATGACTGTTTGCTTATTACTGAGGCATCTATGGCAGAAGTCAAGAAGATTAACCAGATTTTTAGATGGTACCGGGAGATGTCAGGCATGGCTTTAAACCCGCCAAAATCCAGCACGAAACTTTCACCTGTGCTCCAGGAGGGAAGACGAAGAAGGCTAAGCCGACGACTGAGCATGGCAGAATCAGACAGATCCTGGAGGTACCTTGGTGTGCCGCTTAGTGGGAGGAAGCTCAGACCAGAAGACTTCAGTGATATGATCGATAATATAGTGGAGAGGCTCTCGCGATGGCATGGCTCTCGTCTATCGCTGCCCGGGAAGATGACACTGTATAGACACGTAATCCAAGCCCTGCCTGTATACTTGATGTCAGCTTCTGATGTGCCTATCACTGTCCTTAGGAAAATTGAGAAGCTTGGAAGAGCCTTCATATGGGACGAGAGGAAATCGGGTCTCTCAAACATCCAATGGGAGGTGCTTTGCTCCAGTAAAGAAGAAGGTGGCGCTGCTTTCCGACACCTCCCAACATGGCAAAAGGCGCTGCGCATGGTTCGTGCAGCCAAGCTCTGCCCATAGGAAAGCTCATTGTGGAAAGAAGTGACGAAGATGAAGTATGGATGGCACGGAGCCATGCCATCGGAGATTCCTACCAAAGACTCCTCTCCGGCGTGGAGAAGCCTATGCCGATCAACTCGCGACCTCCGTCTTGGAATGAAGTGGACACCATGCAGAGGGAGCGACAACAACTTAAGCAAAGATTGGTGGGTGATGGACTTGCCACTAAACCGTAAGCCAACGTTTGTCAACGTGGAGGCGCTCCAGCAGAATGAGTGTGGGAAAGCTCATCAACAAGGAGGGGGAATGGAGACGCCGGAAAATAAACATATTGTTCTCTAGAGAGGTGGCCGATCAGATCATCTCCATACCCATCAGGCCAGAAGAGGAGGGTGACAGGATGACATGGTCACGAGCTACTAATGGAAAGATCTCCTCCAACTCAGCATACTTGATGCTCGATGAACAGAGATATAAGCGGGAGGTGGGTGAAGACCAAAAGCTCAGATGGGATGCTATCTAGAAAGGGTCGTTCGGCCCCAGGGTGCGTACCTTCCTATGAAAACTCGGGCATGGGAAGGTGCCAACAATGGCTGCTGATGTCGCTCAAATGTGTCACGCACAGCGGTCGCGGTGCAGTACAGCATAAGAGAGGTCGAATTCCACAGAGAGACAAGCAGGAAAGATCCAGAAATACAAATAACAATGAATTGAAAACAATCAAGAGCGATGAAAGTTAAGAAAATAGATCGAAGATGTACTGGTAAGATAAAGTTAACGAAAGAAATCAAGATTTGAATGAGGCTAGGCTTCAGGAATCACGTCACTCGAATTTAGGTTCTTCTCTTCTCAATGGTTCATATGATACTCAGTTAAGGGATTCACATCCCAATCGCCTTAACCGGAAGATATAGAATTATGAATCTGATAAAATATAAATGTCTCTTCCTATGATTGGTTCTTCCTTTTTATAGTTCTAACTTCATCCAACTAAACCTAAGAATACACGATACCGGCTGTCACTACAGGCAACGCGCAGCAAAAGTTCATCGGGACAAAGCCCTAACTCTAACCGGATCACTAAGAATACACAATACCAACTCTCACAATCGGCAATGCATAGCAAAGATCTCACGAAATAGAGCCCCAACCTTATCTTACAAGATCCCTAAGAATACACAATACCAGCTGTCACTACGGGCAATGCATAGCAAAGGTCTCGCGAGACTCGGTAGGAGAATCAAAATAGATAACTATGGGATCACAATATCATAAAAGAAGCATGACTGGATTTATAATAATGTTTAACCACAAAGCAATCTGTGAAGATCCAATACATAAGAAGAGTTTAACAATAAAGATTAAAAACTATGAACCATTGTTGGAGAAGAAGCCCTAGTCCTCGCTAGATCATCCGTCCGCCATGCCCGTGGATTACTCGGCCATGGATGGAGATTCCTTCATCTTCTTCCCTTGGGAAACACCCAGAAAAGAGCCTCCAAAAACGTCCAAGAAGTCCCCCTTGATTAGCCCTAAGTTTCCTATTTATAGGGTCCAAGAATTAGTAAACTCGGATTAATCAAAACCGTTGATTTTCGTCACTGGGCAAGTCCGATCGATCCTTCTCGGGATGTTGGATCGATCGGTCTCTTGAAATCTCCAATCTTCTATTTACGCCCGAGTCCGATCGATCGGACTAAGGGAGTCGGATCGATCGATTTCGTAAAAATCCTTCGTCTCTGGCTCTTCCCGAGTTCGATCGATGGACGGATCGATCGAACTCTGCTCCTCTAAAAAGCATACGTTTTGTCACCCTTTAATTCCCAAGTCCGATCGATCGAATTATGAGTGTTGGATCGATCGGTTGAGTAAAAATCCGCTGTTTTTGGCTTTTTCCGAATCCGATCGATCGGACCATTGGTGTCGGATCGATCGGACCCCATAGGAGCGATGGAGGGATCGATCGGACCATGTTCAGCCAAAAAACACATGTTCTGTCACGATTCTGCGAGGTCCGATCGATCGGCGGATCGCTCGGACTTCCAGCTTATTTTCCTTTTTGCCATCCAGACTGCGCCATCGGTACTAAAATTACCGTAACTTCCTCTAGGAAACTCGGAATCACGAACCGTAAAATTCCCCAGAATCTAGACTTCAAGAGCTTTCCAACCATATATGGCACATCATCTGGTTCTTCATGAGCAGGTACAGATTAATTTGTGAAGTTGCTCCATATACTCTTTTCAGCTTCTTTTAGCTCCAATTTCCTGCATTTTCCAAACAACCATGTGAAGCAACATATAGATATAAAAATAGTAATAAAGATGCTGATTAAGGATAATAATCTAGCAATTGAGATGGTTATAAGACTGTTCAGAGTGCACTTTCATGCACTCATCAGCTGCTCTGTTCAGAGCAGGGGTGAGTGAAGATAACATATGCCCAAGATGCAAAGAAACAGAGGAGTCTATTCATCATATGCTTTTCCAGTGTCATGACTCCCAGGAAGTATGGGCAAGATTATTTGGGAGCGATCTGGAGCTTAAACAGAGGAGAGGATGGGAGAACTGGAGAGAGCTGCTCGCCTCGAACAACAGATCAGAAGCTTCGAGATTCAGGAAAACTAAACTAGGATATGGTGCATGGATGATTTGGAAAAACAGGAACAACGTCGTCTTCAATGGCTGTGGTGATTCTCCTGGGGCGCTGGCTAGGTCAACTATGTGGCAATCCAAGGAATGAGAGATGAAAGGGCGAGGAAGCAGGAGGAAAGGCACCGACTCCCAGTCACAGCGGTAGGGGATCTTTGTAATCCAATTGGACGGGGCGTTCTGTCCGAGCACCGGACTCGCCAGCTTTGGTGCCATCTGCAAGAATGAGGAAGGAGATTACGCCTGGGAGATTGAAGAAGGAGGCTTTGCCATTAACGCTAAGGATGCGGAGCTCACTGCTATAGGCCTCGCCATTGAGGAAGCAAAAGGCAGAGGAATCAGGAGAATGTTGTTTGAGACGGATGCGAAGGACTTGGTTGAGTGCCTGCATGGTAGGAGAAGGTGGCCCTGTGATCTCAGAGAAAGGCTTCAACAACTCTGCTTAGTTGTTGCCTCGTTTGAGGAAGTGCATCTCAAGTTCATCCCCAGAGAGGACAATGGAGAGGCGGATTGGCTAGCGAAGGCGGACGCAAAGAAGGCTACCCAGTTTTAAGGACTGGCGTCCTGGTGTTAGGGTACTAAACCCTGTTTTGTCGTATTTAGTTTCCCTAGCCTAGGTGTCTTCACCTCATGTCTCAATTTGTCAAAAAAAAAGAAAAGAAAAAAAGATGTTGCATTTGGATGCCCTTTGTGTGGAATTTATGGTTATGTGGTGCTTACCCACCCTAAGTTGGGGTAAAATTTTTCATTTTTTCTTTTATAACAAAACTAGACAGTCTGGGTAAATTTTATCAACAAAAAAAAAACCCTACCTTTTGACCATGGACTTGCGAGATGTGAATTCTGGCTATTTTTTTAGTAAGTGTTTGAAATTACAAATAAACTCTCGTTCCAAAAGTTGTTAGAATTCACGTTTCGAGACAAATTCACACTTTAAAAAGTGATAAATAATTTGCCAAAATTACCCTGATAGTGCATATATATATATAGTCCAAATGACAAAACACAAATAATGACCTAATTGGGAGACATTAAACACCATCCTCATCACCATTATATATTATACATCTCATCCACCCACGGCTCATCCACCCATCCCGTAGCATCTCCGGTGATCCCGTCGCGGTTCCGGCAGCTCCCAAATAAACTTCCTCCTTCCCCGACGCCGCCACGATGCCCTCCCGGCCTCCTTCCTCGACGAGCTTCTCTCCTCTGTCAGATCCAGCGCCGCCTTCACCCAACGCCGCCACTTCCGACGTCTCCAATGCCATCCATCACCTTCCACTACTCACCGTCTCCCCTGCTCGTCTACTCCTCACTCCCAACCACTTTCCAACCTACTCCGCCTCCAGCACCTTCTCCATTGACGACGGCGAACTTCATCCAAACCCTCCGTTGCCAGGCACATCCGTCGTCCCCATCCGCTGCCTCCCACGTCGGGAGCCCATCCGACCTCCTCTCCCTCTTGGATCCAACTACTTCCTCCTCCTTCCCCAACGCCGATCAACATCGCCGTATCCCAACTCCGGCGACCCTCCACCGCGTCGTCCGCCATGCCGTCCGCCGCCACCATCCCTAGTTGATACCATTAGCATATATTTTCTCTAAAATGGGGTTTTTAGCAAATATTAATGGGGGTTTTTTGTTTTGCATAGTTTCAATCTGACATATAAGGGTATTTCAGAATTTTAGTTCATTAATATACCACAATTACCATCACAATGGGGTTTTCACCTTAAAAATGAGGCTAATGGGGTTTTTAATGATATTTTTTGTTAAAATGGTATTATTGTCAATTAACTATAAATAATTTGCCAAAATTACCATGATAGTGCATATATATATAGTCCAAATGACAAAACACAAATAATGACCTAATTGGGAGGCATTAAACACCATCCTCATCACCATTAATTATATATCTCAAGTAGTAATTATAGGCTTACAAAATTGCAATAAAATCCATAGAAAAGATGTCTTCTAATCATGTTTAATGTAATACTAATGCCTTTCCTTTACTGTTAAAAAAAAAAACTAAAACCAAAGAATGCTCATTAATTGCCACTGCCTCAAACTAATTGAGGAACTTGTAGAAACCTCTGAAGATCCACAACCATGACAGTAACATCATCCCTGCTTCCCCTCCTAAGAGCCATTTCCACAAGATCTTTGCAAGACTGCATGTAGCTTTTACACCTCGAAACGACATCGATCGCCTCTTGATTATTAACCTTAATTCAAAAAAAAAAACCAAAATTTGAATCATTAGAGACATAATTAATTCTTAATTTACAAAGTTAAATGACACTTGAAAAATTCTTGAAACTATGATAATTAAGTTTGATGATGATGATATATACCTTATCCCAGAGGCCATCAGAGGCCATGATCAAGAACTCGCAGTCTTGAGTGAGCCGGAGCTTCTTAGTTTCCGGCTCCGAGATTATCCATTCCTTCATGCTGGCGTCGCCGAAGGCTCGTGACACTGCCAGTGTATCATGAACTCGCCACACGCCATAGTTGCAGCTCACATAACCCCCCTTCAAAATTCACTCATTCCTATCAGCTTAAAAGCTTTTGGGTACGTTTATTATTATCATCATCACCATGAATGACTAACATATATGAGCTTTTGGGTACTCACCGAGTTCTCAATCCTTGCTCGTTCATCGTGTCTTCCGGGACGATGATCGATCGTTAGAGCGTCGGCGACGCCTCTTCTGCTGATGACCACCCTACAATCACCCACATTGGCAACATGCAACTCCCCATTTTTCAGTAGAACAGTAGCAGCACATGTTCCACTACTCACACCCTACAATGGAAGAAGAAGAAGATATATATTAATTTCCTATCAAATTAATTACCCACAACTTCAAGTTATTGAATTGTTCAAATTAATGCATATATATAAGAGCACACAGTAAATGAGACCTGTTCATATGATCCATTTTATCTGAATAAAGATTAGTAAGGCTGATGTATTATTCTTAATTAGGTGGAAGATTGAAGTAATCAAACCAACCTGACTAAGAAACTCCTTGTCTGTGGTCAAATAGCCTTCTATAACTGCCATTTCTATGTGTTCTTCTTCCTCTTCTTCTTCTTGATGATCATCTGATAGAGCTGCTAAAATATTTTTCCCCAGCTTGTCGGCGACGAAATCCACGGCCGTGCGCCCGCCGTGCCCGTCAAATACAGCAAAAAATGCCTGAAATGAATTCAAATTTTGTATTTAATTAAAATTCTAGAGCAAGAAAAAAACATAATGATGGTGATGCTTGGACAAACTTTTAGCACAAAATAAATATGATCTAAAGACGAAAACTCTTTAATCATTCAACCCAAAAGCTTGAATTATAATTAATACTAAAAAATGGCGAGTTTATATTTTTATACTTCGGTCTAACAAAGTACAACCAAGAATCAATCAATCAATCAATCAAAAGATCTACTAAACATAGGGATGCCATTACATATTATACCAATTTTATTATGCAATCCACCTTCTTTGGAAATTAAATGCATGTCAATATCTGAGCAAAAATAAGATGATTAATTTTGATGCAAATTTGCAAGCATAAAGATGGATTTATATATATGTATACCTGTTTGGAATCACCTTGGATGCTTGTTATAGCTCCATATCCATCTTCCATTACAGCATGCCTACTTCCCTTCCTACTTGCCAAACAATACTCACCACCCTCAACCTCAACCTCCTTCTCTCCCAACTCCTTCCCAACCTCACCACCCTCACCAAACACCAAGCTCATGCAACTCTCCGGTATCGCTATCCTCGCCGGCCTCCTCCTCTCCATGCGCGGCGACACCTTCTCTTCGCCAACCACATCCCACCCTAACATCCTCTTCTTCGTCGCCGACGTTCGATCTTGCATGCATGTTAGGCTTCCAGCTATCACTTCCATCCTTTCTAGTACTGAATTCTCTATTTGGCACTCTTCGGAAACATCGATGGCTCGATCAAAGACCTCCCTAGGCCTCTTCGGAGCCGATAGCGGCATGCCGGAGAGCGGCTTCCATGAGAGTGGAGGGGTTAAGGGGAGAAGCCATGGTAGGTCTTCTACTAGATAATCAACCATGTCTTTAGAGCTAGCTTAGGAAAGTTTCTATAGAGGTAAGCTAGCTTTTTGGTGCAACTATATATGTGGGTTGGGGGGGGGGGGGCGGTGGGGCGTGGGAAACCTAAGAAGAAGGGGAAGAGGTCTTTGTCGTGAATCTTGTGATAGCTTCCATGATACGTTTGACTAGTCAATGCCTTATGAAGCCTTCAAAGCTAAGGAAGAGGTCGGCATGGCACAGTAGAACCGGTCTCTCTTTCTATAAAGGGCAATGTCAGTCACTCACTCTCTTTCTCTCTCTAGAATTTAGAAACATTCCAAATTAGGGTTTTGCTAGATATATATGACATGTATGGTAATAGTTTTTAATAGTAACTAAGTCGTATAAGATAGTGTATTTATTAGTTTGGCTAAAATATGCTTTTCGTGCTCGAGGTTTTTTGACAAGTTTTTATCAAGTCTCTGAACTTTAAAAATTATCAATTGAATTCTTGGACTTTCCGAACCCGTCTAATCCGGTCCCTTCGTCCACTCACCGTCTATCTACTAATGTCGACACAACGCAAACCGTGCCAAGTCCACAGACCCGGTCACGTTTTCCGCCAAAATCACGTGTCATACTGTCCGATATCCACCTCCACCTTCACCTCCGGTGAACCCGTCATCGCTGACCTCTCTTCTCTCCACTATCTCCTCTTTCCGATGGACTCGACCCGTTCCCCCTCCGCCTCTACGACTCCCGACTCCCGACCCCCAATCTCGCCTCCCCGTCGGAACCCCGACGTCGAGAGCTTCCGCGACACGCTAAAGGCTGATGTGCCATCCCGGCAAGTGTGGTTCGGCTCCAAGGTCTACCAATCCCCCATGCTATGGTACCTCCGCGCCACAAGATGCTCGAAGCCCAGGACGCAATTTTAATGGCGTCGAGAGACGTTGATGTCTCTATCCGCGTGACCCTGGGGTTCTAGGTGCCGCGCACCCGTCCCTCCGATGTCACCAGCAACGATGCGTAGCTAGCGTGGAACGAAGACCTCGTCTTCGTCACCGCGCCGTTCGGGAACGACCTAAGACTAACCCTGTCGCTCGAGTGCTGCAACGGGAAGGAGCCGCCGACCATTATCGGTTCGGCTATCGTGCTGGAGCTCTCTCATTATTGAGGCGGAGGAGTTTCCTGGCGAACAAGATCTACTCGAGGTGTAGGAGATGAGAACGATGGGTTGGGAATGGCGAGATTTACATCGAGGTGGAGGAGAGCTTCGTCGCCGCCCTCGCCAGGCACATTGACGAGAAAGGGCAGAGAGAAAGAGAGAAGAAAAGAGACGGTGAAGATTACGATCTCAGAACGAGTAAGAAAAGTCGAAATTAATTCAAATTGATCTGATTTTAACCGGTTCGACTGAGCCATCATTAGTCCGATTGAAGACACATGGACGGAGAGGCCGTATTGGCCGATTCGAAAAACCTAGAGATTCAATTGGAAAATTTTAAAATTAAAATACTTGATAAAAACTTGTTAGAAATCTCACGAACAAAAAGCATATTTTAGCCTTATTAGTTTTACTGAACTTCTAGTTCTAGAGAGAGGTAGGTATAAAAGAAGTAAATAGGAAATAATACAATGCCGGCCATGCGTGTGATTGTGAAGAAAATATGTTACAAATATGCACGCATATTTCTTAAAAGCCGAGGCAAATCAATATATATATATATATATATAAAGAGCATCAGTTATTTGTGAACCAATGAATTAGAATGTTGTTGTGTAAACAATGAAATACAATTTCCTATGCTTGAGATCACATGGATTCATGGTGCTTTCTTAAAAGGTCATCTATTAAAATCTTTACCGTTAACGGCTGCTTGGTTGCGTAAAACTGGCTTAGTTTTTAATACTTGGCTGGTGAGATTCATTTTTTTACTCTACTTTCAAACGTTAGAGACTCATTTTTGACTTTCTATTCAAACGTTAAAAAATGAAAGTTACTTCTCCACCACCCTTCTTCTTTTGATCCCATCATTTCTTTTTTTCTTTGACTTTCCGTCAAATGTTAGAAAGTAGAAATTTCGATCTCTGCTTGGGTCAAATTAAATGTTTACACTCATCTAACATTCAACTTTCAAGCACAACTAAGCATTACAAAATGATATCCGTTTTATGTTTTATGAGGAGTAATTTATAGGAAAGTGAGATTAATGCAATTCCATGCCAACACTATCAAGTTAATCTTGTGGAAGATGTGCCCTCACTTTCTAGACTAACACATGTTTGCGATGATACCATACTAATTTCACTTATCATGTAAAAAAACCATAAGCTAATGAAAAAAAAATGAACTCATGTATTAATTTTATCATAGTCTAACAAGGATGCATGAATAGTTGCTAATCTTCATGTCAATTGGCGAAATAGCCGGTGAATCATGGTGGAATAGCTAGTACTAGTATTTTGTCGCCGGCCAATGAATTCTAATTCGTTTGACCTCAGAGCTCACACAAAAAGGCCGAGTCACATCCATTGTTGAGTCGGTTTATTAATTACATGTCGTGCCGACGAGTGCATGCCCATGTCGGCACGGATGGTGACCTTGGGAGTGATAGGGATGGCTAGAAAAGATCTAGGAATTCTCGAGTCAGGCAACTTATGCTGCTGAGTCAGTCAACTCGGTTGACGCGTTCTCTTAGCTCTTGAGAAAAGAGAGTTTCCTAAATATACGAACTATAGTTTTCCATATGATCTCATGCATGCATCACAAGACTATAGGGTCTCTCATGGATGGTAGAGTGCTAATTGCTCAGGTTGGTCTAGAAGTGAGCTCATGCATGCGACTAGGAAAATGACCAGATGTCATCATTTCCGCGATGAATTCTTCTTGTTTTCTTGATTACTCGAGCATATTATCCGGCCGGCGTAGAGTCGTAGAGGGGTTCATTATTATATATGTGAGAGACGAGGTCGTGAGACGAGTTCATGGCGTGCGTGATTGTCTTTGGTTAAGTGTGGATATGCCGATTACCTCACCAATTAGTTATTCCAAAAGCTAAAGTTGATATGAACGACCGGGTGTATATTTCATGTTTTATAAATTTCATGTTTTAGGTAATTGGTATTTATACCAATTTAATGAAGCTTATTAATCTGTACGTCACTTTCATCTTATTTAAGGTGTTTACACCATTTTAAGACAGTTATAGTTAGTTATGATTTGTTGATGACTAAAATACCCTTATTCTCACGTCTTAATTACCGGATGCCAACTTCCCTCTCCGTTGGCTCTCACGACACGGAGGAACGCCCTCCGCACGTTCCGGCGCATGACAAAGAGAGGAGTGGATCTGGGGTGTATGGATGCTACGCGTTCGGAGATTTAAGTGGGAGAGCTCAAGAGCTATGGAGGTCGGAGGACGTGGGGCACGACAGAGATGATGATGTTGGGGACAACACTGACGTTCAGCACAACATTCCATCCTCAGACGGACGGGCAGTCAGAGCGCATGATCCAGATCTTAGAGGACATGCTCAGAGCATGTGTGCTAGACGTTGGAGGTACTTGGGAGCAGTACGTGACACTGGTTGAGTTTACCTACAACAACAGTTATCAGGTCAGCTTGGGTTTTGCACCCTTCGAGGTGTTGTACGACAGGCCGTGTCGCTCATCGGTGTGCTGGATAGGGGTTGGTGAGGCGTCGCTTACCGGTCCAGACATCATCAAACAGTCGTCAGAGAGGTTGGCTCAAATCAGACAGAGACTCCTGACAGAGCAGAGTAGGCAGAAGAGCTATGCAGATCAGAGATGATGACCTTTAGAGTTCGCAGTCGGCGATAGAGTGTTGCTGAAGGTGTCCCTGCGCAGAGGGTCAACCAGATTTGGCAGCAAGGGCAAGTTAGCACGGAGATTCACGGGCCCTTTCGAGATCGTGAGACGCGTTGGAGAGGTCGCCTATCAGTTGGCTCTACGTCGCACATGTCAGCAGTCCACCTCACGTTCCATGTGTCGATGCTGAGGAAATATATTCAAGATCTGACACATGTGATCAGACTTGATGATCTCGAGGTAGAGCAGGATGCCACCTACATAGAGCAGCAAGTGCAAATTCTGGACATACGAAATCAAGTGCTGAGAGGCAGATCGATACCGTTGGTGATGATTAGATGGAAGCATGGTAGCACAGAGAGCATGACTTGGGAGCGAGAGGATCACATGTGTTGGGAGTTCCCACGACTGTTCGACCCAGCATGTAGTTTTCCTTGTTGTGGGTGTGGGTGCCACTAGGACTAGTTGGTTCTTCTTTTCAAGCATTACCCTTACTTGAATTTCGGGATGAAATTCTTTTAATGATGTTAGGTTGTGAGGACCCATTCCTCTAACCTTGCTCGACCGCTTAGGTCGAGGGCCGTTTTTCTGTTGGTTTGGTTCCGCGTCGCGTGCGATCGGACGATGGTATTGGCATTTTGGACCCCAGGGGCAATTTGGTCAAATTGCTCCCTGACGGTCGGTTTTTACACCCGTGTTATACACACACTGCCTTGGATTGATGAATGTGTTTGATTAGAACCTTAGAGGTATTTCTGATCGTAAGATCGGAGCTCGATCGAAAAAAGATCGAATCGGAAGACCGAGATCGTTTAAGATCTCTATAAATACCCCTTCTCTTCTCTTTCTTTTTCTCTCCTTCTCTCTCCCCTTGGCTGTCGACTGGTGTTTGGGTTGCGGCTTTTCGACGCGGATTCGTGTCGATCGGAGTTGAGGATTTCGTAAATCGCATGCACATCTATACCTGTAGGTGTTTCTACCCAATTCCTGTGAATTGGTAACCCTAGGATTGATTAATTGTGCTTTAGTGTGGTTTTATGTGTTGGAATGGTTTGTAATACTGTATTCTAGTTCCTTGTTAAGTGTTACACGTTACCATTGTGCCGTTTCCGTATTCTATCGGACGAATTCCATATTTCTGTCGGTGTTTTGACTAGATCGGCTCAGATATGATATTTGACGATCTAAGTGTGGCTTTTATTTCATGAATGGATCCCCACCATCCAATTGACCTTTGGTCGATCGGATGCCACCGACAAAGTGACCTTTGGTCGGTCGGATTCCATCGACAAAGTGACATGTGGTTGGTCGAATTCCATCGACCAAATCACCCTTTGTCGGTGACATTCGACCGATGAAGTAACACTTGGTCGGTCGGTTTCCACCGACCAAGTAACCTTTGGTTGGTCATATCCGACCGACCAAACTAGTCGGGTCACATTCCACCGACCAAGTAACCTTTGGTCGGTCGGATGGTCGGATGCCACAGATAAATAACCTTTGGTCGGTCGGCCGACCAGTTAATCCTTGGTCGGTCACATTCCATCGACTAAATAACCCTTGGTCGGTCGGATGCCACCGATCAAGTAACCATTGGTCGATCGCATTCCACCGTCCAAGTAACTTTTGGTCGGTCTGATGCGGCCGACCAATCTTTGGTCGGTTTGATGCGACTGACCAATTAATCCATGGATGGTTAGACACGACCAACCGGGACCGGGTTCAACAAAACCCGTTCTAAACCCGACCCGATGCCCTACTATCGCTCTCGTTCAAACCGCCTAGCTAGGTTGCCTAATCTCTCTCTCTCTCTCTCTCTCTCTCTCTCTCTCTCTCTCTCTCTCGGTGGATTCGCCTCTCCCAATCCGCTTCCCCTCTCCCGGCGAGCCTTGTGCGTCCGCGTCTCGCTCCATTCGATGGTCCGCGCCCGCTCGTCTCCTCCTCTCCCGGCTCCGTTCGGTGGTCGCGCCCGCTCGTCTCCCCCTCTCCCGTCCTCCTCTCCCGGCTTCGTTCGGTGGTCCGCACCCGCTCGTCTCCTCCTCTCCTGGCTATGTTCGCGCACCAGCGATCTTGCGTGGACACAATGGTTCGTCCGAAGGTTGCAAAGGTTCATCCGAAGGTTGCAAAGGATACTATCTTCGCGATGTCTGGTCAGAGGTTAACACGTGGACGACAATGGTGAGAAGGTTTAGAAGAACGATGGTGAGAAGGTAAAAAGTGAGAAGGAGGATTTAGGAGATAATGTGGCGGGCAGTCGCGATGTCTGGTCAGAGGTTAACATGTGGACGACGACGATTGTGAGGCCCGCTGGGTCTACCGTGGGACAAGATGCCTTCGCCTGGAGGGCGGGGCTGAGTCGGGTAGCCGGGTAAGCAATCCCACATCGCCTGGGTATGGTCTGGGGTTCGATATAAGTATATAGTAAGCCCTTAATAGACACAACGCGTTTTAAAGCTGTGATGACAGTGATCCGTAAGAAAACTCCAAGGTTAAGCGTGCTTGCCTTGGAGCGGTCCCGGGATGGGTGACCCACTGGGAAGTTTTTTCAGATTTCTACGGTGAGCCAAAAGCGGACAATATTGTGTCGGGTGGGGCCCTTGGGTGGATCCTGGTCGGTGGTGAGAATGTAGAAGATGAGAAGGGTATTTAAGTCAGATAGTGGCGAGGATACGCTCGGTATTTTAAAAAAAGTTTTGGGTAGTTTTAAATGCAATACAACATTTGATTTGTGCACCACACTTATTTTTTTTTTCGGTGTCTTGCCACCGAATTTTTTGATAAAATTCGAAAAAAGGTCACCGAACCATGTAGTTCGGTGGTATTCCACCGAATTTTATCAAAAAATTCGGTGGCAAGCCACCGAATTTGTATCAAAAATTCGGTGATTAATCACCGAATTTTCTGAGTGTGGTGCACAAATCAAATCTTGTATTGCATATATAACCACCCAAAAGTTTTATGGGGGTGCCCGTAGCAAAAGAGTGGTATATTTAGAATCGCCTTTCAAAAAATGGTGAGACACTGATATCCATCTCTGTTGTTTCAAAGGGGCTCATACCTTAGGCGTGGCACAGTGTGCATCATTCAAAAACCGGCTGAGCAACTTCGACTCCACCCACGACGTCGACCCTACACTAGGCGACCCTGACAAGAACATGCCCGCCGGAGACAACACGGAGGTGGCCTTCGACCGGACAAGGAACACCTTCGACAACGCCTACTTCAGGTTGCTGAATGGAGCTGGAGTGCTGACCTCTGATCAGACCTTGTTTGTCAGCAGTGGAACGAGAGGCATGGTGTATGCCTATGCAATGAACCAAGCTAGGTTTTTCTTCGATTTTTCTAGAGCTATGGTGAAGATGGGGTTGCTTGATGTCAAGGAGGATGGCCAAGGAGAGGTCAGGTTAAATTGCCACAATATTTAACTGATGGAGAATTGATTCACTCCTTATAGTTGGTGTAGCTTCTGGTAAAAAGCCCAATGTAACTGGTCTGAAGATTAGTATCTGTATGAATGATATGTGCTAGTTTGTAATATGTTTGTATTAATAATATGCACAAAGAAGTGTGCACTAATTTGAATTTCCTAGGAAATTCCCCCAGAAAAAAATAAAGACAAAATTGAAGTCAAACCTTTTAAGCCAATACTCAGTCATATAAGGCCATTGTTCTCTGTTTCTGTTTCTATTCAAATCCAGCTTCTAGACATTTAACCCAATGGAACTTCGCCACGCGGTTGGTCCGAAGATATAAAATGAACTAACCCTATATACAAAGGCTTCACTATGTGCCCACTTTTGGAATATTCAAACTATTGCATGAATATTCTTCTAACCTCAAGAAAAAGCTATACTTTAAAAAAAGCTATGAAACTATCAATAACAGGCAAATGTCTTTTGCTTGACCTGCAGATAGTTGGCGAAGGCAAAAAAAAAAAAAGGAGACTAAATCTTGTATGCACTGTTGAACTCGGAACCGAAGTCACTTTGAGGCTGCAAGGTGAAGCACCTTCCCATGTATGCAACGAGCTCGGATCAAAAGAACAATCATTGAAGCAATCCGCTCTTCTTACCCCAGGCAAGGGCTAAGATGTAGAGAATCAAACAGCCTCCCATGGTGCCCAAGGTAATCTGCCAAAATTTATAGTAGGGAGTTTGTTCTTCATCGTAGAGCGAAATTGTGATGTTCATGCCAAATAAACCCACAACAACAACTCCTGCGGTAACTACCAAAGTCGCCGTGCTAAGCATTACTCCCATCTGCAGCAGTTGGTTCTGTTTCTCATCCAGCATGATGTTGATATAATCTTCTGTATCATCCACATACTCCCTCAGCTGCATGAAAAGAAAAGCAGGAAACAGTTTAGCGATCAATGTCATTTCAAATCATGAAATGTATTCCAAAGCTGAGTACATAGCTAAGATTTAAGATTCATAACATTCTATGTGATGTGATCTTATAATCGGCAATATGTAAAGAAAAAGGCATATAGTTCAACCCTGATGAAGAATTAATAAAGGTCAGATAAAAACAAAAAAAAATGTATAGCCAATGTGACTTGAATACAATTTCCAAATTTTCAAAATATTGTTCAATAGTTTTTCAGGATGGACCTGCATAATGCATAAGAGACACAAAGAGTAGGTGAAATAACAAATCTAAGAGAAGACTGTACACAAGGATGCCTTCAACCTCTACTTGGCCAAAGTTTCAACAATAACCCAGCAGGACGCTTCGTGGTCTCATACATTTGTAGACTGAGTACCTACTTAAACATGATAAATTATGGCACACAACAAATTTTGGCCAAGAATAGACTTTAAACACATCAATATACCCAGATAGTTAATATTATAGTGACATAGGAAAAAGGGAAGACAAAATACAGTGGATAGTTTGTTGAGGGTTCCATCAATCTGTATAAAGTAAGCTTCTAAAAGCATTTCCAGCTCTTCAATTTCAGGCTTAAAAGAACCTAAGCTTCCATGGCTGCTTTCCGGATCATCCCTAAAATCATCATCCCTGAACACATAAAAAAGGGACACAATCGCAAATCATAATACTCTCTGAGCAATTTCGCTTTCAGTAAAATACAAGACTTATATCAGACACATGCTAACGATATTGCCACTCAAGATAAGTACCTTATCATGGTGGAAATTGGAACTACCAGCTAATATAGCAGAGTACGACTTGATTGATTACTGGGTTTAAACAATTAGGGTCTGACAAGTACATAATTTTTTATGGCGGGTGCATTGAGAATGCAGTGTGAGTACTTTAGATTTTTTCTAATGACATTACATGACTTCATGAGGACGTTTGGAATCCACAAGGCAGCAAAAGTCTAGATACTTTTTCACAACATATCAGGTTCATCTGTAAATTTGTCAATTAAACCGTTGAATGTAAAACATTATGACATTGATTTTGGATCTATATAGTATGATGTCATTAGTCTCAACTACAGAAAACAGCACAAGTTAATTTTGCAACTTCAGAATGATCCAAAGAATAAGGCCTAGGGATGGGATGTCAATAAAGCAAAAAAATATACAAGTAGACATTATATATTCTAGATCTAATGAATCATAAAGCGCTAAGAAAGCATTACTCTGATCTAACGAGAAAACACATATTAATATGAAAGTGTTCTACGTAGGTGCTTTTTTCTCCAAACATTCACAAGGAAATCGATGTAATCACATAACAAATAACAGAGACTGCTAAACCTTGACTCGGTAGACAAGGAAAGTAAAAGAGAAAATTAAAGGAATAGATTGCTATGCAAGCAAATTGTTGCTAATGGCAAGCGAGTAAATACTAAGATTCGTAATGGGCTATTTTCTTCCCCTCCGAGTAAATTATAAGCTTACCTATCCTCACCGTCTTCAATTGAATCATTGTCCAAATCAAGTCTTGATGAAATTTCACCACTTGGCAGGCTAGCAAGCTTCTCTGTCAAGTACATCTCAGCCATATCCATGTCATCATCCAATAAATGTTCAAGTTCATCTCTCACCTACAGGTAGTAAAATACAGAGCAGCAGTTGGATGATGATATCTTGAAGTATCAAAAGGGAAAACCAACTGCATGTCACATAATTGGTCCCACCACAAAAAAAGTATATGGCAATGCAGTAGAGTATGCATAGATATATGACATGTAGAGGGAGGAAAACATTCCTGTGCATGAACTCCAAGTTTGCAAACAGAATCCATGCTGAGAGGACATACAAAAACAAATACCAAACCAAACGCACAAGCTAAAACTAGAGTAATTTGCTACAGTCATCCATTTTGTCAGCAAGGCAATATTTCAAATGCCCCATGCCAACAGTACAACTGAACGCATAGAAGACAAATAACATCTAACCTTCTGTACACGCCCTGTTATTGCGACCAAACGGCTCTTTATTTGTCGAACGCGCTCAAGGTTAAGCGTACTGATTTTTGAGGTCAATTCATCTAAAGCTGGATATGCCTCTTTTTCCAATGTAGATGTCTGGATTAAACAAACATCAGTAAGTTAGTAACAAGTGACGAAATAAACTAAACAAATTTCCATCTTCATATGTTAAATCCAGAATCCAAGACAAGAAGGTAACAAATAGATCGTAACATGGCTCGACACGAATATAACAGCACATATGTTGCAGCATAATAATGGATTAGTAAAGGACCAGCAGAAACAATCCATGCTAGAAAGAAGAAGATATATCTTGTCATGATTATACACAGAAAACAAAGTCATAAAGGATGTCACAAAGAAATAACAAGCCCAACTAGACCTAGACTAAAATGGATATATGCAACTTGCAGAAAAGATATAAACCTAAAAGCATGAGATACACGAAAGGGATGCCAAACATGGAGCATCACGATCATTGGGAGCTAACAAGCAGTGTGCAGATCGAGGAACTAGAAGAATAAATCTGTCTAGAGTACGAGTTATCTGTATAGAGTGTAAGAAAAAAATATAAACCTTAGGTCATGCAGCTATCTATACTTATGACAAATGGAAAAGATGAACTCTTTACCAGTATTATTGGTTCTACATGGATATGACATGAAGAGTTATAACCATGTATAGGTACATGTTATACTTATGTAGTTTTCCAAATAACATTCACTTTATAATTTTAAACTAAGCAAGCTTCATCAGAAAACATCGGTGCTTAAGAAGAAAAATGATTTGTTTAACTGTTTGTGTCATTCTTTGATCTGCATAAGTGGACTTTGAAGGACATCTATACTACAGGTAAAACGGAAGGCAAACCTCATTCATCTACAAGCCAAATGCCACAGCCAGGTAATGAACAGTATAATAGTTCTGATATATAAACTTCAAAGCAAGAAAGAAGTCAGTAAGCTGCAAATCAATACCTAGTGCTGAAGACATTAAACAAGATGACCGGTATAGGGTACATGTGTAGCATGTCTAACAAATCAATAGAAAGAAGCGTGTTACCAACACGATGAAGAAGCATAAAGCACTAACCTCAGAATCCAGGCACCTACAAGCAGATTCAAGGCAAACTTCCAGTGCTCTGAACTCGAAAGGTAGCATCTTGGCACCGACCTGATTGCATCCATTCATCGCAGGCATGGGGCTACCATCATGCATCTCACCACCTGAGGAACTAATTAAAGGTTCATGATGTGGAGAAAACCCTGTGCCTGCTGTTGTATCCTTAGTCATAGCTTCTCCAGCCATTTCATCGGACTCCATAGCCTGCAATTAACACAATATCCCAAGATCAGTCTCACCTTCATTAACTCAAAGTAGAAATGAGTTTAGAAATGTTGCTGACAATGGAAAATGCAGTTTAGTGAGAAATTGGGGAAGGAGACAAAACAATCGACGTAGTCATTCATTTGACATAGAAGGTGAGAGCAGGTGCATTGTGACTTCCCTTTGTCTGTGTCAGGCTGGGATGGACTATTATCAGAGAGATTCTATCTCTATTTTGGATGTTTATCAATTATTAACAAGATTTCTTTCTGCTAGCCTTTTCTCCTGTTCCAATTAAGAAGGTAAATAATCGCCACCCTATTAGTCATAAAAATTATGTATATTTCCGCAATAGCTACGAACAATGTAGATTAAATTCTGCTGCATTTCAAACAGGTTTTATCTCCATGAGATTGATAAAACTTACTTTTACGCTTGACAAAAAAAAAAGTAGCCATTTCTCTTGGAATGTAGCACCTAAACTTCAAATCAAATTCTGATGAGAGACTAGAATAGAAATTTATTTGCAAACTTGTGCATCAAATGCTCCATTTGTTTCGAATCTATGAACAACCAAAAGCACAATTCCCATCCACAAACTTTCAAAGCTTTTGATAGCATGACAACTACCTCTGTCAAAATCAATTCCAGTTAGTTAAAAAAGCATTATCTGCATAAAATCTACCAAAATTAATCCCAAAACGCAATATTCTTCACACCCCATCCTCCATTCCAAGCCTCGCACACAAGAAAAGAGACATATATATATAGGAAACTCTCCTTTTCCGTTAAAAAAATCACAGTACATTAATTGATAAAAAATGATTTCGAAGTCTTATATTACCACAATAGGAGCCTATGCGGAGAGAAAGAGAGAACGCTGCTACCTGCTGCGGAGCACAAGCGGAGGTCGAAACCCTCGCTTGGAGAACCCGGACGAAGGGTGCAACAAGGGGATCCTTCGAGTTGGGCACCAGCACCTCCGTGGCCGTGATGATCGCCTTGATATGCTCAAGATTGATCACAATCGCCCTCTCCCTCCCCAGAATCGTCGACGGGTACGACAGCATCGGATCCAGCACTCTCAGATCACGAGCCGGCAGCCCTGTGCGACGCATGATCGAGTGCTTCCCCACCTCCTCCAGACACGAGCCCCCCGCCGCCGCCACCACCAGCCACGCCCGGATCGCCGTCCCCTTCCGCCGCGCCCCCGGCCCGGACGCCGCCGCCACCGACGCCTTCGGCGACCTCATCGCGATCCTTTCTAGACTGGAATTCTCCGCATCACCCCAACACAGTACTCCAAGAAAAAGATGTTTTATATCATGGGAGTTATCCACGTGGCAGAATGTTATTGGCTACAATCTGTATAAGCAGGAATTTAAAATAGAAAAAGAAATATAAACCGGGAGACCCATGACGGGGACTTTGAAAAGCTGACGAGGGGCGGCTGGACTTGCCGTTGTTAAATTTACACGTAGCAGTCATTCATTGGAGAAGTGTGTGCGAATCCAAATTTAAATTAGCGCAGAGCGGAGTCTTTTTGGATTGAATAAGTATATGTGCACGTGTCCACGTGAGCTACCGATTCATATACATGCCTATCGATAGTAGGCTACTGATTAAATTAGCTCACTATCGATAGGTTATACATGCCTATCGGTAGCCCACTACTGATACATGCTACCGATAAGTTGTACATGCCTATCGATATCCCACTACCGATATACATGTATATGAATCGGTAGTGGGCCTATCGGTAGTGGGATACCGATAGGTTATACATGCTTATTAGTAGACCACTATCGATAGACATGTATATGAATCAATAACTGTGCTACCGATTCATAACATGTGAAGTGCATATGCCTATGTCACGTGGTATGTGCACAAATCACTGCTCTTTTGGATTTGAAAAATAAGCCCCACCACCAACTTTAGTTGCCAAAAGTAGTAAAATATTGATTCAATCCTAATTCCTTTTATATATCTGCCTGATTGGCTTGCCAAATTTAGTCAGAATTGGACTCAGGATAAATTAATTAATTATTAATTAGTTAATTGGTGATAGCAGCAGTTTAGTCAAGATTTTTGCTAAAAACCCCATTTGATGTGTTTTTAAGATTAGAACCCATTAACAGGTTTATTTGGCTGATGTAATTAAGAAAATACTAAAATACCCATATAGCTAAATGTAATTAAAATAAGATTAAAATGGCATGGTGGAGGTGGCGGCGTAGCAGCGGCAGCGAACGACGCGATGGATGGTCGCCGGAGTTTGGATCCGATGATCCAGGGCTTGATCGATGCTAGGGAAGGAGAAGGATTCCACCCTCCCCATCCCAACCTCCTTCTCCTCAGCGTCCTGCACCACATCCGGCATCCCTCGCGGCCACCCAACAACCGTCCGTCATCGTGGAAGTCACCATCGCCGCTCCAACCACCTGAGAACCTCCTTGCGGCCACATGAGAACTTCCCGTGACCTCCTCGACGAACTCCAACCGTCTCCAACCCCCCCCCCCCCCCCCCCCCCCACGACCTCGTCACGACGTCGTTCACCCCCTCCGCCGCCCCTCCATCTTCGACGGAACCCCAACCCAAGCTCCCCCTCTCACGGATCCGGCGTCGCCACCACTCCATACCACCTCCTCCGGCCTCCCCGTCCCCATCCGGTCCCAGATCCGAATCCCTCCTCTAACCAGATCCCTCCGACCCGTATTCGACCCTCCTCTAACCAGATCCCTCCGACCCGTATTCGACCCTCCTCTGACCAGATCCGACAACTTGGAGGTGTTGGGGTGGGCGGATCCGTACATGACGGCTGGGTGTGAGGGGAGTGGAGTGGTGTCAATCTGAGAGAGCATGCTCTAGAGCGAAGTGGATAGCTCGGAGTGGTTTTAGTGGACGAAGTCGGCGGCGAGGGATAAGATTAGAGGGGATCGCCGGAGATGGTGGCTGTCGGAGGTCTTCGGAGTAGGTGAGCCGACGTTTCAATCACCGGAGGAAAGAGAGGAGAGAGAAAAGTCTGATAAAAAAAGAAAAATAAAATAAGGGTATTTTGGTCTTTTTTTTTAATTTTTAACCCAATCTGGGCTTATTGGGGTTTTGGCAAAGATGTTGGGGCTATGGACAAAGAGGGGACAAGATATGAAGCTTTGACCAAATACCCGTAAATTAATTGAATACTTAAAGATAAATTGATTACTCTAAGTAATTTTAGAATAATTTGACTTTTGTTTCTTAAATGAGTTAGAATAATCATAGAAGGTTAAAAGGACATCAATGTCAGTGTTGCAATCTAAACTTTTCCATTGAATATGAAGTCGACCAATGTAAACTAAATATGATTAATTAAAATTTTAAAAGGAATTTAATGGCATGAACCTTTTGCAAATGAAGTCAAATTTAAGAGAGGGGATAATATTAAAATGCTAATAATGCATGAGAATATAGCTACGGCAGGGGGTATTTGCAAAAAAAAAAGCCGAAAGAAAATTATAATGCCTTCTGGACTAAACAATGTTTCAACTTTTCTTTTGTTAAACCCCCCCCCCCCCTTCCTCAAAAATCATTCCCATGATGGGTACCAGGTCGCTAGATACAGAAGTTGTACCAATCGATTTAAAAGGTCATAAGGGTAGGGTTCTATCGTGTCTCAATTTGAGAGGACCTTTGGGTGCTTTACGAGACCCTTGCTACTAAGTTATAATGATGGAATCGAGGGAAATTAACTAGTGATTACGCGAACTAAGTTATTTTGGTGACCCTAGTTTTAACTAAATTAATCCTAGGTGTTTGTCCATTCTCATTTGTAGTATAGACAGGTTGGTTGGTGGGCTTGGGAGCATGTAGCCTTTGACAGGTCCTTTTGTTGTGGCCCCATTCTCAGCACTTAGTGCATCTGATAATGTTGTTTCTCCTTATTACTTTGTTGGAGCTTGTGCCTTCATTTTAATCCTTTCTCCTTAACTTCTTTGACCTAACAGCTAGTCTTCTATACTTTAGAGGCACTATTTTATCAGTTGATAACCTCTTTCACAACCTGGGTCCATTCAAAGGCCTGATGTTTTGGTTGTATGCTAGCATGTATGTCTCCTTCTTGCACCATTTGGCAACATAATCCTCATACCTTTCCCTTTTCCAGAAAATACATGCCACTGCTTGGACACATGAAATTCATGTCAACTCTCATTTTCTACAACTGCATATCTTATTGTCTAAATAAACTGTGAGCTTTTCATCTAGACAACTTACTTCAAACACTGTATCTGATTACTAGTCTGCTATCCAATCTCTAGTTGCAATCTTTGCATTTTCCAAATTTTTCTGGATCCTTGGACAGATGTCATTATCACTGGCCAACATCTTATCCTTTTTTATCCTAATCATTGTCATCAATTTCAGCCTTATTTCCTCCGGAAGGGTGATGATTGGTTTCCTTCTTGCAAATCTCCTCTTACTGCATATCCTGTGATGTAGTCCTTGAAGGCTCTTGGACTTGGGAACTTGATTCCCACTCTTGGTCTGATATCTCCCCTCATATCAATTTCTTCTCTGAAAATAGGTTATCAGTCAACCTCCTCATCTGATGATCCATTGGGGCTGATAAGCTCATCACTAGGGAGATAGTCAAGCATAACCTCTGCATCTTCTCCACATGTCTCTTCCTCTGATGTGTGATGAGTCACAAAATATATACAATTCATCCTCTTAACTTAGCTTTGTTAGCTCTAAAGCAATGCATTTCTATTAAACTTAATGGAGTTTCAGGTACAAACACTTCTAAGACGGCTTGGATCGAAGTTGGTGTTAAAAAGGGCATCAAGAGCACAAGTTGAAAAATCCGTCGGATCAATCCCCCAATCTATGCGGATTGATCCGTTTTTAGTATTCCAGAAAGCAAATATTGACAGAATTAATCCACCCAGAAGAAGGGATGGACCCCAACATCGCTGCTGTGGCGTAAGTGATGGCCCAGATTTAATCCAAGGGATATAAGCTAAGAGAGTTTGATTTTGAGGAGGGTTTTTAACCCAAAGAGGCCAGCTGGACGTGGGGACAGCCAGCTGGACGTGGGGACAAGAAGCTGGAGAGAGTGGACATCGAGAGGGCTCTCTTGTAGAGGAGGACGTGGCTGGGCTCTAGGGGGCTCTTGGCTGCCTCTCGTGGACTGGTTAGAGAGGGAGGAGAGGGTTTCCAACCCTAGGAAGGAAAGCATAGAAACCCATCTCAAGGGGAGGCATGAAGGAAGGATCATCTCCAACCTCCATGGATCCATCCAAGATGAGTAGCTAGCTTTTTTTCTCTTGGGATTTCCATGTAGTTGTAGGAATCTTTTGTAGTTCTTAAGGATTTTTTATGTGTAATCTATGGGGATGATCTATTGTATGGTTTTGAGCATGATTTGTCTATCTTTGTATTTGGATCTTATTTGTTGAATGGATGAATGCCCTTATTTGATATGAGTTAGAAGCTTGTGCATGATGGGTGTTTGTTGTTATGCCCCAATGAGTTAGATGTGTTAGAAACACATCCAATTACATTGAGGAGATATATAGCCCTAGATTAGAGTTTAGGGATGCTAGAACCATCCCTATCCATCTAATTAGAGAGTCCATTCTATCTCTTTCTTGCATTGGATTCGAGGTGCTAGAACCATCTCGATTCAATGCACGATTCCATACAATGCATTTTTCTTGCGACGAATCGATCTTAATCGAAGGTTCGTTAGCGACGATCGAAGTTAATCACTCATTCGTCGACTTTGTGAATGTGATTTTTGCCGGCGGAAGATTTTAAGCCAACTTCTGTTTAGCGATAAGTGAGGCTAACCACCCGCTCGTCGACTTCGAGATTTCGATCGTCCCAATTAGATTATACACATTAATTCCTTAGGAGACTACACTAGAACCTACAATGAAATGGAAATCCCAAGGCTTCTCCATATTAGTTTTATTTCTCTTTACATAGTTAATTACTTTAATCGTCATTAATCCAAAACCCAAATTATTTTAGCTATTATTGGGAGTTATCTATCGAGTACGTTAATCAATTCTCATTTCCCTGTGGATCGACCCGGACTCTTGCTAACTACGTAGTAGTTAGTTAGGATTCGGTAAATTTTGTAGTCTCAACGCCCTAGTCATTTTTACGACGAGTGGTTTGGGCGCGTCAAGATTTTGAAATCAAGAAGAGCCCCCTCAATTACCCATGTACATCTTCCCCTCCTAACTAAGGGTGAGAATTTTGGTAAATACCGAACCGAAATATCGAATACCGAAATACCGAAATTCCATGATTTTAAAAACCGAACCGAACCGAATTAGAGCATAAAACCGAACCGAATTAATTCGGTACACTAATTTAAAAACCGATTCGAACCGAATTCATGAAAAAACCTAACCGAACCGAAAAAACCGAAATAATTCGTAATTTTTTTACTTACAATATAAAACCGAACCGAAATAAGCTATATAATTTTAAAATTTTCAGTATTTCGATATTTATCGAATTTTAAAAATAAAAGCCGAAACCGAACCGAATATCGAATTTTTGACAAAAAAACCGAACCGAACCGAATATACCGAAAAACCGAACCGAATTGTTCGGTTCGGTTCTAAAAATTTGGTTCGGTTTTGCTCACCCCTACTCCTAACAGAAAACCCAAGTAGACATGAACATGGGCATTGTAGTCAATGTCGCCTTCATCATCATAATTGCTTTTCTAAACCTCATGATCATATTCTACTTCCTCAATATCAGATGCCTCAAACATGTATTCTTCCTCATGGCAACTTTTAGAATCAACAATGTAGGCTTCAGAGGCATCCCTACCAGCTTCTTTCCTCTTATTTGTTTCTTCTACTTCAGCATAATCAGCAATATTGGAATTCTCAATGATCTCATGCTCTAAATACTAATCAAGTTCACCTAATTTGCTAGCTGGGTTTGACATACCACAACCTTTTACAACTAGAATAGCCTAGTTCCTTGTCCATCTCAGCAAATTCTATTACACTCAACGAGTCAATGTCACAGTTATCAAATGTGCCTACACTGCACCCTATGTACTTAACCTCTTGGTCATTGAATACAAACATACCCCCATGATGCATGTGAATCACAATTCCATCAGCTGCCATCATGTAATTCAGAATCATGACAATTAAATATAAGCACAGCTAAAATGTACACATAATGACTAGAGAACAATTCCACAGTTAACATGATCATCATAAGCACACTTAAACTATGCAAAATGACTTTGATCATAGTTAACAGTTACACATAAGCACATACTAACAATTAAACGTAAGCACATGATGACAATTACATGATGATGTCATTACACATAAGCTAAGCACATGATGACTATCACACTCGACAGGATCATCATGATGAAAATTACACATAAGCACATGTTAACAGTAGTGGTCCCCTATCTATAAAGATTACACAATGGTCCTTTGTTTATGATAATTTCTCGGTAGGAGACAACAAATGGTGCATTGAAAGCATCCCCACCAGAATATATAAGTCTAAAAGCCCCACATGTGCCTCATTCGAATGGCAAATCACATCTTATAAATCAAAACCCAATGTAGTACCATGGTCATCAGAGGATAAAACAAAACCCAATGTAGTAACCTTAGCTAACAAATAAAACACTTGATCAAAGATTTGGGATTTGGGATTACAAACAGTATTGATAAAAAAAATCACTCTAGTTTCCAAAGAAATTGTCGGAGAACATAGGGGGTCGTCATACCTGGCTTCTGATCGATGAGGTCCCTCTCGAGTGATGTGATGATCTCCCTTTCTTCCTCGCCAAGATCGACGATCTCCCCCCTTTCTCCGACCATAGGTTATAAACTAACTATGTGCTGTTGGGCGGGAGGTTGGCTAACGGGGGGGAAGCGTTGTCACGTGACCCCAAGTAACCAACGGCGCCATTGGTTTTCTAACGACAGGTGAGGGCGAGGCTGACATTGCAACTAAAAGTTAAGTTCGAGGACTAAATTGGCTAAATTAGAAGCAGAGGGATTTTGTGAGGTCCCGTTCCTCTAACCTGATTCGACCGCGTGGGTCGAGGGCCTTGGCATTGTAACCCCAAGGGCAATTTGGTAAATTACGTTGTGGTGGTTGGTTTCACACTCGCGTTGTGCACACACTGCCTTACATTGATGCATGTGGTTGATTAGATCCTTTTAGACGTCCTCGATCAGTAGATAGCTCGATCGGAATAGATCGAGATGGACGGCCGAGATTAAGTCTAAGGCTTATTTTAAAACCACCTTTTTCCTTTCCCCTCTCTCCCTTTCTCTCTTACCCGCAGCAACTTTCTCCTTCTCCCTCACTCGCGATTCAGCCGGCTTCACCCTCAACTCCGGAGCTTCTCCGTCGTCGTCGCCGGCCGCCGCTCCTCTCCGAGCTCCCCCTCACCTCTCTCAAGTTCCCCAACCTCCTCTACTCTCAGATCCGGCCCTCTCTCATCCTTCCCTTTCTCTCAAGCCCGCCGGCAGCCCTCTTCCTCGCCGATCTACGAGCTCCGCCGGCGTTCCCTTGGAGTTCCTTCGCCCCGCCGAGCTCCAGCGCCCGGGATAGCGTCGGTAGGCTCAGATCCCATCTTCTCCGAGCTCTCAGGTAGGGCTTCCCTACCTGAATCTTTGATTCAGTCCTAGGATGTGTTTGTGGTTGCTTTCTTCATTGTTGTTATGCAATCTATGCTAATTTGTTCACTGATTTTGTATTAATGCTTTTGGACTTGGATTGAGAGGGTTTTCAATCGGGATTTTCATGGATTTCTCTTCTAACTTGTTTCCCTAGGCTTAGATCTTACATGAACCAGGTTTAATCGATCATTGATGTGGTTTTAATGGGGTTTATCAAGCTGTTCCTCCCGGATTTGGTTTTCATCCCCTGTTCTGTGAAATCAGCCGGCTTCTCCTTGGATCTGGTGCTATTCCACGAGGAATCTCGTTTAGCTTTCAACATGAAAGTTGTAGAACTTTGGGTCTACTCTCAGACCCAACTGATTTCATATTTTTCAAATTTTTCTATGATTTATAATGAATTTTTCCGTGATCTGCGACGAAATCGATCTTTGACAGATTTGTGGGTTTTGGCTGATAGATGGGGTTTGATTGATCTATTTGTTCTTCTCGTAGTAGATTGCTAGGGATGCTAGGGATCAGGTATGCTAATTTTAGGAAAGTTCTGAAGGATTTATGCCGAGTTTTAAACTTGTGTAGCCCTAGGTTTCAATTATGCAAATTGATACCTTATATGTGATGAACACTAAGATGCTAGCAGGTGATTTTCCATATGGTTTTCCTGTGAACTTAATGTGGATTTCACGAGAGAATAGGCTTAGATTTCCTATTTACTAAAATGCTAATTGAGATGAATTTTACTGTATTGTATGCATGTATACTTAGTTTGTGGTTGAACCAAGGGGGTCATGCCCCTTGGGATGTGTAGATAAGTAAATGGGCCGAAGGTGTGCCCTAGGTTTGTAAATTGTATTCATTATTGTTGTTGTAATTGTGTGGTCGAGGGTGTACCCCGTTGTAGGAATTTCGATCGACGGCCGTTTATGTCGTTGTAATGCCGAAATTTTAATTGATTGTGTAGTTGCTTGTTTTCGGCCTGTGTTGCCGCTGTTGTGTTAGATTGATCTCTAATTGCTTTAGACCCTTTGCTATGTTTACCCCTCTGGCTAGCTGTAAGCTTTGCCTAGCCTTGTGTATTGATATGTCATTTTGTTATATGTTTATATCTCCTTATTTGTGTCTGAGCATTGCATGTATTTTGATTGCATTAGATGCATTTTAAGTTAGGGCGTGGGCGATGGTTTGATAGTCAATCCGAGGCTCTCGGGTAGATCGGGTCTAGCTCTAGGACCGTGGTTGGGTAGGCTGGTCTAGGGCGAGATTATGGTTCTATTGACTTATCATATCTTGGTTCTTGAGGTTTAGAGGTCGTACCATTCTCCTTTGCCAAGCTTGAGTGTGGGTATGCTTTACTTTTCTGTTGACGTTTGGGGAGCGCTAGCCCGCGTGATCCCCGGCATGGTCGACGTTTGGGGAGCGCCTAGAGCCGGCGTGATCCCCGGCATGGTTGACGTTTGGGGAGCGCTGAGAGCCGAGAGCCGGCGTGATCCCCGGCGTGGTTGACGTTTGGGGAGCGCTGAGAGCCGAGAGCCGGCGTGATCCCCGGCGTGGTTGGCGATTGGGGAGCGTCCAGAGCCGGCGTGATCCCCGTCGCGTTTGCATGCTTGTTGTAGTTACGCCTTAGGCTTGGCAAGGAGACGGTTCAGTTTTAGTTTTCCCTTTCCTTGAGTGTGACGTAAAGTAGAACCATACTGGGCTTTATGCTCACCTTACCCGGGCTGCGTTTGCAGGTGCAGACGCCAGTGCCTCTGTAGCTCCCAGCAGATCAGCTTTTGGCGGCGCATCGACTTCTGGAGGGCTTTGAGGTGATTGCAGATATGATTGTACAGTTTGGCAGTTTTGTATACAGTATCCCTCGTGGATTAACTTATATGTATAAATTTCATCTTTGAGAATTTTGATTCAGATCTGTATAACTCTGATGTTAATGAAATAGTATGTTTTAGATTTCAATTATGCCTTCAGAAGTCAATTGTTTAAATTATTTGTGATTATTGTTGTATCGCGTCCGATCGGAAGTGAACAGGTGTAGGTCCCCCCTCACGTCCCGGTCCAGATGGGTTTTCTAGGTCGGGGCGTGACAACTTGGTATCAGAGCAGGCTGTAGGTCCCAGGGATAGGATTAGGCTTGCGGTTAAGGTTTTGAGTGTGGATTGGGATAGTTATAGGAGTAGAGCATCCCTGCTTGTTTGTCTGCGCACGCGTGTGATGTGCTTTTGTTTTGTTGATTGTTGTTTGTTTTGGTTTTTCATTAGTGGACTCTTGTGTCTCTTGTGGTTGTGTAGATGGCAAGGAAGCGCGGCGGTCCTCCTGTGAGGGGTCGAGGCGTACCGCGTGAGACGCGCGCCGCCCGGCGGGCCCGAGAGGCCGAGGGGCGTCAGCACCAGACCTTTACACTAGTACCAGAGGCAGCTTCGGTTGGTAGCAACGGGTTGGAGGAAGCTTCCTCCTGCAGCAGGGAAGTCCTTCCTCCCGTTGTTGTGCGTTCATTGGCGTCGGAGGTTCTCGACTTTCGGCGGCTGGACCCTCCCAGGTTCAGTGGTCGGAGTGGGGATCCGACTGTGGCAGACGAGTGGCTGGAGGAGGTCACCCGTGTGCTCGATCTCCTGTTTAGCGAGGATGACCGTCTGCGCGTCAAACTCGCTGCGTTCCAGCTAGAGGGGGACGCCTTAGACTGGTGGCGCACCACTCAGGCCACCAGGGCAGGAGGAGAGCAGTTGTCTTGGTCGGAGTTCCGTGCCGTTTTCCTCAACGCGTACTTTCCTTATAATACGCGGTTGGCGTTGACCGAGGAGTACCTCCACCTTGCCCAGGGTACTCTTTCGGTGCAGCAGTACGCCACAAGGTTCACCCACCTGGCACGCTACGCTGGTCCAGTGGCAGCCGACCCTACCGCCAGGGCTCAGCAGTTTGAGAGGGGGCTCCGAGCAGAGATCCGGAGCCTGATCGCCGCGCAGCGAGCGACCACCTACTCGGCGGTGTTGGGTGCTGCACTGGCAGTGGAGGTTCACTGCCATGAGAGGCCGAGAGCAGTCCGGTCGGCACCTTCTGCGAGTGCCGGCGACAGAGAGCAGTCACAGAGGACTCATGGCGGAGGAGGCCCTTGGAGGGAGGAGAGGCACCCACAGCGCCAGCAGCCGTATCCTCGGCGTCAGCGGCCCTTTCAGCAGCAGTACCAGCCACCTCAGTACCAGTACCAGCAGCAGCAGCCCCTCCAGGGAGATCGGCCACTTTTGACAGCAAGACCCACTCAGCAGGCTCCTTGGGAAGGAGGCCAGGATCAGCAGCAGGAGCGTGGACTCGCGTTGTGTTTCCACTGTCGGCAGCCGGGGCACTTAGTCAGAGACTGTTCGCAGCGAGGCGCGCGGAGTGTGGGGCCACAGAGGAGTCGGGACGGAGCGCCTTGGGCCGGGCAGGGGCATAGAGCAGGATCTGGCAGAGGCCGTGGTAGAGGCAGAGGCAGAGTAGACTACGGAGGGCAGGTGTACGCGCTACCTGACCGAGAGTATCCAGACGAGGTGCAACCATCTTATCAGTCCTACCAGTCCCAGCGGTTACTTCAGCAGGCTCCAGCAGGTAGTTTCCCCCTTGGGTGATGGTACCCCTAGGAGTAGTTGTTTTCTTGCTGGCCTTATCCTTATCGAATTTCGGGACGAAATTTTTTTTAAGGATGTTAGGTTGTGAGGACCTGTTTCTCTAACCTGATTCGACCGTGTGGGTCAAGGGCCTTGGCCTTGTGACCCCAAAGGCAATTTGGTAAATTACATCTTGTCAGTTTATTTCACACCCGTGTGTGCACACACCGGTCTTGTTTTGGTATATGTGTTTGAATAGGATGGTTAGGTGGACCCAGGGTCGAAAGATCCAGAATTGGGCTTAAGTTTGGCCCAATTTTGATTCCATGTGCAGGTTGGATCGATCCAAACTCCACTTTGGATCGATTCAGGATGCACTAGGGAGTGGTGGCCGCCAGTGGAGTTTGGATCGATCCAAGGTGGAGTTTGGATCGATCCAACTCGAACTGGAGCGTCCGTATAAGAGCGGACGCGATGCTTCCTTTCTCTTTTCTTTCCGATTCCGCTGCGATTGGGCTCAGATCCAGTGAAATCTTGAGAGGATTTAGGAAGATCTAAGGCTTGGCTTCGTTGATTGAAGTAGCTCTTGTCGAGGTAGAGTTTCTACCTACGGATTTGGTTGGGTTTGTCTCGTGTTCTTCGTCGTTTTCGCCAAATTCGGGTTTGTTTTGAGTAAAACTCCATGTATAAGTGATGGTTTCTGGTTTTGAAGCCATGAGTAGCTTCGTGAGCATCAGATCTACCATCTCATCGAGTTTGGTGAAGTTTGGTTTGGTTTTTCGGCCGTGATCGCCGTCGAAAGTTGGCCGGAGGGTCGGTTGGGATCGATCCAATTGGATATTGGATCGATCTAAGTTGCGCTCAAGATGGTCTGTTCACTGGTGGAAGTTGGATCGATTCATGGGTATGTTGGATCGATCCAGTGTTTTCTAGGAACAGTGTTTGAGGGTGACAGAGAATGGTTTTCTTGGTTTTCCAAGTCGGATCGATCCAAGGGCAAGTCGAATCGATCCATGGGTATGTTGGATCGATCCAACGTGCACCAGAATGCGTTTTTGAGGCTGTTTTGCTCGCAGGGCTTCGTATGTATGCGGTTTTAGCGGTTTTGCCCGCGGGGCTTGCTATGATAATTTGTTTACAGCTTTAATGACATGTTTAGTGATATTGCTATAAACTGTTGTTCGTTATCGCTTTATGGTTGAACCGGGAGAGTGATGACTCCCGGGATTGTTTAGTATAAATGGGCTGACTGTATGTCCTTTATCGCTTTGTGGTTAACCGAGGGAGTCATGATCCTCGGGAATGTTTAGTATAAATGGGCCGAAGGTGTGTCGTTGATTATTGTCTGTTTATACTGTTGTATTGCCTGGCTTTCTTGTGCATTAGAGGCATGTTAGGCTAGGCGTGGGCGGTGGTTGACCGTCGATTCGGGGCTCTCGGGTAGCCTGGATCTAGCTATAAGACCGAGGCTGGGTAGCGAGGCCTAGGGTTTGACTGTAGCACTGTTAATATGATGTTTGAGGTTTGTACCTTGTACTCCAGTATCAATTGCTAAGAGATGGATGTCGTTATCCCGACATGTGTCGTCATGCTTGGTATCCAGCATGGGTAAGGGTGTTCTACATGTGCTGAGGTTCTCCCTGTTGTGGCGGGAGAGGGTTACATGGACAGGAACCCTGGGGGTATCGATGGGATTTATGGGCTCCCTGGCAAGCCTTAGCTTGTGATTTGGAGTCTAGGGGTCGTGTTAGCTTTGTTGCTTTGACTGCTGAGAGATGGTTGTCATAACCACGGTTGTTCCGTCAAGTGTGGAGATCCCGTTTGGAGAGGGGTGTCCTACTGGTATCGTCATGTCCACCATGTGTCAGGGATCGTCGGAGGTGGTCCGTCCGTGAATAGTGGTTGTCCGATGGACATACTTTGGACAGGTACCCTTCGGGTTATTGACGGGATTTATGGGGTTCTTGGCAGGCCTTAGTACTTGGCACAGAGTTAGTACAGTTGTTGTTGCCTTCCTTGTGTGTCGTAGAGTAGAACACTGCTGAGCTTTTGCTCATTCCTATCTGGGTTGCGGTATTTGCAAATGCGGGTACCAGCTCTCCTTCTGTGGGCCCCACTTGCTCGTCCTGTGGAAGCGCGTCGACATTAGGTCATGCTTGAGGATCAAGAGGGCTTCGACTGTGCTTTTCGGGAGACTACCGATGATGTAACTTTTTGAGGTTTATAATATCGTTTGTACTTGAGGACTGGTATATGTAAATTTTGATATAACTCTGATGTATGTACAGTTTTGGAATTTTGTAATTGTTAGAATTACTTTTGCTCTCTATTTTGATTGTAACTGTTTTCGCCAGTTAGTTATGATTAGATGTAGGACCCCCCTCGTGTCCCGGTCCGGATGGGTTTTCTGGGCCGAGGCGCGACATATTTAATAAACATTCTAATGAAACTACATGATATTAAAGGCCTATTTGTTTCGCTGGAATGTTTTGGAATGGAGTGCTGGAATATAATGTGATTCATGTGGAATGGAATGGAATGTCACTTTTGCTGTTTGTTTGGCGCTGAAGTCGAAATTGAATTATATGGAATCTGATATTTTTTATTATTTGTTTGGTGTTGGAATAAACATTCTAATAAAAGGTATTTAAGCCTAAAAAATTGTGACGGTCATCTTTTGTGATGTCACCTCATTTCATCAAGGTCGTATTGTCCTCACTGCTTGGAATTTCGGTACTAATTTTACTCCCTCTTAGGACGTGTTTGGTTGCCAAAAGTGGGGGGGGGTGGAGTGACTGGACTAGCAACACTCCCTCCACTTGAAGCTGTTTGGTTAGACCATAAGTGGAGGGAGTGGGTGGACTAAGGGTGGACTAAAGGCCTTCACTCAATCATTTTACTCTGGCAAAACAAATGCCAGAGTCGGCTGAGTGGAGTGGGAGGCCATTTCATTAATACCGAACCAGTCCCCCCAGTTGACATATTAGTCCCGACAGTTTAGAAAACACTCGCGAGCGCGGTTTCCTTCTCACCATCTCCTCATCTCCTCTCCGCCGGCTCTCTCGGGGGTTTCGGACAAAGCTCCGAAGCGTAGCTATTCGAACAAAGCCCCGAGATCCCAACTCTCTCCCCGTCGACCTCGATCGCCATTTATATACGCAGAGGAAGGCCGAAGAGCCGCGGAAGAGAGGAGGTTTCAGACAAAGCTCTGAAGCGTAGCTATTCGGACAAAACCAAGAATGAGCACCCTCAAGAGCACACCGGCGGCCGCCATGGGGCTGGACATGGGCATCGTGGTGGACGCCGCCCTACCCTCGCCGCCGTCGTCTTCCTCCTGCTTGGAGGAGGACCAGTGGATGGCCTTTGCGGTGGAGGAGGTGGAGAAGCTCCTGGGGTACCGGTTCAGGGACAGGCGGCTCCTCGAGGAGGCGCTCACCCACTCCTCCCACCCGGACCACCCATCCTACCAGCGCCTCGAGTTCGTGGGGGACTCCGCCCTCTCTCTGGCCCTCACCACGACCTCTATCGGTTCCTCCGCCGCAATTCCCCCAAGCTCGATCAGATGGTAAAAGCTAACAAGCCCTTTGTTCTTTTTTATGTGAATCAGTGTTTAATAGGTTCTTGAATCTTGGGGAAGCTGGGAAAGTGTGTGGTTGCTGTAAAGAAAGGTTCTTTTGGTGTTCTTTCTGGTTATTGTCATAATGTAGGATTGATGCAGGATGAGGACTGACTTCTAACTTGTGTTTGTTTGTTGTTGTTTTTATTGTAATTTTGACGTTTGGTAATGATTCTTTGGACCTTTTATGGACAAATTTTGAATTCTGGTGATGAGATCATCACGCAAATAGGCATTAGTTTTTAACAGAATCCATAACAGTTGACTGAGGCAGAAAAATAGAATAAACCAGAATGAAAATAATAGAATAGAAGAGAAAGGAACAAGAAGAATTATGGACTTTGAATTTTTTCTTGAGTTTTGTAGATTGCACCTTCAATCTGGAGATAATGTGGAAGGTCATACTCTTGCTCATTTTGTTTATGCCTGCTTTTCCAAGTTCAAGTTGATTCTCTTTCTTTTTTTGCTCCATTTACTGCCAATTCTCTAGGTCTTGCTAAAATCTCGGTCTTGATCCTTTTCTATGCATAATCAGGTTTTTAGGGGAATTCTGGAACCAATTATCACACCAGATATTCTACGTGAGCAGCCAGTGACATCACTCTATGAGCTCTGTCAGAAGCATGGGAAGGTTGTTGATATCAAGAGCTGGAAGAAGGATTCCTATACCATCACCAATGTATTTGTTGATGGGGAGTTACTTGGCACTGGATCATCTGAGCAAAAGGTGATTGCAAAGCTCAATGCCGCAAGGGATGCGCTAGAAAAGCTGCATGAGTCAATAGAAATGGAGATGGAGCAAAGAAATAATTATGGGGCTGTGGAGGAAAGGGAAGGAGCCAAGCAGAAGCTCAATGAATTATGCATGAAAAACCGTTGGATGAAGCCAATTTACAAGTGGACTCTTACATCCCTTTGTTCTGATTTATCTTCTCCAGAATTTTGAGTATTGCCTAGATGATGCCTATTTGCTTCTTGATGATTGCATTGGTTTGTTTGGTTACTTATTTGGGTAAGAGTTTAATCTGATTGCTTCCTTGGTAGTGATTTGTGGTTGGCTCGAAAATATGCAATCTCTTCTAGAATCTGTTACTTCTGCTTTGGCTTTTTTTACATTGCGCTTAGTTCCAATAGATTTTTATGGCCTTGTCTAGGTTACTGGGTATTGGTTCCTCTACTTGTATTTTCTGCCTTCTTCAATTACAGATTTGGTGCCTATAACTTACTCAACTTACCTATCAAATTCATATTGGGTTTCTTTCATATCCTTATTAAGTTATGTATGCTGATATAAAAGCTAAAGTATCATATTCTTAGTTCTTTTAACTAAAAGGAATAGCTTTATGAGGTTACTGCTGACCATGGTGCCATAATTATTTTGGATAATACATTTTTTTAGCTTTCAATTTACTACATGTTTATGCAGATATTGCATTGCTCATACCTGTCTCATTTGGCTTCAAATCCGTGGATGGTTTGTGATAGGAACTGCTGATGGGTGCAGGTCCTATAAAGAGTGGAGTTGGCGGAAGGGAACAGAGGAGCTGTAGAAGAGGCCTTTATGGCTTGGAGGAAGTAGCAGAGAATCAGAAGGAGGAAGAAGAATGCAGGAAGGAAGATGTAATATTCATTGATTTCCCATGTACTCCATTACATCTATTAATAAAGAACACTTCTCTCGATTTGGACAGTTACAGAGCAATTGTTCTGTCATTAACTAAAGTGTTCTTCCCTAAGGAGCAACTAAATCAATTAATCAGCAGTTATTCCATAAACTCTGCTGCCATAAACTCTGCTGCTTATTACCAAGTTATGTTGTTGCCTTAATTGGGATTGCTGGGGCCTGGATCTAGCTGTCGCTTGCCGCGCCTACTGTAAGTGAGTACCGGCCTGGATTGCAACCCATCATTCCCCTCCCCATCAAGACAAACCTTGTCCTCAAGGTTGATAGTTGGGAATCGCAGAACCAAGTCATCATAAGGCTCCCAGGAGGCATCCTCGGGCAGCAACCCGGTCCAGCGAACAAGCGCTTCCTGGATGAATTTGCCATGCCTCTTAACCCAACGAAAATCAATAATGAGTTGGGGCTCGACAACCATTTCTCCATCCTCAGAGAAGTCAGGGACTTGGGGTTGAGCTCGACCACCAGCACCCAATTGCCGTTTTAACTGAGAAATATGAAAGACATGGTGGATGCGAGAACTCAATGGTAAGGCCAGCCTATAGGCGACACGCCCCACCTTCTCGAGGACCTGGAAGGGCCCATAATAACGGGGAGACAGCTTCTTGTGGGCTCGGAATTGTACAGATGACTGCCGATACGGCTGAAGCTTGAGGTAGACCCAGTCGTTGACCGCAAATTCCAACTCACGACGGTGCTTGTCGGCCTGGACCTTCATGCGGTTGCGGGTCAGGACCAAGTTATCTTTGAGCAGGCGTAGGATGTCATCTCGCGAACGCAACTCCTCGTCCACCCTAGCAACGGTCGAAGAGAACGGCTCATAACGGACGATTGTTGGCGCCGACCGGCCATAGAGAGCCTCAAATGGGGTCATGCGGGTAGCAGACTAGTAAGAAGAGTTATACCAGTATTCTGCCCAAGGCAGCCACTTGGCCCATTGTGTAGGCTTTTGGCCGGCAAAACATCGGAGATAAGTCTCTAGGCACCTATTAAGGACTTCCGATTGGCCGTTAGTTTGAGGATGGTATGCAGTGCTCATCTTCAACTTGGTGCCTTGCAATTTAAAATACTCCTGCCAAAAGTTGCTGACGAACACCGGGTCCCTATCGGAGACTATAGACCGAGGAACCCCATGCAAGCGAACAATCTCCCGAGCAAAGACCTCAGCCACCCCTTTTGCAGAATAAGGTCCTTTGAGCGGAAGGAAATGCCCATACTTGGTTAGCCGATCCACGACGACCATGATGACGGAGTAGCCTGACGACAGTGGCAGCCCTTCTATGAAGTCCATGGTGACGTCCTCCCAGACTTATTGTGGTACGGGTAAAGGTTGAAGCAGACCGGCAGGAGCCATGGCCTCGTACTTGTTGCGCTGGCAGATGTCGCAGGTTCGAACATACTCCCTTACATCGCGACGCATCCCCAGCCAGTAGAAATTAGCAGAGAGGCGCTTGTATGTCCGGAGCACGCCGGAGTGGCCGCCCATCGGGGAGTCATGGAACTCCTGTAGGACCGTCGACTTCGAAGGGAAGTCAGAGGGTAAGACCAGCGCCCCCTTGTACCATAAGTCGTCGTCCCGTAAGGTGAAGTCCCGGTAGGTAGCGTCACCGGCGTGGACACGATGCCTGATCGTATCTAGTTCCTGGCTGGAGCGAGCGGCCACACGAATTTGGTCCACCCAAACCGGTTTGGGAGCTGAGAGTGCCCATGCTTCACCTCCAGCCTTGGTCGCGCCTTCCTCAGCCGCGTCTGCGAGGGAACCTTGCCCCAAACCGCTGCCATACATCCGCGAGAGGGCATCGGCGGCCCGATTTTCTCGGCCTGGCCGGTAGGCGATCTCAAAATCGAACCCGAGCAGCTTCACTAGCCATCGCTGCTGCTCCCCTGTGGTCAGCCGTTGTTCCAGCAGATGCTTGATGCTGCGATGGTCCGTCCGGATCTGAAAGCGTCGCCCCAGGAGATAACTCCGCCACTTCCGAACGGCGTAGACCACCGCCAAGAGCTCCTTCTCATAGGTGGAGCGGCCCTGGCATCCTGGCGATAAAGATTTGCTATAGAAGGCCAACGGCCGTCCTTCCTGCATGAGCACCGCCCCCACACCGCCGCCGGAAGCGTCGGTTTCAACGACGAACACCTTGGAGATGTCCGGCAAGGCCAGAACTGGAGTGGTTGTCATCGCCGCCTTGAGCTCCTCGAACGCCGCCTCAGCCTGCTGGTTCCAAGTAAACCCCGATTTTTGAAGAAGCTTCGTCAAGGGTTCAGCGATCTTACCATATCCGCGGACAAATTTCCGGTAGTAGCCCGTGAGCCCGAGGAACCCCCGCAGAGCCTTCACCGACTGAGGACGCGGCCAAGCCTCCATGCAGCGGATTTTGTCCGGGTCAGCGGCCACGCCCTTGGCAGAGATGATATGGCCCAAGTAATCTACTTCTGCTTGCCCCATTAGGCACTTCTTCTCATTAAGCACCAGTTGGTTAGCGCGAATGGTCTGAAAGACCCAACGCATGTGGTGCATGTGGTCCTCCCAGGTCATGCTATACACCAAAATATCGTCAAAAAATACTAAGACGAAGTGGCGAAGTGCTGACCGGAATAAGTCGTTCATCAAGGCTTGGAAAGTTGACGGCGCGTTCGTCAAGCCGAACGGCATTACGAGGAACTCGTAATGTCCATCATGGGTGCGAAACGCCGTTTTCGGAATATCTTCATCGGCTACCCGGATCTGGTGGTACCCGGACTTGAGGTCGAGTTTGGTGAAGACGGCGGCACCGTGCAGCTCATCGATGAGTTCGTCAATGACCGGAATAGGGTAGTGGTCCTTGACGGTGATGTCGTTCAGAGCCCGATAGTCCACACAGAAACGCCACGTGCCGTCTTTCTTTTTGACCAGGAGCACCGGAGACGAATATGGGCTGGAGCTAGGCCGGATGACGCCCTGTGCCAGCATTTCACGAACAATCCGTTCAATCTCCGTCTTCTGTACCTGCGGGTAGCGAAAGGTACGGACATTGGCTGGTCCTGCGCCGGGTAGGATCGGAATCCGATGGTCATGCGCGCGGCGGGGTGGTAGGGAACGCCGCTCCTCGAAGATGTCATGAAACTCCTCAAGCAAGGCATCTAGAGGGGGTTGGTGGGGGTTTGGACTTGCGCCCGCGCTATTTGCCTCAGCAGACATGAGCCAGTAGGCGTCGGTCCCCGATGAGAGTAGCTGCTGGATGAAATGGAGGTTGCATGCTGCCAGAGAGGGTAGGGTGTCCCCGTGGAGCATGTAATGCTCATCTGCAATCCAGAATTCCATGGTGAGGCGCTCCCAGTCGCAGAGTACCGGTCCTCGGCCCCCTGGATTCCCAAAACCACATCGAAACCCTGTAGGTCCAAGGGGTAGAGGTCCACGTGGAACCTGTACTGCTGAAGACGTACGGGCACCTCGAGGCATATATCCCGACATGTGAGTCGTCTGCCGTCGGCCACCATCACAGTAAAAGCTGGAGCAGAGGTTGTCAGAAGCCCCAAGCGTTGGGTCAACTGGCTCCTAATGAAGTTATGAGTGGAGCCACTATCAATCAAGATCGAGACTCGACGATGACCCAGCCAGCCGGAGACCCGCATCGTTTGAGGAGACGAGCAACCGGATAGTGCATGCAGGGAAATTGCGGCAGGGGAGTCTGGTGCGGGGTACTCCGCGTCATGATCGACGGCCTCGCCGTTGTTGTCGGTGTCCACTGGCGTCGTAGCCTCCAGGACGAAGATTTGAAATTTCTTACATACATGGCCCTTCTCGAACTTTTCATCACAATTATAACAAAGTCCCTTGGCTCGCCGTGCTTGCATTTCCTCCCAGCTGAGGCGCTTGAAGCCGACGTTTGTGGAAGTGGGTGGTGCCGTCGTAGGAGTGCGCCCAAGAGGTGTGGTGGAAGGTCCCGGCATGGGTGGAGGGAGCAGCGCCCGACGCGGCGGGGTGGGTAACAAGCCGCCACCTCCAAAGGCCCGTCGAGTTTTCTGGTGGCGCTCCTCCACTATCCGCGCCAGACTGATAGCATGACGCAGGTTTTGCGGTCGCAGGAGCTTTAGGTCCAGGCGGATCTCCTCGCGAAGGCCGGCAATGAAGCAGCCGAGTAGACCCTCCGGAGGCCAGCCGCGCACCTGAGTGGACAGCCGCTCAAACTGGGTTTGGTATTCCTGAACCGAACCCGTTTGTCATAATTTTGAAAGGGCCTCATTGAAGTCCTCGTGGTCCGGCGGTCCGAAACGGGCGCAAAGGCCGGAGGTGAACTCCTGCCAGGTAGCTTGGGGGTGCAGTCCCTCGAACCAACGATACCAGTGCAGGGCGTCGCCGAGCAAATGAAAGGAGGCGAGTAACACCTTGTCTTCCTCTGGCGTGCCTTGATAGCGAAAAAACTGCTCCGCCGTATAAACCCACCCGGTAGGATCATCGCCGGACATGCGTGGAAAGTCTACCCGGACGAAACGTGTCTGGAAGCCACCATGCTCGCCGCGCGACATCCGAGGGCCGGAACTCCCCTGGTGAGAACCCGGCGAGGGAGGCCGCTTGCTGCCGTCATTGATAAAGGCGAAGAGGCTCTCCGACAGGGCCCCCACGCGATCTTTAAGGTCGAGCAAGGAGTCGACCTTGGCTTCAAAGGCGGCAAAGGACTCCTCATGTCGAAGGAGCTGTTTCTGGAGCCCATGGACGTCGACATCAAGCTGGCGGAGCTTGTCAGCCTCATCCTTAGAGCGTAGGTCGGGGGCCATTGGCTCTGGTACCAAATGATAGGAACTGCTGATGGGTGCAGGTCCTATAAAGAGTGGAGTTGGCGGAAGGGAACAGAGGAGCTGTAGAAGAGGCCTTTATGGCTTGGAGGAAGTAGCAGAGAATCAGAAGGAGGAAGAAGAATGCAGGAAGGAAGATGTAATATTCATTGATTTCCCATGTACTCCATTACATCTATTAATAAAGAACACTTCTCTCGATTTGGAGAGTTACAGAGCAATTGTTCTGTCATTAACTAAAGTGTTCTTCCCTAAGGAGCAACTAAATCAATTAATCAGCAGTTATTCCATAAACTCTGCTGCCATAAACTCTGCTGCTTATTACCAAGTTATGCTGTTGCCTTAATTGGGATTGCTGGGGCCTGGATCTAGCTGTCGCTTGCCGCGCCTACTGTAAGTGAGTACCGGCCTGGATTGCAACCCATCAGTTTGCAAGTGTATTTTTATGATGAATAAATTTTATGTCGTCTACAAGGAAGACAGTCAAGAGTTTATGACAACTGGCCAGAGTGTCATGTCCGTGTGCATAAATTTAACGAGGTTTGCTATCACGGGTTCCGCAATCATAACGATGCATTGGCATCATTTGGTGATTATGAGCTTGAGCTTGGAAAGGGGAAACTAGACAAAGATAGGCAGTATACAACGGATCCTTTATTACTGGTCTTTGTGATCGTTGTGTTGATCGTAGGTTGTATTATTTATATTACAGTAATTTGATAACGAGATCTATTGTGATAAGATCTTCTGAAAAAAAGTTGTGATTAAATGCTGTAGAATGTGTTATTTATCAATTTGAACATGTTCCATGTGTTGAAAATATAAAGCGGATTTTGCCAAAAATTTCTGAAAAATAATGAGGTTTATCTGAACTTAGCTAACATGTCCATGCCAGTGAATAAGCATCACAATGCTGATGCTTTTCTTCATCCGCAGCTTAAACAAACTCTCTTTGTTTAAGATTCATTTTTTGAAGCGTTTAAACTCACCCCCTAGTCGGGGGTGACCATATCCTCACTTTCAGCACCAACCAAACAACAGAAAGTCCAAAAGTCAGTAAACTCAGCCTCCACTCCAACACCAATCAAACAGTAAAAAGTCCAGAAGTCAGCCAACTCAGCCTCCACTCCAGCACCAATCAAACAGTAAAAACTGACATACCACTTCACATGACTTCACTTTACAAAAGTCTGCACTACAGAAAGTGACTCCACTCCATCCAGTCCTGAGCAACCAAACATGCCCTTAATAATAGAGAGTTTCCTACCACGAACTACAGTTTTCCACATGATCTCATGCATGCATCACAAGACTATATGGTCTCTCATGGATGGTAGAGTGCTAATTGCTAAGGTTGGCCCAGAAATGAGCTCATGCATGCGATAAGGTGAATGACTAGAGGTCACCATTTCCGCAAATGAACTCTTATCGTTTTCTTGATTAGTTGAGCGTATAACTCGGACGACATAGAGTCATAGGAGGATTCATTCTTAAGTGTGTGAGCGATGAGATCGTGAGAGGGATTCATTCTTATGTGTGTGAGGGATGAGGTGAGAAATTGGCTCTTGAGATGATCTATGCAGGTGATTGTCTTTGATGAAGGGTGGATAAGCCCCGATTACACCTCCAAGTAATTATTCCAAAAGCTTAAGCCAATATATATTTCACGCTTTATATGCTTGAATGACGATGGTCGCTTTTCTATGGTACAGACTAATGATGAGGATATTGGATTTGTTATTAGCATTTAATTTATTGGATTTAACCTATGTATTTGTTTTGAATTGGAGGGAATAATAATAAACAATTTTTTTTTCCCGAAAGATACTATTTGAGCTCGATTACTAATTAGGCTCATAACCAGACCCAGTTTACAAACTTTACATCCACAGTCCGGGTTTGGATTCCAAAGCTCAGATCCGATAGGTTCATGTTCCGGATCTCCAGTTCTCGCCCGAAACCTTATCGGATGAGGTTTTGGCTCTCTAATAGGATTCTATCCCTTGGACTGCCTTCTTCAGTTATTCTAGCTGTTCCGCTTCTCTCTCTTTCCCTCCAGTAGCCTGGCTGCGGCGCCATGGAAGCGAGGCCATCTCCGGCGGGGCAGCGACGTCCGCCGGTGAGACGTCTTGTGCTCGACAGGCGTTACGGTTGGGTGTAATTCATCTATCTCTCTCTCTATGGTTGCAGTGGTTTCTTCTTCTCTTGTTTCCTTCACTATTAAACCAAGTATGTCTCACATTGGTTTAGCCTAAGATATGTTTTTGGACAGGTATGACGAGTGGAAGGATCCATCGGAGGAAGCCCTCGCCGGGGCGAGGGGCATGTGAGCTATCTCATCTGTTTTGCCTTAATTTTTACACCACGGATATTGGATTTTTTAGCTGGTTAAATATCTAATTTTTTGGTTTTTGGTTCAAATTCAGGTTTTGCATAGTGCCCATCGCCAAGGCTCTATTGAAGATCGCTTCGCAATCGGTATCCAATATAATCTTTTCCTTATTAATAGAATTTTTAGGGTTCTGTCGTGAGCTGGTATGATTGCTGATTTTACTGCTGTAGTGCTTTCGACTATGAAATTTTTGTGCAATGTTGCAGCTCGGTTTTTCATATTGGTTTCTTGATTTCGATTATTTAGGCGACATGGTGATTTTTCAAGTAATTTTATGGTAGTTTTCTAACCCGGCTAATCTGAAAACAGAGACAGTTGTTAGTTCATTAAAGTATGTAGAGGTCTAACAATCTCAGTTTCAAGAATCTAGCTGAATTTTCCTTCTAGAGTTGAAGCCTCAAATAGCATAGTGCGACACATTTAAGAAGACAGCTCCATGTTTGACTAATGCATCTCTTGCGATTTCATGTACTTTATCTGCATTTGTGTGATTGAATAAAGTTTGATGCAACACTGAGGTCAATGTCAAGTTGTTGATGGTTTATTTGCTTTCTGGTGCTATAGGTTAGAAAAGGAAAAAGAAAAAAGCTGTGGGATTTCTTCCTTTATGACTATAGAGTAGAAGGATGATAATTTTGAGACTATACTTGCGTGTTATTGAGGGACAAAATTGCAGTTTGGAAGATGTTTGGAACTATACTTTCATGTAATTAGTGTTTTAGGTCGTTTTCATCAAGTTCCAAACAAAACTTATGAGCAATGTTGAGTTGTAATTTGTGGCATCATATTCACAAACAGGAAATGGAGAGGGAATCTCACTTCGAATTTGAACCAATGTTAGAAAAAGTGCTTGTGGAAAGAGCAACATAAATGTTGTATCAGAAGAAGAATGAAATTCTTAATAAGACTTCTGATGTCCCTTAGTTCCATTGAAGGTCATCATTATATTCAACTTCTAGTGGGCAAGTGTTCTGCACAAAAATGTCGGTAGGAGGTATGCAATTGGTCGATTAAATATAAACTACTTTCAGAGATAATCATCTGTGTTCATGCTAAGTATCTTACATAGCGTCTCCATAACCTGAATGGAGAAGGACATGAAGATTAGGATCTGCTGTCTATTAATTCCCTCTCTTTTCAGGACAGTGATATTGCTTAGCTGAATAACAGACTGAAATCTTGGTTTGTGGTAGTGGCTTCTTGTCTATTGTAGGCCCTTGTCCATCATCACATCATACGCCCAATAATGGCAAATATGTCCTCACTTGTCTTAGGTTATGAGAACAATTGACTTACTTAATATCATACCGTCAATAAAAATGGCAAATATGTTCTCACTTGTCTTAGGTTCTTGAGAATAATTGACTTGCTTTTAATCAGTTTCCTTACTTCCCTGTGAAGTTTTGAAACATTGTTTTACAGGGATCTCACTTTCCCTTACAACTTTGTTCTTACCTAAGCTGGATCCATTATCCAATAATACGATTATTTATACAAGCTGTGGATTCTGTAATTGTAATTCCAAGTAAGTGTGATGAATGTTAGGATCTTTCATATTTTCTATGCCAGTTGACAGCATCCTAGCATATCGCAAAGACTTCTCTTTCCTTGTTTAAAGGTTGCAATGAGATCGATGTTAGGACCTAAAAGTTGCAGAAATCCTGTCAACCAAACTATAATCTCGTTTCAAGAGATTGAAATTAGGACCTCGTATTTGCATATACGCATGTCCACCGAGCCATATACGCAACTGATGCGGACAATAGAAATCATATAAGGATGGTTATAAGTTAACCATCTTGTCTTACGTGCCGGAAGAATGTCCTAGATGGCGTCTATATGGCGCCTATATGGCATGATAATCCTAGGTTGAGGGGGGTTTTAATGAGAGGGAGTTATTGGGTGGTTATTGGGGGTGGGGTTGGTGGTTGCCCTGCCACACTAGTTGCTCTATATGATACGCTTTGACCATAACCGATGCCGTCATTCCTCTTTACCAATTGATGCTAAAAACCTAGCTTTAAATGTCACTTTCTTATCATTTCCTTTCTGGCTGCCTTGCAGATTAGTGTTGCAGTGCACTCTTTGGCGACGAATTTAAAGAACCCTAATCAATTATCCATACAAGGACTGCATGCCAACCTGAGCAAACTTGAGGATCTAAATCATCATGAACCGAAGCCCAATCTCAAGTTGTTGAACTTCCAAAAGGACTTGATGGTTATTTCAGAAGTTTCAAGATCCTCAATCGTGTATGGAACAAGAAGAATGCAATCACAACAGCAAGCCTAACTACGAGCATCTGTGTTGCTATTATTTAATGCCATGGAAAATAACTAGATGCCAGATGTTCTTCTTCTTCATCAGATTCTTTGATGGAACAGTGTTACACACTCAAAACAATTGTTGTAATCTTAATTATTCTACAAATCTTATGAGATTCCAAACTCCAGAGTATTATAGCACAAGAGGTTTTGTGATCATTTTTAAGTAGTATTCATGTCATCCAGAGTATTAGGAGTCTCGAGCCAATCACGAGATGCCACGTCTGCGGACTAGATCACCAATAGTCACCACAAGAGCACAGCCCTTCCCTCATGTGATGGAAGCAATTGGCATCCCTCAATATGATACTCCTCCCGTACAACTTCGCCACCACCTTAAGCGCCACGTGGCAGTCCGTGCACACCCTGAGATTCTTAAACACCCTGATCGGCGCGCCACGTGGCACGCTAAGCAGCCCGAACGCCACCGCCAGCCGCTCGCTATGGTGCTCCCGCTCCCTGCCCTCCTCCTCCTCCTCCTCCGCCGTTTCCCCTCGTACCCTCACCGCCATCTCCTCCACCTTGGCGTAGATCTCAGCCGTCCGCTCGTGCCCTATCTCCCGCACGCGGAACACGTGTAACCCTCCTCCGGCCTCGACCCAGCTACACCCCGGCTCCTTCACCACCCCCCTCGCCCTCATCGACGCCCGGATCCTCGCCACGTCACCCGATCTCCCCGCATCCGTGTATAAATTCGACAGGAGAACGTACGGCGCAGCGTCCCCCGGATCCAGCTCGAATAGAATCCCGGCGGCCCGTTCCGCCACCTCTATCGCCGGACCCCCCTCCTTCCCGTGTACCCGGCACGCCGCCAGCAGCGCCTTCCACACCGCCGCGTCCGGCTCCGCCGGCATCCGGCCCGCTACCTCAGCCGCCTCCCCCACCCGGCCGGCCCGGCCCAATAGATCTATAACGCAGGCGTAGTGCTCCGGTCCCGGTTCGACACCGTGAACCCGAGCCATAGTATCGAAGTGAAATAAACCGGATTCGATTAGACCGGCGTGGCTACACGCGAACAAGACCCCTATGAAGGTTATATAGTCCGGTTTAAAACCAGACCGGACCATGAGGTCAAACAGCCGGACCGAGTCCCTCCCTCGGCCGTTGCGCGCACATCCGACGATCAGGGCCGTCCACGTGATCGCATCGGGATGGGAGACGGCGTTAAAGACCGTCCACGCCTCGTCGATGCACCCGGTTCGGGCGTACATGGAGACGAGCGAGTTGCCGACCGAGAGCGACGAGTCGAGCCCGAGTCGGACCCCGGCCGAGTGGACCTGCCGGCCAAGCTCCACCAGGGCGAGCCCCGCGCACGCGCTGAGCACCCCCGCGAGGACGAACTCGTCCGGGTCGACCAGGGTCGAGCGCATCTCGGCGAAGACCCTCAACGCCGACTCGTCCGACCCGTGCCGGGCCGACCCGGTTAACAACGTGGTCCAGCCGATGACGTCGCGGTGGGGCATATGGTAGAATACTCCGCGGGCGGATTCTAGCGAGCCGCACTTGGCGTACATGTCGACAAGAGCGTTGCCCACGTGGGTGAAGGCTTCGAATCCGGATTTGGTGACCAAGGCGTGGATGGCTTTACCGTGGTCCGCCAGGGCAGAGGAAGCGAGCGAGTTGAGGGCGGAGGGGAGAGCGAACTCGTCCGCGTAGAGGCCCCGGCGGCGCATTCGGGCGAATAGGGAGAGGGCGTCGGAGTTGAGGCCAGAGCGGGAGAGGCGGACGAGGAGAGCGTTCCAGGGGACCGGGTCGTCCGAGGACGCGGAGTCGAGGACTCGTTTGGCGGCGGGGAGGTCGCCGAGGCCGGCGTAGAGTGAGACGAGGGCGGCGAGGACGAAGGGAGCGGCGGCGAGGCCGGATCGGACGGCCAAGGCGTGGCCTTGGCAGCCGAGGGTGGCGTCACCGCCAGTGATGACGCCGGGGAGGGTGAAGCGCGTCGGGGAGACTCCGGCGGATCGCATCGCGATGAATCGCGACAAGGCGGCGGTGGCGGTGGCGGCGGCGGGCATCGTCTCATGGGGAGAGACCTGGAGGGATTGGATATCGGAGCGGTTGTCGATCCGGGGTTGTAGGATCCGGAGCAACACGTGCTGAAGAAATGGACATGATATAACGGGTCGGATTCGGGTGTGGGGTTTTAATCAAATGTTTCACCTTCTTAGCTGATAGGGATTTTTGCATTCCGGTACCATATACTTTTTCAGAAATGCACTTTGGTATCATTAAGTTTGGGATTTGCAATTTAATACCACCAAATTATAAACCAAGTGAAATTTAATACCGATCCTCAGCTCCGTTAGTATAAGTTTTACACCCGTTTTTCGGGTTTTGCACCCGTTTCCCACCTCTTCCTCTCTTTTCTTCTCTCCTCCTCTACTTCTCTCGGCGTGCCGGACAGCATGGTCGATAGCCTCTGTCATCTCCAGGATCACTCTCAACGCGAGCTCGGGATCCAGCTTTGTCGATCTCGCCACCATCTCATACCCGAAAGGAAGGAAGGCATCACCAGCGAGGAGCTCGACTCCTTCAGGGTATCGGTTCCCGCCCAGCGGAGCCCCGAGGAGCGAAGGGAGGTGGTCGTGGCTCCATGCGTCGGCATGCATGAGTCGAAGAGCGCATGCGGTCTCGACAGCAAGCTCCCTGTCCCCGTCGACGAGCTCGCATGCAGCGATGCAGAGCGACGGGGCCATCATCTTCGGCGCGGCGGTGATAAGATACTGCATGGGCTCGGAGACAATAGGCGGAGGGCTCGTCGGGAAGGAGTTCAGGAGGTGGGTGTCAATGTGGGCCTCAACGGAGGCCCAGTGAGCTCGCCGGTCAAGCACGGCGAGCGGCTTGGATTGGCTATGAGGAGAAACGGAGAGCTTCTTATGGAGCTTGTAATTAGAGAGGAAGGGTAGAAAGGCGAGTCTGGTGGCTGTGTGAGAGAAGCAGAGCATGAGCACCATTTTGGTGACTACCTCTGAAACATAGTTGTGCGGCTATGAGAGTTGAGAGGCTTTGTTGTGGATGGTGGTTGAGAGGCAAGCAGAGGAGAAGCAGAGGAGGAGGAGGCCGAGTAGAGGAGTGGAGGAGGAGCTGGAGTGGTGGAGTGGTGGAGTGGTGGAGTGGTGGAGTGGAGGAGGAGCTGGAGTGGAGGAGGAGAAGAAGAGGAGGAGGAAGAGAGGAGGAAGAGCCTGGCAGTCCTCGCCTTCTCTCCAGAATTCGCCCGCGACCTCCTCAAGACCAACGACCTCGCCGTTGCCGATCGCCCGCAGTCTACCGCCACCCGCCAGTTCGCCTACGACACCGCTGGCTTCGGCTTTGGCCCCTGCGGCCCGTACTGGCGCTTCGTCCGCCGCCTCTGCATGTCTGAGCTCCTCGGCGGCCGCACCGTCGGCCTTCTCGCTCCCGTTCGTCGCCAAGAGCGACACGCCCTCCTCTCCACCCTCCTGAGTAACTCCCAGTTCAGGAAGCCCACCGACGTCAGCTGGGAGCTCATCAAGATGACCAACAACGTCATCACCCGGATGGTGCCCAGCACGGCCTCCTCCAGTGCAGGCGGCGACACTGAGGAGGTCAGGAAGCTGGTGAAACAGGTGGCGGAGCTCATCGGGGCGTTCAACCTCTCGGATCACCGAGGAGCCCAGGAGTGGAGGAGGAGTGGAGGAGCAGCCGGACGAGGGCAAGGGAGAGCAGAGGAGGAGTGGAGGAGCAGCCGGACGAGGGCAAGGGAGAGCAGAGGAGGAGTGGAGGAGGAGCTGGGCGAGGACGAGGGCGAGCAGAGGAGGAGGAGGAGCCGGAGAAGGAGGAGGAGTAGAGCAGAGGAGGAGGAGGAGGAGGAGGAGGAGGAAGAGCTGGAGCGGAGGAGGACTAGGAGGAGGAGAAGAAGAAGAAGAAGAAGAAGAAGAAGAAGAAGAAGAGAGGAGGAAGAGCCGGAGGGCTGGATGAGGAGGAAGAGCCGACTAGGAGGAGAAGGAGGAGGGTCGGATGAGGAGGATGAGCAGAGGAGGACGAACCCTCGCATGCAAGCTGACGTCACCAATTTTCCGTCAGGCCACATGACGCCGTTTGGGAGATCAGATTACTTTGCTATGGTATTATAAATCGGTGGTATTAAATTGCAAATCCCAAACTTGATAGTACCAAAGTGCATTTCTAGGAAATTACATGATATCGGAATGCAAAAATCCCTAACTGATAATTTATCTGAAAATTCAGAAAACACTGGAGATTGTTCGGGGTTGTTTGGTTGTTGTAACTGCCATCACGGCGGTGCATGCATTAAGTGATATGATTGCTCCAGTGATTTAAAACATGGGTCATCGGATACAGCGTTAGTCTTTTGAATCTGATCTTTTGTTTATATATATATATAATTTTTATATAATTTTATTGAATATATATGTTATAAAATAATAATTTATTGAAATTAAAATAATATTCAGGAAGTTATATATGAACATTTTATATATATATATATATATATATATATATATATATATATATATATAACTATATACCTTTGTGCGTATAAGATCAATGTTTTCTTCTTACATGATAATTCAATAATTATTATTATAAAATCCAAATATCGAATCAGATGACGAAACCCAACTTGTGCATATAAGATCCATGTTTCTTCCGCAAGTTCTTCGCCTCAAATAAAATTAGGATATTTTGTCTATATACCTTTTCAAATGATGTTATTTATCTCAATACCCCTTTTAAAGCATGACATTGTCCATGTATCTTTAAAAAATGCCATGTTTTATCTAAACACCCTCATAGCTAATTTTGATCATCATCAACAAATACCACTCTTGAGAAACAAACATGGTTTACAATTGAGCAACTCCAATTTTCAAATCGAACATAGTCAAAATTAATTTCAAGGGTATTTAAATAAAAAAAATTTATACACGTACGTAGACATGTTTTCAAACTTTAGAAGTTCTATACCGATAAAAATCTCTAAAATTATTATACATCACAATCAAATTAGTCTAAATTACCCCAAATACCAAAATGCATATGTAAGTTAAAAGAAAATATTTTTCCTAAAAATTTACCATTTTTAGATATATCTAAAGGAAAAAAAAAGAAAAAAAAATTTGTGCCTCCATGGATATACCAATAGTACATTGAAATTTACCATTCTCCTCAGTCCTCACCACCCACACATCTCTGTAAAACATCCAAACCACACTCTTCTCTAGTCTCCCACCTCTCTCTCTCTCTCTCTCTCTTCTTTCTCTCTCTAGAACACACTCTAATGCTACATGGCATTCCCCTCCTCCTCCCATCTCCTCCTCCCCCTCTCACCCCTAAACCCCATTGCTCCATAGCATCATCCCCTCCTATGACCCCCTCTTCTCTCTCCTCCACCTCCTACGTCATCCCTCTCCTCTCCTCTCCTCTCTCCTCCTTCAAGCTCAAGCGCCTCCATGGCTTTAGAGCCCGGTCCTCGCTCAAGGAGTCCAAGAAGGCCAGCACGCTCCAGAAGGCCGCCAGAGTCACCCAGAGCTTGAAGTTCGAAGGGAGGAAGCGGGAAGACGATGCCTCGGGGAAGGGGGAGTCGGAGGGGGAGCTGGGCGGGGAGACGGCGGTGAAGGGGACGATTCTTGCGGGGTTGTTGCTTGTGGGAGTCGTTGGGGGGTTTGGCGCGGTGGGGTATGTCTACAAGGATCAGATTAATTCCTTCCTGACGCAGTTCTCTGGTTTCATCGAAGGTATTCTAGTTCTTGGTATTCTGAGATTTAGCTTTGTTTGAGGATGTTTTAGAGTGGATTTGAGCTGCTTTAAAAGGAGCCATTTTTGAGTTGGATTCGAGCTGTACTACAAGGGACAGTTTCAATGTACTTTTGGAATTTATGGTACCTATGATTGATAGGGTTCATTTTTGAGATGTTTCAGAGGTACGCATTTGGATCTTATGGTCTTGATAGGCGTGTGGGTTTTAATCCTAGTCCTTTACAAGAGCCCATTTAGTATTTCCAAGGATTTTGTTTGAGTATCATTAATCCAATCTGGAGAAATGAAGTTGCAGCTTTGACTTCAATGAAATGGATTGGGGTTACATGTATGAAATTTATGTTTGCATGGAATCAATATAGGTTCTAGTTGTTTCACACTACATGGATTCCTAGTGATCTCAAATTGTCCATACTGCTTTTAATCTTACTTTAGGAAGACAGAAGGGGATGTTATGTATGCCCTTCTGGCACATTATAGGTATATATTGAGATGTTCAATTTTGCATCAGTTTATCTTGGCTATACAGATTCCTATCCGAGGCCTATTGTTTTGACTTCTATCAACTTCCGTCTCATTCTTTCACAATATTAACCTTTATGAAGCTCAGCAATAAAACTCGACAAAATATGGAAACTCTAGGATCATTGTTTTGGAGCTTCTGTCTCTCATTTTCTATACTGATGGAACCTAGGTTACTCGCTTACTTTTTTGGCATGACAAGTTTCTTCATTTAGTGATTAAAATAGGCAAGATATGAATTTGCTGCTGTTATATATACTTCTCTGCTTGCATAAAATTGCGTAATGAAGCCTTTATTGGATCTAATGGTGTCTTTTTACTATGCTTTACTCACGCAGGTTATGGCCCTCTCGGATATGCCTTATTTGTTGCTGTTTATGCTGGATTGGAGGTAAGAAAGCATCATGGAAAGAACTTGACGATTTACATTCGGATAGCGATATCAAGCATTGTGTTTTTAGTCGAAAATTTTGCAACCAAGAGTTGCAATGAGCTATGCTGCATCTTTATTCTTATCCTTTAACTTCCTTATATCATTACCTTTGCTTTCTTGCTAAATGATCCATTATGATGCTTGATGTCATATGTTCATATAAGTTGACTTGCTTTTCTTAAAAACACCTTTTTGTTATGTTTCATGGCTTTGAATCAAGAGCTTATCTAACCTTAGAACATTTCATCCTATGTGGGGCAAACATGAATATCAATACTTGCATTCATCCTCTATGGGTCAAACTTCGACACTAGTCATGAACTTGGATGCTTGCTATCATAAGTTCGTGTGCAACAACAAGACAGGGAAGTACAATTCATATCGTAAAGTTGAACCTTTAGATATTCTTTCATGTTGATATTAGAACTGTATGAAGTCTTTCAGTCATCAATTCCTCTATTTGCTAAGTTGTGAATGAAGAGAAGTATATACTGTAGGATTTACTCCAAGTACCATAAGTTTAGGAAAAAGAACTTAGAAAAGGGATATCTTTTTGAGGCGCTAAGTAACAAAGTACTATCAGTTGAGAGTATTTTGTATTTATGATTTTATGAGGTTTCTTAGATCTTTCTTTACTAATAAATGCTCAGGCTACAGTAGTGCAAAAACTAACAGACAAGATAAATGATACTGTATACAATGCGAATGCACTAAGGTATATGTGAGTGCACCTTCAGCATCCTTAAGCTATCGTTTGTTTTTATGTTCCCATTGTTTCGGAATCGCAATGAAGCACAGAGATCCCATGGTTAATCATTTTATACATAAGATACTTGCAAAGTGTTTCATGGATGTCCACCTTTAAGTATCGAGCATTTGAAACTGTTTCTTTGAATACTGTTCGATTAACCTTGGATGATAAACTTCTCCATTCTCATGAATTAGAAGTTCTATATAACAGCTTATTATCTTCATAGATATTCAATGTTTCCACCTCTGCTGTTATATCATATCGATGATTGTCCTTGACACAGAAACCAGCTTGCATAGACAGATGCTTAATCTATTGTCCTTAACTTCTCTTATCACTTAAAGATGAATTAGACAACAATTGATAGGATTGGATTGGTGTAAGCTGATACTTCCTGCTCTCGCACATCACAACAAAACTTAGTGCTCGGTTTATAGAGTATACGTAGAAAAAGATTTCATTAAAGTTATTTTGTTAAAACTGTCAATGAGAGCAGGCCTTTTGTTAAAACTGTTGATATTATTGTTGGTGCTCTAATTCATAGTTACTCATTATGTTGTAGATTCTTGCAATTCCAGCTATCCCGTTAACAATGTCAGCCGGCCTTTTGTTTGGTAGCTTGACAGGCACCATCATTGTTTCCATCAGTGGAACAGTAAGTAGCTCATTGAGGAATGGTTTCATCATGATGATTTTGAGTCATGCTGAATGGTTACCTGTAGTCTCATTGTGCTTTGGTTTTTTCCTTTAGGTAGCTGCCAGTGTGGCTTTCCTTATTGCTAGATATTTTGCGCGTGAACGTATTCTTAAATTGGTTGAAGGAAACAAGAAATTTTTGGCGATTGACAAAGCCATTGGAGAAAATGGCTTCAGAGTTGTGACCCTCCTACGCTTGAGCCCACTACTTCCATTTTCTCTTGGGAATTACCTGTATGGCTTGACTTCGGTGAAGTTTGTTCCTTATGTCTTGGGAAGGTCAGTTGATAGTGCATTTTGATTTTCCAGTCAGCTTTAGTACTGATTCTTCTGCAGTTTTACTAGCACTAGATGTAAAGTAAACACTGTATCTCAAACTGTTAAAGTAGACTAAAAATTGGAGGGGCATGTTGGAATAATTGCTTTGGAGAAAAAATCGAGGAAGATAACAAATACTAAATGTTGGTTTGACAGTTAAAACGTTGCAGTTTTCAATATACATCAGGAAAATGCTTAAGAAATGTATACTATTGTCATTGCACAAATCTTGCGTATAAAGTTGTATTTATTGTTCCACAACAATTCAGTAGGAAAAGCGGAATAGAGGGACTGGAATGGATATAGAATAAGGATTACAATAAAGCTTGCATCAAATGGGGTTTGTTTGAAGAATTTTTGTTATTTGTAAATTTTACCTACAGATTGGTCTTGAGAAACCAGACTTTTACAGAGATCTAAATTTTCTGTTTATTTATTCGACTAGGCCTGGCTCTTGGTTCTGTTAAATACACGTTGTATGTGTATCCTGTACTCATATGGGAAAAATCAAGTTAAAAATATGATTTCAGCAACTCTAAAAGAGGAAGCCTTAATCTCTGAGCATTTATGTTTTCAAAGCTGTCGAGGCACCAGCTATTTACAATAAAGACACAAGCAAGAATTTAACCGACTGAAGGATATGTTTGGAATGAATATTTGGCGAACAATGGGTTACTATTGTCTTTGGGATGAAAATCAGAAAGGCTAACTATTGATGTGCAGTTACAGTACCCCATGTCCATTTTACAGCATAAAGTTATAAGTTCACTTGTTCTGCATCAGACACCTACTGGATATGTAGGAATGCCTTTCTTTTAAGGAATATTTGACCTTGTATTTGCATGCAGTTGGTTGGGTATGCTCCCAGGGACATGGGCCTATGTAAGTGCAGGTGCATTTGGCCGAGCCATCATAGTGAGTTGCCTTTTGGCCTTCATATGTGACTCCATAATTGTTTTCTTTACGTGTTGAAGTTTCAGATAGTTGCTGGCATGCTTCTACTACACACTTTTCTTCCTCCATTTTTGGACATATGAGAATCACTTGTTTCGGTTGTTTAATGATAATATAAGATCATCATTTTATTTGAAGCTAAAGTTTCAACAAGCCGAATTGTATAGTAAACGAGCTTAATTAATTGATTCAAGCTTGTATTGGAAGCTTTTACTCCTTCCCGCTGAAAAATGATTCTCTGAGTGGTCTCAGCACTTAAGTTTCCTTTCTGTGCAGCAAGAGGAGTCAGAAGTTGGCTTACCAGGAGGAAATGGTCAACTACTGACTTTAGGACTGGGCCTCTTAGTTACGGCCTTGGCTGCAGCTTATGTCACACGGCTTGCACAGGTAATATTTCGCTGTCTTGCAGCATTTATATCATACATGGAATTTAATACTAACTTCACTAGCTAGCATTTATCGCACTTATTCCTGCCGCGAACTTCAGACGGTTTCACTAGGTGCTATACTTATATTTCCTTGTTGCGAATATTACATTTTTAACATGCTGTGTTATTGGACGAAACCCTTGATTAATTGCATCGTTTAAGGACTTGACTACATATTTGCTAAACATACTTTTGAGGTTTCTTGCCTTTGGTTAATGGGATCGATTTTCCTATATCGCGTGGCTATAATAGTTTCCCAAACTCAGATATCTCGTTCTATTGTGCAGGATGCTGTCAAAGATATTGAGTAGCAGATTATACCCTCTTGATGTAAAGTTCCCAGTTTCCTAGCCACTCCATACCACAAAATGTAACATGATGTACAACATTACTTTGTAATTATGGAAGATCTTTTAGACATGTAGCATTATTTTGATCATTTTTTATGACATATATCTTCATTGATAAGTAGCCATGAGCACAGCACCATGGATCTCAGCTCCATCAAACCCTTGGAATCACAGATACATGTACAAGAATTAGTCAAGTCAGAAGATAATTCTACAATACCAGCTTCAATGGCATTCCTTTGCAGCAACCCTCAAGGCTGCAAGGATTTATGAGGAGAAAGATTGTGAGATCACTATTGTTGAACATGCCAAAGTTGGCCGAAGAAGACTCCATACAGTATCAGGGTAACTGTAGCAAGCTACTGAACAACATTGGAAAACTTCACTTTAATGTGTCTAGATTTGTGATCTCATATACTTTGAGAAAGAAAAGCAAGTTGCAAGATCTTAGTGTGAAAATTGTTTGCTCATCTATGATAAGGTCCTCGTGATCACCTAATACCGGCATCACTCGCCGTTTTGTATTTCCTCTGGGGTCCGTCACCCCACACTGTTAAGTATTAGCTTCATCAGGCATCCCAGATTCTATGAAAACTGCACTAACTTGTTTTTTTTAAAGAGCACTGATTTGTGTATATGTTCACGTGACAGTACACATGTCAGATATCGGTAATAAGGTACTGATTAATTGATCTAATTCATCGGTACCACATTATCGATGGACTAGTTATTTGAATCCGTACATCACTACTACTGATTCAATCATCTGTAATATATATACCACGTAAGCATACACAAATCTTTTTCCCTTTCTAAATTTTTCATAGTCCATTTTAGCTTTATAAATCAGCCTATCATGCTCTGGTTGCCATATTAAAACTTCATCAACTATAAAGCAAACATAATTCTCGGATCTAGATCCATGTCGATGATTGAATTTTTCCATCCATGTAGATTTAAATTCACGTACATCTTCAAAGGAGAAGCTCGATCCATGTCGATGGTGGAAAGATTCAAGCATATACCCACTAATAACAGAAAAAATTTGGCATACTACATCTAATCTAGGTGGCCCTCAGATTGCTTGGATTGAAATATATTCCCAAATGAACCCAGTAACATATATTTTTTTTTCACATGTAAAAGCAATGCTGATATTGTTACATAATGTACAATTTGGCATGTTATAAGCAAAGAGCACCCTTTTTTGTCCTTTGGAATCATATAGGAAGATACAAAAGTTTGTACATGATCTTTATATACACGCGGCTGTTGATCGTCTCCATCAGATCCTAACTTTGAGAAGTGCCATGGCACACTGAAAGAAAAGAAAGAAAGATCAAGATACACACGGATTATCAGTCATATAAAAGAGATAAAGCTGTCTGACAAAATTTGGCAACTAATCTTTTCTGTTCAAACTTCTTTTTTTCTGATATAAATCTCATGCTTAGAACTCTTGAGGCAGACATTAGTGAAAAGCCATGATGATATTATACTCATCTTTGCTAAGAGGGTGGTTCTCTTTTTACTCTTGTCGATGTTGGAGGCATTGTGTTCGTGATTTCTACCAAATCACTCTCAATTATACCTACACTTGGTACTTGACATTGCTATACGTATTCTATCTGTGCTCTCAAAAATGGCAGACAAAGAAACAAATTGTATAATGTCTGCCTCAAAAATCACTCTAAACAATCATCGATGATAAAGGGAAAACATAAAACCCAACAAAAAAAAAATCAAAAGATTGATAGGATTACTCACCCAAAAATCAAAAGGTTGTTATGAGGAGCTCATGGCCTTCTTTGCTTTCCTAGAGAATTCTCTGATTAACGAATGATCTGAGAACGTCAAAGGAGTATCTTCATCCAGATCATCCTTCTCAAAATAAAGGCCTGCATCTCTTCTTTGGGTACTCAACAATGATTGGTCACTTGTCTCGGGCTCCTCGGGTATATCACGATACAAATGTCTCAGAATGAAAAGTGCAGTATCATCATCACGCCAATAATTTCTGTTACACCCAACTAAAGCAGTTAAACAAAATCTGACACAATTCAAATATCTACAAGCTGAGTCTGGCTTATGAGTGACTCCCAAAGAGTTTACAGTGGTAATAGAAATTGAATAGTAGTAGATCAAGAATTGCAAATTGAGAAGAGAATGAAACTTACGTATGAGAACCTAGAGCTGATAGGTATGGATGTCGAAATGTTTCATCCTGCAAAACAACACTGCTCAATTAATCATGACCCTTGATACACAATTTCATTAAGGTCAAAAAGAGATGTAATAGATAAAGCCTGCACTGCATATACCACAAAGCCAAAACTTTAGTTTGATTATATGAAAAGTCTGTACAATAGGTCTCTCAAAAGGATGCTTCAGGATTAACAATCATCATCCTCTCAAAACGTTGTCAATGACACAGCCATGGTATTCATTAAGCATTGAAGAGCCATTTCTTTCCTACTAGGGAAATGGCCACAAAAGATAGCCACCAGTCTAAACCACTTGGTTCAATAAAAGAAAAGGTGGATAAGTGGGAAATGTAAGATTTAGATTTCTCCCGTCTTTGAGAATGTTAAATTCTGTAAAAAACGATAACAGCGTCCACATTAAATGATTATATGTCGTGATACGGGAATGTTCTGTGCCAGTCACTGACATGGTAAGTGTTACCATAGTTTGTGCTGTCGGCACAGTCTGTGCACACACTGGATGCGCCGTGCTAAGCGGTACAGCAATCCATGTGATGTATGGTTTTAGGCAGCAAACAAAAATTCACCTTGCCACCCTAAGAAATAACTGCAAGTCAAACTTAAAGTGGATATGTTCGTAACCTAATGTGAGCAAAGAGATAGGACTTTATTTAAGTTCTTATGTCCACATTTCTTTCATCTCCTAGCAAGGATTATTATGTCAGGCCAAAACTGGAATTGTACAAAGCTGGTATGTGGCACCTCAAATTGGATGAGTTTAAGGCAAAACAGAGGTGATCTGGTTCATTTCAGGTTCATTTTTTATGGGCTTCGCTCGAGACCCACGCGAAAACCTTTTTTTACCTTAAGAATTTAGATGAAGATGGTGTGAGACACCGACTTTAACTTTGCTTAGGAAAAAGAAAAATTGAAACCCAATATAATCGAACCTTGACACCTATAATTTAAAGTATATCCAGTCAAATACAATGAAGCATGTACTGTCACGGCACGAAAAGATTCAAAGTCTCCTTGTTAATGCAACTCAATTACAGCGTTGTTCAGGCTTTTAAAGAATAAAGAAACCAGTCGTCAGACCAAATGAGAAAAGGGGAGCATCACACTCCACCAGATTGAGGGGCCCATGTCTCTTGGAAGATCAGCAAAATTCACTGCATTAACATTATGCTTTACTGGACACTCGTTCTTCTCTAGGGAGAGCATAATCGAGGTAGAAGACAGTTAAAGAACAATAATGTACCCAATACAGCAATCAACTACGAACATTACCTGGCATTTAGTAAATTCAATAATGCTAATCAGCGATTCAAAGAAAGATGCACTTAAATATCAGTAGTCACTTTACATACTGCAACCTTTTAACTAAACTGAACCAATTTCAAGAGGCGGACGGAACTAACTCTAGGTTATTCTATCTGTTTCTAGGATTTGTGCATCTCAGACACTTTATCAAACCAAGTAATGGAAAACAAGCAGCAAGTTCCTAATCATTTGATCACTCTGATAAGTTACAGCAAAGAAGCATATCAGATATCCAAAACATATTCCACAACAAGACAAATGTTAATGAATCACTTACTTGGAGAACATAATCAATTCGGCCATCTTCACTTCCAGTTAGTCTTTCCAGCATAATGGAACCGTATGATCTTCCTGTATCATGGAAATCTTCCACGGCTTCTATAATAGAAGGTTGATAATCGATTATTCTATCAACTACACATTGATATTTGTATTTGATGACAAGGAAAAGTATATCACAAGCGAGAATTGTTGCGTCCCAACACTCCGCATGGACCATGCACTGGTACAAAGCTCTTCTGAGCTAATACATTTATCGGCACAAGGTCTGTGCTGATACATGTATCTTTACCGGAACAATAAGTATCTGTCCGTGCCGATATGTTCGACTGACACAACAGCCCCTATCACAAGCAAGAAGCCTCACCTTCTAAATTATCCTTGTTCCGTTGCTGAAGCACGCTAACCATTTTAACCTATGGAAACAGCATTTTGTCAAAGAATAAGACTTCCAAAGAAATAAGAACCGACTCTTCATGTAACAAGATTTCTTTCAACATGACATATATGGTAAAACTTTTTCTCCAGAACTATATAAATCCTCAAATTTAATACCCTAAGGAGGAATATACAACCAAAATATGTGTAATGTCCAATTATTTGAAAGTAAGCAAAAATATGAAGAGTTTGTTCTCAGTCACAGACTTTATGATAAATATTTCACAAGTTTATTTTCTAACATAAAAAAATCTTTTATTAGATGCCAGAATCAAAGACTATTTTGTTAAAAATAGATGCTCAAACATGGTTGCATCTTTGCGCACATAATGTTTGAGCTCATATGCAAATGAACAAATATATTCAATTTACATGTCATGCTGGATAAATTTAAGTCCACAATTCTCGCAACATTCTCAAATTTGAAAAGCTATGTTTGTCAGGTTCTCTTCCATTCTGTCATCACAATTGACTATTTTATCTGAAATTTTGGCATCATGCATATCGCATAGGCACCTAGCAGGAAGATGATGTGATGTCATGAAGGGTACAGGAAACATATATCCTAATGTTACAACCAAACTGTGCGAGTTGAGATCTAAAGAAACCCAAGTTAATCAGGAAATAAAAAGAAGTTATGAACATAGCGCATGGAGAATACTTTTACAGACTTCAACTGATTTGATATGGCTTGAGAACGTGCAGATAAATCTTCCTTGAATTCCTGCATAAGATAGAAAATAAAGGAGAGATAAACATAGCGATGCTAAATAAAGATCAGCTACCGGCCAGAAAAGCTGGCCTTAGGGAATTAGTTCGAGCGTGTGACTCACCTGAAATCCAATGTACAGCCTCTTCCCACCCCTGTGATAGGGTATTATTACGGGGCGCTTGCTGACACATTCTTTGCAAACAAGCGGTTCTATTCTGTATGAAAGCCCAGCCTAAATTGATATAATATACATTCTCACTTCAAAATATAGCTTCATGCTCCAATGTATCCAAAGCAAATAACTAGAAAGGATATCATGTTTGTCTTTTACACATCCATGGCAGTAATCTAGATAGAATGAAGAGTGTTTATCTACATGATAATGCTTAGCGGGGAAAGAGAGACAAGTATATTGGGCCTTCTTGAATTAAGAATGTTAGACATACCTATACGCTACAGGATCAAATGGGTGAAAAATGTTGAACATTTGGCGACAAGACGGCATCTCTTCAGATATTCTTTCATCTTGCCAATAATCCTGTCCTTTGCCTTTAAAGAAAGATGAAAAGGATAATGATTTCAGAATATTGCAGTAAAAAGGTTCAGATGGCAAAATACGTAAAAATTGTTGAATATTTAACATAGTAGTAAATTTATAACAAGCATCAAGAAGTTCAATCTTCAAGTTAATACCATCAATGTATAAAGCAAAATGTGTGACAGTCATCTAAAACAAGTCAATGCATGACAATTTTCAGATTTGCATTCAGAGGTAAAATTCAGTACCATACAAAGAACCTAGTTCTTCTTCATCCACTTGGAATGTATAAAGGAGGATGGATAACTCAACCAAATAGGATGGGTTACTCCACTACATCCTCTTCCTCACTCTCATCCCTCTTCTACTATCATTGTTATTTCTTGTCCGCTATTTAAAGAAAACTGGCTTTTACCTAAATAAACATGAAGAGATCCAAATATGTCTTCAATTAACCGCATTGATAGATGCACTTTAATATCCAAAAGACGAGCATAAAAAAGTAGAAAATTTGGTTTACTTAATCCAAACAATGTTAGTATAATGGTTGGCAGCATAACGTCTGAGGATCAAATAATGCTAGTAATATGCTATAATTTGTTTATTACTTTCGTGATAAGCATATAGAGATGCGATGCTAAATCAAGGATCAAACTTCGCAGGGTTTCTAGAGTCTAATAACCAGATGTCTAACAGAATAAAATGATAACAAGGCATCACTAAAAAGGTTTTCTGTCGAAAATAATGCCAGCATGTATTGTACCAACAAGAAGTTTACGCCAAGGTATTTACCTCATAACGGAGGTACTAGATAGAGAATAGCATAACAAAACACCTTTAAATCCAAAAGCTGTAGACTGATTACCAATTCCTATGCGGATATTCCTGAGGGCAAGAAAGACACCAAGAGGCGATCCAACAGCAAAGAATGTATCCACCTGATGAACATAGCCAGATATTGCAGACTAGAAGTTATAAAAAGCGGCCAATATACTGAAAGAATGATAGCAAAATTTACATGGACAATACACTATTCACATATCTAAAGTTCCAAAGACAATAACCCCGCCGAAAGGAATAAATGAGAGAAGATGAATGATAAACAAGAATCATGGAAGATCAACAGTGACTACAGAATGATTACCTTAAAATCAAGCTTCGTGTACTTAATGTAAGGAGTATGGCTCTTTTTAAAATCATTTTCATCTGGAAAGGGCTTTTTAAGAGAAGTCTGCCTAGTGGTTTCATCCTGATCTTTTCCTGCTTAAACCAAACAGGTAAGCTCCAATAAACAACACACCATTAGCCTTTTCAAATAGGCCAAACTCTCAAATCATATAGTGGGCACAATAGCGAAGAGTTCTATTGCTGTTTCTCATTGTTTTCATTAAACTCACCATTAAGGTCAACCAATGGCTGTTGTTTTTCTTCTAGTTCTGCAATTCTTTTCCTAAGAGTCTTCACCTGCAGTTGAACAAACTTGTCACTTGAAAAAACTAGAGGTCAACCATACAAGCAAAACCTAGAGGAGAATAAAATAATAACAGCATCCCAGTTAATTTCATTTACCTCCTCCTCCAGCAAGCAAATTACTTTGTCTTTGTCAAGTCGATCTTCAGATATACATTCACCAACTCTAATTGCATCATGCTCAAAGGCTCCAGCAACGTCGCACTGATTTCCATCGAAGTCGTTATTTTCTGCATGAAGTGTGACTTTTGCCTCGGAATGCCAATCATATTGTTTGCCACCGTCCTCCAACAATGAAACTTCATTGTGTTGTACTTCATCTACAGTTTGTTGAACTAGACCAGAACATTTCTCCTCCGAAAACAGGATGACACTATTTTCCGATAAATTTTCTTGCACATCAGTGGGTATAAGCTGATCGGATGTGAGAGGTACATCTTGGTTGCAATCTTCATGTGGCATGGGATTTTGCTTTGAAGCTGAACTGGCTTCCATTGCTTGACATGCCAGCAGCTCAGTGGCTGCACCATTTATCTGAATGTTGCAATCCGCTGAAGTGGCAACAGCACTAGACATTACTGATTGACAGGGTGGATCAATTTCTGATTCATCTACTTTGATCATCCCCATTTGAACAGACTCCAAAGGAGCAGGAGCAATGAGAGACTCTTGGTGACAGAGGATGTCATAGGATAGAACACTTCCTAGCGAGTGACCATACAAAGAAACCTACAAGAGAGCCACACAGTCATGTACTCCTTTACAGCAAAGATTGCCCTAAAATGTGGAAGATATGGTCACAAACCTTTCCATCATAGCCTGGATTTCTCTTGAGGAACTTCATATATAATCTATTCAACTGGTGGGAGACCTGCACACACAATTATCATCAAATCAAAAAAGCTCTGACAGGTGATATTAGAGCTTTGCTCAGACTTTCCATTACAAGTTAACTTTTTCATGGTGAAATTTGCAAAAAAGTTTAGAACATCAGGCTCCTTTGATTTTTTTACCGACTAACTAAGCAATCACTGCTTCTTCTTAATACATATCTACAGTGATGTAACTTTTCCATTCAGTTAATATAAAAGAAAATACCCATACCCAATTTTGGTTTTTCCATTTGATATTACTAACTAGAAAAAGATTATACTAAGCATGATCACAAGCAAGTAAATTTTTGAAAGCACGCCATTCTACTGAATCAAAATCTACCTCAGTAACCATTATTTATTAAATAATGAATAAAGTTAGAAAACAGAATTAGTCATAAGAAAAGTACTGAATCAATTATATCCTGGCAGTAGATGGGACTCATGTAGTACAACACATCATGGACTGTAGCACCCAATGCCACACGCAGACCACGAACACCATCCAAGGTGATTTTTTCAACTGCACTCTCACCACTCAGCTTTAACCCTTTTCTCCACTGAAATACAAGCAATGTATGTTGTCAAACAAAAAAGCTGAAAACTCTAGAAGCACATAATTGGTAGCAAGTCTAACCATTGAAATAAAGAAGTAGAGGACGTAAAAACCAATAAACGGGCTAAAACCCAGGCCTGAAAAAATAGATATATGCACAGCGGAAATGAAATCAATAGCCAAGATAGGGAACAAGACAAGTAGTAGATAATTAATTATGAAAGGTTCTAAGATCACTAGTAAAAAATATTAGACTGATAGAACAAGAAACTCAAATCAATACGCAAGAATCTGTTGACAACCAATGATGACAGCATGAACTTATTTCATTAGAGGAAAAGCTCAAGTCATTGGAGTAAGGGCCCATCAAAATATTCAGAGAACACAAACACGAAGTACATTATCTCTCTGGAAAAAAGCCTTAAGCCACATTCACTTGCAGATTATAACATGGCTTTGATTTCATGAAAATAATGATCTGAGAAGCTAGCAGAAATAATAGCCTCTAAAGTGATACTCTCACGCAGGATACTTTGCAAATAAAGGGGAAAGCAACTCTAAGCAACAATGGCAAAAACTATTCTGGACTGATTCCATAGCAATGGCTTCCATACTGATATGTTTAAGATTTAAAACAAACAATCTTTCCATCTTTATGTTCTCTGTGCTCTAGAAATCTCTGCATTTTGTGTGCAACTTCCAGTTTTGAAAAAAAGTTGCATCAGCTCAGTACAAGAGCATTGATGGACGCATACATGTGTTTATACAAGAATAGAATCTTGAAGTGTCAAATAAGCAGAACAAAACAAATAAACTATAACAGTTTACCTGGCAAGGAATAAAGAGAACCCTTTGGGTGCCTATTTGATATGGACTTAAGTGTCTCTCCGCTAGAATTGCTGTTACACGGCGAAAATCGCCTACATCATCGACCAAATTAGCCTTCTCTAATCGTTGCCCTATACCGTGAACCATAAAAACTAGATGGCCAACAGGCACCTGTAGCATAGAAAGGAAACAACATGAATCCTAGCATACATTGTTATGGCTATGTTGTACCTATGAAAGTGCTCGAATTTCAAAATACAGTCATTTTAGTGACTCGACGAAAGCATAAGTAAAAAGGGGAACACCATTGACCTAAGTGATTCAAGATTCATCATTGCCAAAGGTTAAACCCAACTATCACAGGCTGAATTAGACATATTTCACTGATTCAGCTCATAAAGCCATAATCAACAGACTTTATTCCCTTTCTTTTTTTGGTGGTTCAATGAAACTTCTCCATGTTTATCCAACGAATGGCTGAATTCTCCTAGCATAGACTCTTTGCATTCACTCTAACATTCAGAATCCTTTATTTAGTCTTTCCTGCCAAAACCCGAAATCATTAACTTTTTGGTTACAAAGAGAATATAAGATCCCATGAACAAAAAAAACCCCAGACGTAGCTGAGAAAAGTACTCAAAATGTTTTTTGCAAAAAGATGGCTAGAGTAGAGTATAAACTTTTAATCCATGCTTAACCTCGAAAAATGTCAAATCTAGATGTGAACTTTGTGCCTCCACTCATTTTGGTAACTTAAGAACATGAGTACATAAAGAATCACTTTGGACAAAACTGGTAACATAATCAGATTGACATAAAATAACTACCACAAAGAAGTCTTATTGAAGTATGTAGAATACTTAAAATTCAAACCTGAGAACAGTAATCATCCATCTCCTCCTCTTTTTGTTGTCGTAATTCATCCTGAAGAAAAGTTAAGGAAAAACTTTATGATGGTAGCTTCATTAGAGTCGGAAGCCAGCTGATGAAAACATTTCAAGACCAGTGAAATTGCACTTCATCAAGAGTCAGGGAATGCAATATATGGACCAGTTATTTCTGTGCCGATTGATGCATACAAGCACATATTGTAACAGCAAGTTATCAGCACCATACGTGTATCGACAAAGACCTCGACCTGATACAAGTATTATCTCAGCAGAGGTTCATATCACTGCCACGAGGTTTGTGTGCATTGTCAGTATGTGTCATACTGACCGCACATATCGTGCCAGCCAAAGACCAGCACAAGACGTGCAACCAGTATAGCAATCCTTGATAGTGACCAAAATATAGGGTTGTAGTTCCTTAAATACGAAACTTGAAAAATATTTTGTGGCATTATATTTTAGATTACAACTTTTTGTGCAAGAAAATACTTGTCAATTCTAGCTTTCAACCCTGCGAAAGACTCCAAGTTTACAAAATTTACATGTTAATGGAAGAAAAATAACACCACCGCAATATCTCTTGTCGAGGTGATCAATCTCCCTCAAGTGAATCGACCAACTCCACTTATAGTATGTCAACAAGATGACATGCAATATCAACTCCAAGGAGCATTATCTCTAACTTGCAAGATCCTCAGATTGTGAATCAAATTCTTGCTGGATAAAGAGCGCAAAAATTTATCGAACCATTGAACTACGAGACAACATATGGTCCACAAGTTCAGTGGTGAAGAATTGAGGACAGTGGCAAAGAGCTTCAAACCAAAGTGCTTAAAGAATTGATTTGCCCCACACTTGGGAATGTGATGGCGAGATATTACTTGCATCATGTATTTTTGTTTCGTTAAGTACGTAGTGTGCAGGCAAGTTTCGGTGCAGTAACATGGTAGGTCCCATTGTATAACGAAAATGAAGCATTTTGATCAAAAAAGGGAGGAAACAAACTAATTAGGAGATGAATAGTAGAACTTGATAGTCAAATCTCCGCAAGTGGTGCCGATGGCATCCTTGAGGGCCTCGAGGATGACCATGTAATCATGTATCATATATCGTTGTGTTCTTGGGATCCAATCTTCCAGTCATGCCAAGCACCGCCACCACCGCGTTCTTGCGGGCAAAGACCACACTCTAGGGCTTTCCATATGCGCGGAAAGATGACAAAATAGTCATTAAACTTATGTTCATCAAACTATTTTGTGGATTTGGAGCTCAAGACTATTTAAGTTGATGGAATGAAATCCACCTTGGGTTCATCAAATTGCTATGGATGGGATTAAAATACCGGTTAGACACAAATCATATCAGAGCCAATTACTTTTGCGCGATCAAATTCGATTGCAAGCTGAGAATTAATAGTTACTCCTTAAGATGATCGAATTTGACACTTCCAAATAACGCAAACCATCGCTACTCCACGTATGCATGCCACTATATTGAAAAGGTGTAATCATCATCTAAAAACTCCCAATCATCCTCAGAAAACAATCGGGATGTCTAACTTTGACATCAGCCTTCTCTCTCCCTTTCCTCTTTGGAATCATCTTATTTTTCATTCCTCTACCTCGAAAAGTATTGCCAGCCTCTCCTCCGAGTCATTGGCATAGCCAACTATGCCAGCAAACGCTGGGACAACATATACCGGTTGCCAAGGAACAAATGCGGTTTCTATTGAAGAATCATAAATAAATATGGTTTTCTGTGAAGATCTTTGAAACAAGACGTTACATAATCAGAATATCCAAAAAAAAGCAACCCAAAAGATAGACGTATCTTTGATCGAATTATTTACATGGAAATCAGCAAAAAGCACAGCAACATTTAACAATTCTCATCACTTCTTAACACCTCACATGTTGTCCTTACATAGGACGCTAAATATACTTGCGAGAATCCAAACCTTCCTCAAATCCTTCTAAAGAATTATCTAGGTTTTTCATAGCCCTTTCCTTTGACTTACTAGCATACTAAATTGATATACACCTCTATGCTTATAGGAATCCTCTAAAGGTTCATATTCAAATGCCCTTAGTCCTATCTCCTCATTTGTCGAGTTTTATCACCCAATTGTTTCGCACACAGAGAATGAATACACTCATTGACATGCAGTAGCAATATGTTTATATCTTGACCACAATGGTGCTAAAGAGCGCAAGTTGCTCAAAAAGGCAATCACAAAGGGTTGCCCAGAACAAGCAAACCAACAATTGAGGTTCAATTCCTTGAAATTTGCAAGAAAGTGCAAAATATATGTTAATAAATTGATAAGCAAATTTAGTTGATGTCCCCACTATTCATCCATCAATAATTCTTACACTACTGAAATTATACAAGTAGAACATATGTTAGATAGTTATCAAAGCGTCAATGTGATACTGTCGAAATTGAAGTACTAAATGTTCTAAATCCTACAGCAAGGGCTTAAATACCTAATAGATTTCATCTCTTTGCCTATATGCTTTGAGCATTCCATGTTGCAAGAAAACCCGAGCTAACATCCTACAGAAGAGATTAAGATTGGTTTTTTTGGTGGAAAGCTAACATGCTTTTCTGAGAAAATAGCAGCTGTGAAACAGAGCACTGACCTGAGTGGGCTTTGGAGATCCGGATAATGAAAATCCACGTCTTAGTTTTATCCCATTCCCTCTTCCCATTTTAAGAGTAAAGCCAGAATTCTCATAGACTAACCAAGCCTCCCATGTGTCATCTTCTCCTGTGAAAAGAGCATGCAAGCCCTGTATGGGGCATTACTTTAGAAGTGCTAAGATGTTGTATGTGTCATTTCATGGTCGCCCCACATACCTGTGCCGTGCCCTGCAACTCAATACGTGCAGCAAATAAGCCTGAAGGCTGAAATGTCCTTCGATGCCAGACCTTTAATCGAAATACCAACATCATTTAGAGACGTCTTAACTGAACAAGCTATTGTAGAGTTCTTGAAAGAAGTCCAAACAATTTTAGAAAGTAATGGAGCGCAAAAGGGCCTTTGTAAAACCATCAGTGTGCACAAACACAAGCATAAGATAACATCTGAGTGCATAGACACTTAATATATTGCGACAATACGAAGCCACACCGTTGAGTACAGTAAGCAAGTTCAAAACACTCTATGGATTGATGAATGAAGTATAGGCAAGAGAGAGATCAATAACATGATGCTGTTGTCCAATACTTATCCACAGATTCCACAATACAATAAATTATTAGCTATAAAAATAGTAGCACCAAAAATACAATAATGTCAAATAACTTGTAGGATGAAATAGGGCATAAACAAGGAAAAATACTATTTGCCACAGAATACTAATAGCCTTTCAAAACACCTAACTCATCCTGCTGTATGTGGCAATACCATGACAAGGAAAAAAGCAACTATTACCCCAAGAACAAAGGGGTAAAGTAGACACATTAGTACAGCAATGTCAAAAAAAAACTGTTCCAATTAAGTACCTGACAGCGGTAAGCCAACTCAAGTTGTTCTGCGACATCTTCACGCAAGGGAAGCCAATCAAGGCCACCATTACGAGCAAACCAGTGGCCTCGTAGGACACGCCGGTTTTCACCATGCCAATAAACTGGGAAACAGTGTCGCTTCATTAAATCTACCTGCAACCAATGTAGTCGAAAATGACATCTGATCGTAGATCATAAAGGGTGTAAAATCTTCCCAAAATATAAATCAGATCATACATATTTATAAGTTTTAATATATAAAATAGGTGTCGGAAGCTTTAGATTACCATTTTATAAATAATTTCCTGATTGTGGCAAAATAGATGACTATATAGAGTCATCCAAACCACCTATCACAATGATGCAGCAAACTAAGTTCTCATGAAAATATAAATTTCAAAAACTATACCTATTCACTGCATATTTACTTTCAAATTCACCATTCCACGCAAAACCTAATTATCTTACCAATACTTCTCATCTCAAAGCTTGCAAAAGGATTCCACGAAAAAGTATATAAGTGTTTGTACAATTGGCTTATTAGTTAAGATGAAAGAAAAATGCTTAAAAGATTCTTCATAACACAAACATTAAAGAGTTAATTTGAACATAGACATTATGTAGTGATACATAAAGAATCTCTAATTACACAAACATCAAACAATAGTAATTGTTCCAAATTGTAGCCCTCAGGTAAAACTAGAAATCAAGATAGTGGAAGCTATACCTCATAAAGCCCCCCTTTCACTGGAACACCAACTCTTTCTTCTTCAACCATATCATCTTCATCATCTGAATCACGACTGGAACTTGCACGAGTTCCATTTGGGCCTTCACTGCTTTCTGCGTACTCTTTCCACCAATGAGACAGCAGCTCCTCTTCCCTCTATGCATGTATGTTACCATGAAAAGAATAATACAGATGAATATAGAACATAGTTGCGCATCTCGACATAGATTTCATGTTAGAATGAAAATTCAATGCTTCCGTGTTGATTCATCATATAGCACATTTGAATGTGTAATACAAGAAGCCTATCTTGAAGATTTGTTATTGAGGACGTTTGAGCATCATTAGCACCAAAATCCATCACAAAATCAATACATAAAACATGCATGCTATGCCTTAAAACAAAATTAGGGAACTAATATTCTGATATAAAAAGGCTGGAATCTTGAATAAATATGCTTGCCAAGAGATGGCAATTGAAGGGACACATCATAAAACTCCGAAAGGGAAGGTCATATCAATGCAAATCAGCAGAATGTGAAGCATTCATTGGGCTACTGCTCACATTCCTCTGACAAATGATCAGTTCTCAAGGGAAAAAGGTCAAAAGAAATTTATTAGCAGCATGGAGTAATTTTTCTTGCTAATTAAAGACAAACCAAGCTGATCTCCATGATAGTCTGAAACTAAATCTTACGGTGGTCAAGAGAAAAGAAGAAACCAAGAAAGAAAATCTGATCATTCATGACAAAAATATTATTCCAGCATGTATAAATTCACAAAGAACGTTTCTTGAACATGAATCCAACTCCAAAAGAACATAAATTACCTGCAAAAATGAAGCCTCCAATGCAAGAGAATCCCTCACGCTTAATCTAAAATAATCACCTTTTCCAACTATCTCCGTTCGAGGAACTGAAGCCGCAAGCTCTGTTCCAGAAATACAATTAATTCCCTTATCGAAATGCACAACTAGACATACCAGCTGACATCCAAATAGGGTTCAATTAATCAATTCTGAAATATTGCCATCTATAAACTCCAACTAACCTTTCTCGGCGAGGGTCACCTTGCAGAAGTACCACCGGACGTCCTCCCCATCTGAAGGGCTCTTCGTCCGGGCGAGATACTTCTGCCGACCAGTGCTCTGCTCGATCTGGTCCTCCAATCTCGAAATGTTCGAGGGCGTGTTCTTCAGCAAATCCGGCGTGATCTCGTCCGCCTGTCCGAACCCAGTCGCGTCGGACACCGCCGGCTGGCTCTCCTTCCCGGATTCCATGCTAGCTATCTCAGAACTCGCCATCTGAAGTATAAATTCAGGTCACGGAGATCTATCCCACCTCAAACCGCACGAAAACCCGGATCCAAAACACCAATTCGGATGGTTTTACGTGAGGATTTGGGTCGAATTGGAGGGGATAGAGATGGAAAAATCGATGGAAATATCAAGAGGAGCGGTCAAAGGCGGTCCGACAGAGAGATCGACGGGGGAATCGAAATCCATGACACCACCGTACACCCTGTTCTTTGATGCCATCGGCGACCTTTGCGGACCCGGGCCCCGGTTTCTAACGGGTTGCGGGTCCGGAGTGCTTGACCTTTGATTGATCCACAACCCGGATCCGACATTTTTCTTTTGTTTTTGGGTTCGGTTTTGCAAATATCACCCTGCCTCGTGGCTATATTGCGAAGACCCTGTGTTTTATTGTTTTATTGGTATTTGCATTTTGCCCCCTTTTATGGCTTTTCTCAAAAAGGCCCGTATCATTAAATTCCTTTTGACAAATCCAATCATATTTATATTAACTAACTCAAATAATAATGGCTAAATCATCGTTGATTGATCGTTTGGTTTATATTGGTCGAATCGGGATTCTACAACAGAGTGAGTTAATTTTTATAATTGTTCTCATCCATTCAAGAAATAATGACCGTGTTATCTTTTGGCCTCGTTTGGTTAAGTCCACTTTATCCCTGCATTACAGCCAAACACCATCTAATTTCCATTTTTATCCCCACTTTTATCCCCATTCTTATCCCCACTTTATCCCTATTTTATCCCTATCTTTCAACCAATCATTACTACATCTTCTCTTCTTTTCATCCAATCACATCAAATTTATTCCTACTTTTTCACTTTTCAACCAATCATTACTTTATTATCCCTACTTTTCAACCAATCACATCAACTTCATCCTTACTTTTTCAACCAAACATTACTAATTTATCACTACTTTTCAACAAAATACCATACATATCCCACTAGTTATCCCAGATATCAATCCCCATTCC